>JAQFVV010006245.1:6901330-7295653 GCA_028023455.1 Epiperipatus broadwayi | reverse complement strand
TACTGAAATAACTAAATTTAGCATCAGCTTATTTGACACTGATAATATAAAAATATTCTTAGGTTTAATTTAGTTTCTTTTTGATTTTTCACATTCATAAAAAGTGATAAGTTAAAATTAGTGTCATCATGTTTTGAAAATAAATTACTATCAGTTATATTACCGCTATCTAATCAAAAAAAAAAAAAACCATTTTCTCATTTATTGTTGAAGAATATTTATGAAGTTGAAATGAGACAATTATGAAAAGTTATTTTTAAAATTATATTTAAAATAATATTCTTTTGAGTGTTTACTGACTGCCATTTAGAGGTGTAAAAAAGTGGCAGACCTGAGAACTAAAGGTCCTGCATCTTTCACTTCCAGTGTTCAAATGTCATGTGGCATTATGATAAACTATTTATTTTCTTTGTTTCCTTGTTTGATTATCATTATTAATGTCACTTTAGCATAACCTGTAATTAATTATCAAGTAATTAACAAAGTTGAGTAAGAAACTGTCTTTTTGCTAGGTAAATTAATAGTAATCATTATAAATCAGAAACCTGATTGGGTTTTTTTTTTTGGTTTCTTGATATAGAAAAACTTCAACAGATGTTGAAAAATATATATTTATTTTTTGTTCTAAAAATATCAAATTAAGCTTTGATATAGTTTCCAATATTATCATATCTATTGACTTTCTGGTGCAATGCAATATCTCCATTGATACCAGTTAGAATAATAATGTTTGAAAGGCTGAAAATCTCTTGCATGCATTTTTAGAATGCTTGTATGACAGCCAATCAGATGTAATGATGACTGTATATAGAGCTCACTATTTTCTAATAATCATCTTTTTTAAAAAAATAAAGCAGATGCAACTTTTTTTGTCTTTTTAAATAAAATTTACTTTTTGAAATTTATTGTAAATATTAAAACCCAATCAATTATTAACTATTAAAATATAAAGTAATTCTAATTCTAAATGTAAAGGCACTAGTTACAAACTATCACTAATCATTTTTACATCAAAGAAACTTTTTTTTTCTTGGAAATTTGATTTCTTTATTAACTATTTTAAACAGTAAGAAGTTTTTTTTTTTTTACCATGTCATCATATCATTTAAAACAACTTTCATTTTAAGATATATTTTCATCATGCAATTACTTTTTTAAGTGAATAATTTAATCGTTTTTTCAGTTGTTTTCATCTGCAGTACTTATTTATTTAAGTAAACTTATTATATTATAAACCTATCTCATTATTTTAATGTGTGAAATACTATAAATTTTGTCACTTTTTAATTATATGTATCCCATCACATTTATCAATTATATTTAATATTTTTTTAAAATATTATTTTTTTCCATAAACACAATGTTAATCAATTTATATTACAAAGTGAGCCACTCGTATCGGAACATTTCTGTTTATAAAGAAAGAAAAAAATACTCCAGCAATTAAAGACATTTATATAAAACTACAATTATACAAACAAACTTAATGAGATCGACTGTTTTTTTAAAATACACAACTTTTTTTTTTTTTTTTTACAAAAAAAAAAATCACAGTTTTAAAATGCAATAAAAATGTTCACTTTTTAAAAAATTAAATCATAATTTTCAGAAACAAAAATATACTAATTTTACAAATAGATAATACAGAAAATGTTATTAGTATAGCATACAAAAAGATAAACATACATTTATAATAACAAGAGAAAAATATGACAACTTAAAACCCCTCTCCTCCGCCTTCTAAGATTTAAATTAAATATTGTCAATTTTTTAAAAATAATTCTAAACAGGTCATTAAAAAAATTTGTCAGAATAGTTTAAAATGATATATTCGCTAATTAAATTTAGTGAAATATTCTGACATTTACTATCTCATCTAACATTTTATGAGAAAATCCGAAGACCAAATAAAAGATCAAGCTGTAAGGTTACATCAATAAAAGAAAAATAGAATTCCAGTTTAAAAGAAGCTGTCATCACTTACACGCGCGCACACACACACAAAATTTAATTTAAACATAATTGCACTAAATGTTACAATTTTACTTAACGTTTATTATATTAACTCGATAAATAGCATTGGGAAATAGTGGTTAATAAAACTGACTGTAAAGTTCACAGTCTAAATTTTAAACTCAGATTTTTTTTTTTTGTTTCACATAAGTTAGAATTTTTATTTCAGTTAGACAGCTCATAATTATCCAAGCTAGAAAATAAAACTGCGAAATTATTTACCTCTCAGTTGTTGGCATGCCTGATAAGTAATGCGTACTCTTTTACTGTTTATGTTAGGAGTATTGTTGGGTAGCTTCTTGCCCTGATATAAGACTGTTTTATCTTCTACATATATTCAATTGAAAAAACAATGAGATTTTTTAAAGTATGATTTCTGCAATCCTCCAGCTTCCTATTGTTTAGTGAATTAAAAAGTCAATTATTTTAAGATATAATTAAAATAATGAATATATGTCATGCTTTATAAAATGTATCAAAGGTTTTTGTTTAATTATATTATAAATAACTGAATGATTTTTTGCTCAAAAAATCCTGTAATATTTGGGCATTAGAAGTGGCTGTTTAAACCTTCATCCAGAATCTTTCAATTCTCAAATCTTATTCCAGTATGATAGTTTTATTAATAATAAATTGTCTTTGTCTAATCATATTTTAGATTATTTAAAGTTAATTATTTTACTATATTAAAATTTTTATAATTAGGCATAATGCTATTCTTGCTAAAGTCAAAAATCAAGATAGATTTTTATAGAAATAATTTATTATTTTATCTATTTTAATTTTATCATTTTTTTATTTCATTCACAGCTCTTCAATTTATGCTAGACTAATTTCTGGCATCAATATTTGCTTTGTTTGTATATTATATGTTTACTTAATCACCATCATTACTTTCTACATTAATATTTTCTTCTTACATAATACATTAAAATGCTACAGTTTAATCTTTACACAATCTATTCTGGTAATTATCTGCAATAGTAGTTGTCTTATCTATAGTATGCTTTCTTTTTTTTTAAAGTGTCATAGCATCGGCCGGGACGCGAACCCGCAACCCGGGCAACTGCCTGCAAGTGCAAGGCTGTCGCGCTGACCTCTCGACCACCAATGCAAGACTAGTATGCTTTCTTGGTCTGAAGGATTCAGCATTATCTCATTTTTAGATTTAACCATTAACTCATTTATTAAATACTGCGTAAATAGCATATGGCTTCAAGCCAGATAAGTTTGAGAGTTTTCATTGCAGTATTATTAGAGACTTTTTATCTTCTTATTTATTTTGTAACTCAAGTCTTGTTTAATGCTGTGCTTATCTTGAATATTCTTCTCTATTTTTATTACTCAGGTCTTATATTTTTTTGGAATATTTTAATATTTGAGTGTAATTGTTTAAAAATTTGAGTATAATTGTTTAACAATTAGATTCCTCAGTAGCACTTTTCATGTTGCTTCCTATTTTAATAAGAACCAAATACTCTAGATTCTCAAAAATGTTAAATTTAATATGTTTTAATATGCTATAAACATCTTGAGAATCAGTCTTTGTGAATCATTTTTGATGCTTTTCTATGCTTGCTTTTTTTTATCTAACTTTTTTGTCAATGAATATTAATGCTTTTTGCTATATGAGTTTTATTATTTTCATGAAGTCTTGTTTTTTCTGATAATATCTTATATTAGTTTTTAATTTTATTACTTAACTATTCTTTTGCATGTATATATTTTGCCACTATTATTTTGATATGTATAAAGTTATAATAACTCATTTTGAACTCTGAATATATAAAATGGTTAAATTATAATCGTATGAAAATATATTGGTCTATTTTGTTTTTAAAATATATAAATGTATTCATGCCCACAATTAAGTTGTCAAATATAATAGAATAAATGATGTAAAAATGTCAGGATAACTAGATCATAAATATATTAATCAATAGACACAACTTGATGCATTGTTTCTAGGAACATGAATACATTTGTTGACATAAATATAACAGCCATATCTTGAAATGATGGTGCCAATTGTGATAATGATGGGTAAAATCAAAGAGTAGAATGAAGCAATTATCTATTTAGATTGCAAGAATTAAATATTTCTATGAGTATGTGTTGTTTTGTACTCAAACAGGACCACTAGCAACAAGGTAATATACACATAAATTGGAGAAATGTGAGTAATTTAGTCTGCAAGTTATATAAGCAAGGCATGAAGACTATTAGACATTTATTAATTGAACGTAAATGCTTACAAGCAGAAAGGGTTCAAATAATGAAGTGGAAAAATGAATATAAAAAGTGATTATACAGAAAGTAGGTTCTTGTTTTTTATGCTGGGTTTGGAAAAAAGATTAGAGAGCTTTAGATATAAAGACCAAAGATAATGTTGTGGAAATGGGATGGAACAGGATAGAAAAGATTATGGACAAACTTAGGATGAAGAATGGAAATAGAAAGTAAGATGGCTAACAGGTTTCTCTGGGCATAGTGGCTGAGAGTTTCCTGACTTTGAGAAAGGAGAACCCATAGTGCATCACATATCTGTCATTTCCTGATTAAAGTAAAGATTACATTGGTCTACCAGAACCATATACATGGTTTATTTTCTTCTATATGTATGACCAGACTAGCTTTGGATAAAATATAAAGGCTTAGATACTAAAATAAATTATATATTATACTAAATTAATGATAAAACAGAAATTCTTCAGAAGAATTTGATTGCATTGAGCAATTATTATATTTCAAACTAAATAATATTGAATTTGTAAAAGACAAGATCATGGGAATTCAGAATTAAAAATTTTCTTCTTTTTTATTTTTATCAAGAATAAAAAACCAAATTGCTTTAAAACTTATTTTAAAATGATTCTTTTCAAAATCATTCATGAAACTCTTTATCAATAAATATATAGAGAGTGAAAGTTAAAAATATTTTGAGAAATAACAAGAAAATAACTTTCTTTTAAAACAAATTCTTAAGTTAGCCTGTATTTGTATATATGTCACTTTCAAGAATATACTTAGTATATAATAATTTGCAAAAAGAAAAACATTTAAATTATTACATATCTAAGAAAAATGTACTATTATTCATTTCAATAATAAAAATTGGCGATTTTGATACATTTAAAGTTACAGATGTTATTAAGGCCATTTTACTTGTCTATATTCAAAAATTCTATTAACAAAGTTTCTCCAATATTGTATATTAATTTTTTCTCAGCATTCATTATCTACCAATTCTCTAGTGTATAAATGGCATTTTTTTTTTCAGTTAAGTAAGGCTTTAATGAGGCTTCAGGATCTCATTCTTGAAATAGATCATTTAGTCTTTTGCAGAAGCACAATTATGTAGGATGGTTTTTTTAGCATGATCAACTGGTTTATTTTTTCTGATCCTTTAACTGAATATTGATTCGATATAGTGGTCAACTCAAAGTGTAGAAAAACTAACAGAGTTGTTGTTTAATAGCAACAGGAGAAAATTCTATTAACTCTGCAACTTTGTAATACTCTCAGTGAAAATTGTATCTGCTATTGTATCTCTTAACTGACTCATTTTTCCTGCTTTTTATCTAAGTCCTCTTGATAAACATATCTGTTTTCTATAAACACTTTTCAAAGATGTCTTCACATTGTTCAACTTTTTATTAAGATTCATTTATTTATAATCGACAGTATCTTTATCTCTTTACAAAACTGTTTGCATATTTTTTTAATTATTAGACTAAAAGGGTTTACAAAAAATACATTTAAAAAAATTCATTTGCTTTTTTTTTTTTTTCCAAGTTAAAATCGTTTAAAAAAAGTATATTTTTAAATATTAAGCAAATATGGACTTTTGAATCTTGTCCTACAGAATTCTTTTAACTAGTTTCTCAACTATATACACACACAAATGTCATAGATTATCACCATATATATTTTAAAATAAATGAGAATTTTACCATTCTAGTTTATTTTATTTTTAGACTTATATAAATGGTTTAGTGTTTTTATATATTATAAAACAGAAAAAAAATCTCTACTTTTAAAAAAAAACCTATTATTTATCACCATACATCTTTGGAAAATTACTATAATCTAAAGGATCTCCAGTTAGCCACATTTTGAATTTAATTTTTATTTTCAAGTTTGTTTTCAAATTTTAATGTGTGAAAGGGTGTTTCATGTCATTTTACACCAGTTTAGTTCTTATAAACTCATTATAATTGAATATTATGAAAAGGTAAAATTGAAGTTCAAAAGTTTTATAATACACTAAGCATAATTTTAATCAATCTGATGGATATCCTAAATAGTTTTCATAATTAGTTTTTACCAATATTATAGATAATAGCAGAAATTTTGAAATTGTCTTGTTGATGGTCTATTTAAATGTATTAAACTAATTTTTGTTATTACATATGTCATTTTTAATATACAAACTAATGACTTTTCCTGATATTTACAACATAATTATTTTAATATTAATATTATTAATGTAAATCAAAACTCTGACCTATTGAAAATATTTTGTGTGCTATTAATAAAAATTTGTTGTTGTGTTTACAATAACAATGTGAAACAAATTTAACTAAAATATCCATTTTTTCATAAAACCTCATAAAAATAAAGCATTCAATTAACTTTTTTTAAAGAAATGGATCTTAAAATTTCATATCTTATCATCAATATTATTACTAATTTTTCTATATATTAACTTTTATTTGCTTTGTTAAATAGTTATTTCTGCAATATCCAATTTAATGTCATTAAATATAATTGTAATATATTTACATTCACACTTATGTTAAAAAGGAAATAGATGTTTTAATTTTATAAGTTTAAAAAATAAAATTCAAATTTACATCATGAAGAATATTATAAAGAAAACAAAACTATGGGAATTTTTTTATTAAAATTATTTCTAAATAAATACACCCTTATCCTGGAAAATGATGGATCTTTATATGAGAATTCATCATAGTAATCACCATCAATTTATATTCATTATTATGATTTACAATCAATTACTTGTTACAATAATCTTTAAAAAAAATTCAATTTTTTTTTAATGTCCACCATTTTTTTCAAATAATGGCCATTTTGTTAGATTGATGATGTCACAGGATAATGACTTCATTAATGCTATATCATCCAATAATAAAATTGTGACATTCATGCTATAAAAGTACAATACAGAGCTTAATCATTATACAATATATAATATTATATTTTAATTATAGAATTAAAATATGATTAATGTACTTATTCAATTTATATCAAATATTCATTCAAGGTAATCTGTGCTTTTATTTTTGAAATAACTACTGTAAAAAAGATTTTCAGTGTTAACAGCTGAAAAAGTGAAAAAATGCAAGTTTCATTTAGTGTGATCTATAATCACAAACATGCTTTGATCACATAAAAATTTTAATATTACATTTTAGGATATGTACATTAGCTAAAATATATTCACTCAATCAATTTTGTTTTAAAAATTCTCATAAATGTTACTTTTTCCTGTAGCAAAAATAGTCATCATAATTATAAAATATGATCATTGTAATTATAACTTATTTTGAGTTTAAGAAAGAGAAAAAATGGTTTTGTGCATCATATAGTTAATAATCATATTTATATAATCAAGGTTACTAAATATATTTAAAAAGTAGCATTTATTTACTCAATTTTAATAATTAATCTCCTAATTTCTTTGTGATATATTCTAGATAATAGTAACTTTTATTGTAAACATTAAAAATACATTATCAGTAAAATAATAATAATTGTATACATTATTAAAGAAACAGCAATCAATTGTACATTACATTTTCTATCTATTTTTTTTTACATTTCAACTATATTTATGTAAAATAAATAAATTTATGAATTGTTGCTTTTAAAAAAATTAACAAAGCCACAAAAAAATCAGTTTTATTGATTAAATATTGCAGAAGTAAAAAAACTTCGATAATAGAACATAAAATGCCCCAAAAATAAATTTTAAAATTTACATTATATTTAAGTTTTTTTTCTCTACATACTATGAATCATAATTCAAAAAATATTATCTGGCTATGTAAAAAGCAAGCTGGTGGAATAACAATAAAGAAATTTGTAATTTTAAAAAAAAAAAAACAGACAAAACTCTCCATTCAGTAATGACACTCAGTACAAGCCAGAGTAATTAATAGATGCCATAAGACTTGTGCATAAAATCCCTATCTAGTGCCTACTCATCCAATATCCCAAAACTAGTTTCTAGCTTGTGGCTTTTGTCAGTGAGGAACCTTGGATCTGAGAGCACTGCACCTAGATCTTAGGATTTAATGTAACCCTCCAGCAGTCACCTTCTATCTCTACTTAACTACAAAACCATGAAAATAAAATTTGAAAACAATATTTTCAAGTTCATTATTTTATATAGTCATATAGATCAGAACTCACTTCAGTACCCATACATTTTGGTGTTTTGGGTTCTTTAATAATCATATCCACCATTATCCTATTAGGTAGGATTGGCATTAAATCACTAAACATCACATAATCACCATTTTTATGCTTGCTCATAACTGTTATTAAAACAGGCAAAACTCTCCATACAGTAATGCCACTCAATGCAAGCCAGAGTAATTAATGGATGCCAGAAGGCTTGTACATAAAATTTCTATCTAGTTCCTACTCATCCAATATTCCCAGACTAGTTTCTAGCATGTGAGTTTCATCACCAAAATGTATGGGTACTGAACTGAGATCAGACCTATGTGACTATACAAGCTAATGATCTTGGATTGAAAATATTATTGTGGTTTCAATTTTATTCTCATAGTTTTATAGTGTAATGGTATACATATGTGTTACATTATTTTAAAACTAAAATAAAAGGGCAAAATAAATCTCAAATAAAATTGTTTTAAAAGGAAAAAACTAAAAGCCAAAATTAAAAGAGTTATGATAACATATATATATATTGTTGCACAGATGGAAGTTTTTTTTTAAAAAAAAGGTATTTGAATGTTCTTTTTATAAAAAAAAAAAAAAAAAGACAAGATCTAAAGATAAAATATTTTTGTTAAAAGATTCCTATGTAATCTCAGTAAATGGAAATGATTGTTTTATTAATTAAACAAAAAGCAAACTAGCCTTTGTGGCTCTTATATAATTAAAAAGTCAGATAAGAGAATAAAAAAATTAGAATGTCCAATAGAAGCAGCAACCAATGCTCAGACCTTAATGAAAATCATTGGAACAGGAAACCATGTTCAGTGAATCTGGAGGATTAAAATAAAAAGAAAAAAATTTCCAATAAAAGTTAGTTCCAGCTTAATTTTTTTGAGGAAAAGCATGAAAAGATGCACTTTTCATCCTCTCTCTCTTATTTCAAGTGAAGTGACTGTTAATTTATGAATGGCACTATTGTAGACCTGATCATATGGGTCCTACAATAAAATAGTTCCAGGATTGAACCAGCTAAGACAGTCTTCAGATTAACTATGGTATGAACAACAGAACAGTCTTCCATGAAAGTATGACTAATAAAGTCTTCACAGGAATTGGCCCAAAGAACTGTGAACTCCTCTACTGTAAAGTATGAACTATAAAATTTTAAAAAGTAATTAAGAATTTTCGTCAATGTTTAACAAACTTTTAATAACCAGCCAAACATAACTTTTAAAATGAACTTTATCTGACTTATTAAGATTTCAAATTTTATATATTTGTGTTTGCTACTTTAATTAAATCATTTCCATTTTTTTATTATTAATATTTATTGACTAAATTATTTAAATGTATTAAATTTAAGCTGGGTGTAGATAGCTGCATAGATTCATTAATGTTTAGTTTTTTTTTATTATTTTCATATGATTAAAATATATAGATATTGGTAAATATGACACCTCATGCTGAGTGCCCAAATGTATTTATTCATATAACTTTTAAGTTATTGGGTCAATGTGGCACTTTCTGATGAGTGTCATTGGGTTTATTGTAAATTTCCCTCTGTAATTCCATTAATAACCTTATATTTTAATTGTTTATGTTTATTTTGAAGGGGTTTTATTTCAGGCTATCTGTCTCATGGTTAGGTTGATGCTGGTGTTTATATCAATGTAATGTGAAGATTGTTTAGCATACAGAGTAAAGCCCAACTGAGTGCATGACCCAAATATGTAGTCATTGCATTGCAATGGATGCAGACGTATTTCCTGCACCATTGACCCCATTTTAGCTCTATGGATAGAGACTATAAGTTGGTAGATAGACCACTCTCCCCTTACATAGCATTTCTTTTTAATTATTTTATACACATGATTCCTTCACCAGGCAGACACACATTCCTGTACTGGATGAGGATCATGTCCTTCAAATAATATCATGCTCTCAGATGAACATTCCTGTCAGTGTGGTTTTATGCTAGCATCTTCATATTGCATTGGTTGCATTTATGTATCTGGAAGCAGGCATTGGTTTGGCTACAAACTTTTAGTCTGAGATTGAATGATTGTTTTGAAAAGTTTTTAGCTGAAAAACCTATGTAACCTATCTATACTCAACATTCTAAAGTAAAAAATATTATTAAACTGTTCATCTGTGTGGACTTTCTTAATAATTTAAATTTAAAAAATATTAACCAACTTAAAATTAATATTAAAATCTAAACAAGATAAATTTTATTCCTCAATTTTAAATATTTATATATGTGCATTAAAAAATGTTTTTTGTGTGTTATTACTTGCAGTGGCTTATTTTATTTATTTTTTTAAAAAAATATTTTTTTGTATTAAAAATATATCTCTGCATCTCCATAAACTAGTGGCAGGGGCTAATAGTTGTAATAAAATAAAATACACCTGGGTTTCTTTTTATGCGGACTTATTTAACATGATTTTGAAGTTATGCAATTCGTGTTTCACCAGAAGTCGAACTCTGATAATGCACTATTACTTTAAATAATAAATTTCACGCACTTACGTTATACTGAAAATAATAGCACATTATTGGAATTCGACTTTCATCTTAGTAATTTCAATATTTTCAGTGCTTTATAATAGTAAATTCCACATTTTATGTATACACACATTAAATTTTACAAGATTATAATGTAAATTTGTTCAAACATTGTGTGTGTTAATTTTGCATTTTAAATCACATTCTGTTTTTGCTTTTTAAAAAAGAACATAATCAATAATTAATCATTTAGTGTCCACAAGTTTATTTTTAAAAGGTCAGTAATAGCAGTGGGCACAATTAAAAATTAAAATCTGATTTTTAATTGTAATTAACAATTTAAAAATTACTTATGACTTGAAATTAATGTGACATGAAATTCGTTTTTTTAAACGGAATTGGAAATTAAAGACAAAAATAATTAGTAATTAATCTTTGAGATGATGATTTTATTAATCGTTGTCACCAGAAAACCATTGACACAACATGAGTGTGAAGTTGGCACTAGTTGTTTGCAAATGAACGTGTTTTTTGGCAAATAGCTATAATAATTAAAACATGTATAAAAAAATGTAAATTACTGTACTGTAAATTATGCATAAAAATATATTATTTTGAATAAAATTAAATATTATAGTTAAAAAAAGTTTGTCTTGTATCAATTTTTTTAAAATTTGAAATTTTTTATTAGTCATATTTTATTTCCTTATTTTTTTTTTGCACAAATTTTAAAGTAATTTTACGTTGCTGCTTTGCTTTTACACGAATTTTGAAAAATCACAGACCACACACCCCCTTTTTCATTGTAAGTTACATCTATTTTTGCATGATTTCGTTTGCACATGTTTTCTGAGGAACCTATCTATCGTGTAAAATGAGACCCAGGTATATAATAAAATTGGATCTTAACTTAAGCATCTGCCTATTTTATAAATTTTCAAGGTTCGAATGGCCTGGTGGTATCCTTGTATGCCAGATATGGTAGGACTCCACCAATACTCTGACTGTTATAACAGTTAAGTAGAGATAAAAAGAGGCTTCTGGAGGGTTGCATTAGATCCTATGATCTAGGTGCAATGCTCTCAGATCCAAGCCCCTCACTAACAAAAACCGCAAGCTAGAAATTAGTCTGGGGATATTGGATGAGTAGGAACTAGATAGGAATTTTATGCACAAGCCCTCTGGCTTCCATTGAATACTCTGGCTTGTACTGAGTGGCATTACTTTATGGAGAGTTTTGCCTGTTTTAATAACAATTATGAGCAAGCATAAGAAATGGTGATCATGTGATGTTTAGTGGTTTAATACCAATCCTGCCTAATATGATAGTGGTGGTTATGATTATTAAAGAATAAAGACACCAAACTGTATGGCTACTGAACTGAGTTCAGATTTATATGACTATAAGCTAATGAGTTTGGATTAAAAATATTATTGTGTTTTCTATTTTATTCTCATAGTTTTATAGTTAAGTAGAGATAAAAGGTGGCTGCTGGAGAGTTGCATTAGATCCTAAGATCTAGATGCAATGCTCTCAGATCCAAGGCTTTTCACTGACAAAAGCTGCAAGCTAGAAACTAGTCTGGGGATATTGGATGAATAGGAACTAGATGGGGATTTTATGCACAAGCCTTCTGGTATCCATTGATTATTCTGGCTTGCACTGAGTGGCACTATTATATGGAGACTTTTACCTGTTTTAATAACAATTATGAGCAAGCATAAAAAATGGTGATTGTATGATTTTTAATGACTTAAAAAAATTATAGCTATTAAAAAGTTTTCATACTCTATATTTATCTGCAGATTAGTACTTTTTTCTTAATAATGTGCTTAGTAAAATGTTTATTCATTAATTAATATTTTTTTCAATTTTAAAATAGATTATTTATTTGTCTCCATAGAAAGTCATAATTTCTTACTTTTTATGCAAGATTTTTGATTTGCAAGTATTTTGGGGAATTAACTGAGCTCACTGACCAAGTTAAAGATAAATATTTAAATGAGACTGTGCTTAAAGTTATATTATATGAGTTTATTTCATATTTTATAAGCTACAAACATATTTTGATTTTAGAAAAATAAATTCAGTGGGACTACAAAGCTTTAATATAGATCCATTAGAACACATTTTCATTTTTTATTTTTTGCAATTTTAATAGTTGATATAATTTTTCCAAAAGAGCAAATTATTTAAATATTTATCAGATAATTAATTAATTGAATAATAAAAAGAATTTCCTTGACATCAATAGATTTTAAAATCATAATTCATCTCTAATCTAAATAAATGTACATTTAATGTTGCTATAATACAAAATCCACAGCTGAGCATAAACGTTAGGCAAGATAGCAATATGTTTAACTTGAATGGCGAATTACATTATATTTTTTCCATATAAACTGCCAGCTTTTGGATATTTTTTATTTTGAAAAATTGAATTAAAAGTTGATTTAATATTTGTTTAAGTTTTTGCTTTGTAAAAAATTACTACTTTTCTTAAATTGTTAACAGAAAAAAACAAGCAAAAGTCCATTTAGTGAGTTACTGTTTCATCATTGTTATACAACTTGCATGTCTAATCAAATAATCAAAACCATTAATTACTAGTAGGAACTCACTTTTAAATGAATTGTATTTCTGTATTAATTAGGAGATAATTTTAGAAACATTCTCCATCATATTTATAAAGGCCTTAGTCTGTTCCATACTCTAAATTTGTAATTAATTTTACATTAAAAAAAATATTATATGATATATAATTTAGATATATGATACCAGCATAGGTTATTCCATATTTAATAAAAAGCATTTTTGAAAGGATGAACAATATTTGAAATAGAATATTCAGATTGGGGAATGTTCTCAAAATTCTTCATTTCTGTAGTTGTATATTGTATAACATAAAAAGTAAAATACTTAGATAGAATTGGTTTGATGAGAAAATCTCATTACTATGTCCAAATCAAATTATATATATATATATCATGTTCTGAATAGTGATAAAGTTGTGGAATTCCCTCTTTTTTTTATTTTACAGAGGGTCATTAACATTATGTCATGGTATAAAAAATGAACTGGAAGGATTTATGTTTGCATAAATATTCTGAGTAAGTATCATTCACTATTAAGTAAAGTTTTGAATCGAACAGCTTGGGAAAATATTCTATCAGAATCATGGTATTCTTACTCTGGCAATTTAATGCACAAACTATGTATAAGTTAATATAACAAACTAAATAAGTGATAAATAACATTGGAGATAAATAAAATTTGACAGTAGGTCCAGAAATATCATGCAAAGTTATTAAAATTGTAATGAAATATTAATAAATAATATTTTTACAGTGTAATTTTTACTACATCACTCCCATGCAAAGTAGGGGCTGGTTTCTATTCACTTTTAACATATTATGGAGAGATATAATTATAAATATATGACCAAAGATATGTAAAAAAAATCTATAATCCCAAATATGCACATTTCATGCTGAACTAGCATTCATTAGTTAGCCCAAACCACAATTTCTTACACATATCTTTACCATTATTTAATAGATAGATAGATAGATAGATAGATAGATAGATAGATAGATAGATAGATAGATAGATAGATAGATAGATAGATAGATAGATAGATAGATAGATAGATAGGTAGATAGGTAGATAGATAGATAGATAGATAGATAGATAGATAGATAGATAGATAGATAGATAGATAGATAGATAGATAGATAGATAGATAGATAGATAGATAGATAGATAGATAGATAGATAGATAGATAGATAGATAGATAGATAGATAGATAGATAGATAGATAGATAGATAGATAGATAGATAGATAGATAGATAGATAGATAGATAGATAGATAGATAGATAGATAGATAGATAGATAGATAGATAGATAGATAGATAGATAGATAGATAGATAGATAGATAGATAGATAGATAGATAGATAGATAGATAGATAGATAGATAGATAGATAGATAGATAGATAGATAGATAGATAGATAGATAGATAGATAGATAGATAGATAGATAGATAGATAGATAGATAGATAGATAGATAGATAGCATATTACTACAGATAATTGATGTGTTGAATGCGCTTTCCTCACAACATTGACACAAATCACTTAATGAAAGCATATTAATAATTTTCATTAGTCATTTCAGTAGACTAGAGATTATCCAATAATCAAATAATATTTCTGTGGTGTAATTTTCACTATATCACTCTCCCACAAGGTAAGAACTGATTTCTATTACTTTTAACATCTTGTGGAGGGAATATTATTTAAATAATAAATGCATTTCCATTATTTAAATAATAATTTTAAAATGTTTGGTTTAGTTATATTATATAGAGTTTTGTCTTAGTTAAATTAAAGGTTGAATATGCATTAATTAGTTTACATATATTTTGCTAGATACTGAATTTTTTGACATTAATGGTTTCAACCTTTAGAAATTAATTATTAGGTTAGATTTTTTATATGCAATTAAAACATTATGGTGTTTTTGTAATCTTTTATGCTTATCGTAATGGATATTTTCACCACTTTGGATCATTGAAATCGGTCCATTAGACTTAAAAATATCATTTCTTTAATAAATTTATTTGAAATTAACAACTACATTTTCTTTCAAATATTAAGAAGTTCAAATGCGGTTATAATATATATATATAATAAATCTCAATGATTTATTTATTTAATTCGTTAAGATTTGTTGTTGGTAGTTTTTTAGCTTAAGATTTATTTTAATATTTATAGATATAATATCTTTATTATTTTATAATAATTAAATAAAAACATTTTTTTACAATTTTTACTGAGAAGATAATTATCAATTAAAATAAAAATTGGAATGTAAAGCAAAATGCATTACAATTTTATTATATTAAAGTGATTTGTATTTTCAATTTTATCATTTGAAAACTTAATAAAGCTCAAAGTGATGAATCCCATCAATTTCACGTTGTGTAAAAAAAAATATGTTAAATCATTTTAATTATAGGTTCTATTATAGTGAAAAACCAGCAGTCAAATGGCACTGTAATTTTAAGATTTATTTCTACATGAATCAAGATTTAAATTTTATTAATAAAAAATAATTAATTAAACTAATTTTGTATTAAAATTATATATATATTAATTTAAAAATAATCAAATGGTTAGTGCTCAGAAAGTCATGTGGCACTTCAGCTCCAAAGTGTCAGATTGAACTTGATCTAGAAATCTTAAATTCTTGAATCCACCATGAGCTTAATCGCACAAGACATATTTTTAATTGTGATAATGCAATTTTTGATATACAATATAAATAATCATTTTTAACAGCTACTCATAAATAAGTATTCTAATTCTAAAACAAAAAAGAAAGAGTTAAAAAAGAATTAGAAAGTTAAAGATGATGTGACAATTTATGATGTGCTTTTTATTTTTTTAAGCAAAGATTTTTCCTAATATATTTCAAAATTTTATAATTCTTTAATATCTAACATACAGACTATATATATACCTGTACAACCAATGTAAATATATATATATATATATATATATATTGTAAATATCAATAGGTCGATATTTATATTTTAAAAATTTGTTATTTGTTATTAAAAAAAAAAAATCTCTTTAAGTTGAAGTTTACATATGAAATATTTAAATTTTTCTTTTATGTTTATTAAATATAGTTATTTTTTGAAGTTATTATTTTATTTATATATATCGATAGTACATCATTATAAATATTTAATTATTGAAATAAATAAGGACATATAAATTATTAATTATAAAAAGATTATTTTATTTATAATGATTATTAAATGAATAAATAATTATTTATGTATATTTTAAAAGATGTTAAATTTTCGATTTGATACTTTTTATATGTATACTTGATATTTTATTTTTATTTGATGTTAATTGTTGTAAAAGAGAACATACATATAACATGAGTTTTAAAATAGCATCTGTGGATGAAACCACGGACAATAATAAGGAAGCATTATTAGGATTATTGTTATTAAAAATGGGATATAGAAAAACAACTGAAGGATAGAATTTTATTAATTTTATTTCTTTAAAGTTTACCATTTTTAAAATATGAAGTAGATATATTTTGTAATAAAATATAAATTATGACGGGGTAACAAGGATATATCGCATAGGTGTCATCATCTCGTCATATATTCTAAGGAATTTTTCAATGGAACAACTAAAATTTCAAGATAAATTTATGTCTGGAATTAAAAGTATATCTTAAATGTCTTATTCAATTTAATTCTAATCTGGAAGTAATTGTAATTGAGGTATGTTTAACATTTTAATAAAATATATATATTCAAGAATTAATAATCTTCTAATGAAATCGTTCTGTTTTTTAATAGAATGATTTAAAAATAAAAATAATAAAATATACAGATGAAAAATCATGGAAAATTAATTTTAAAGGAAATCAATAAGTGAACTTTTAAAAGGTATTTAATAATTATATATTTATATGAATGATGTGTGGATATAATTTTTGAGATTGATATATTTTTTTTTTGTTTATTTTTTCATTGTAAAATGTAGTTTGTGAATGATCAATTTAAGCGTTTGTTCTATTATAAATTAATAAAGATGATGTTTAAGATAAATATTTAAATAATTTTAAAATCTGAAAATATAATTTATAAGTTGAGGTACTATATATTAATTATTATCTTTATATTATAACTATTAGGCAGAAATATGTCTTTATATATTTATTGTTTATATTAATATTGAAACATTAATATTATTTAAAGTCAAAATAAATAAAATAAAGATGTGTATTTATTTTTATAAATAATGTTTGTAATTATTTAAAGATGATATATATTATTCTTATTTTCTTAATGAAAGTTATTAGTAAATTAATTGAATTTGACTAATAAAAGATAATTTCTTATTTCATTTATTACTTGGTTTGTAGTCTTTATATTATTATTTATATTTTAGAGTATAAATTTTATAGTAGATGTGTATATTTGAATTTAATAAAATCCCTTTATTTTTGATATATATATTTGATTAGTTAGTACATCAACTAAAAGATAAATTATAATGAAAGATCTTATTGATTAGTATGATTTTAGATTTGTTTTCTATAAAGCTAGTGGGAGGGAATTTAAAAATTTATTAAAATATAATTGAACAAGTTTGTTTTTCTTATTTTTAATATAAATGGAATAATATATAATTCATTATATATCATATAATTATTATATTTATTGTAATTATGAGTACATATAGTTTCATTATTTTTTATATAACGGGATAATTTTGTCTTTCTTCAATTTAAATGGAATGTAAATAATCATTAATTTGTAAAACATGTAAGTTATAATTTGGAGATATGAGTTGTTTTTCAATATATATATATATATATATATATATATATTGCGATATCTACATATAATATAGTCTCGCATGTATATATATTATTGATCCTCAATAATAATAATAAAGAAAAAGGGTTTCGTTAAAAGAAATAGAAAACCAATTAAAAAAAAAAAGGGAAAAAAAAAATTGTAGTTAAAAGGATTCTAAAAACTTATTTTAAAAGAAATTAGAAAAAAACTAAATAAAGATTGAAGATTAGAAAGGAAAGGGGAGGGGTGTATAATGAACGCGTCTCTTTCTTTCTTTGTCAAATAAGAAAATCACATATCAAAAGAATGAAAGAAAATAATTGTAATTATAAAATTAAAAATGTAAAACTTGTACCAAATTTCCAGATAGATTGGTACAAGATAAAGTAATGTAAAGGAATGTTGCAATTAGTAACATTCAATATTTAAATGTATCAAAAGAATGAAAGAAAATAATTGTAATTATAAAATTGAAAAATGTAAAACTAGTACAAAAAATTCCAGATAGATTGGTACAAGATAAAGAATGAAAGGGAATGATGCAATTAGTAACATTCTATAGAACGATAGCAGAGAAATAAGCAGAGCTGATTTAGAAGTAACGGGTTGTATTTTCTTTTGCTGGCTAAAACTTAAAAAAAAAATAATAATAATAGAAGGGAAGAAACCGTCTAGAGAATAGCGAGGACGTATTATTCAAATGTTAACGAACTTAGTTGGGTACGCTAACATGGAGGGCTAGTGGCGAATAACGGGCGTTTGCTCGGTCTATCTCCGTCCAACCATTCGCTCACTACCTATAACATCTAAAATGCTGCCGATAAGAGACCACCGTTATGGAACCAGATCTGCCTGAAGATTCATAATAGGATATTTAAAGAGATGAATGTATACTGAAGGTCGAAATTAGAAAGAAATCAAACCCACACCAAAAGATTATAAACTCTCACTCCACTAACTGGGGCGTCGGAAAAGCAAGCAACCATCTCTGCAAAAGAAGGGAAATTTTTCCCACTCGATGGTTGATCCTTCATTGAGGACTCCATACCTAGGTAACTATTATTAATACATGCATGTCAGAATTAATTTGTGAACAAAGAAATCAGTCAGAAACGAAAACTATTAAAATTTGCGCAATACTTCGGACAAATATAATTAAAAGAACTTATGATTTTACTATAATAATGTATAAGAAAGTAACAATTGGGTTACGCTATTTTATTTAAGGTTTAATTTGAATTATATTCTTTACTATTTTATTTATGTGTATATTATGTTGGTGTGTGATAGGTAGTTGTGTGTTTTATGATTTTATTATGTCATTAGAAATAACGAATTGCAAAATTAAAGGTTTATTTATAAAAGGAAGTAAATAGTCATTTGCGTTTTTCTTTTTCTTTACCAAGCGAATAAATATTTAGAATGAATTAAATCTAGGTCATTCGAGCTAACAAGTTTATTAAATGAGGAGTAATAATAATAAAGCAATCGAAATGGATAAATAAGTCCTTTCATATCGTAAATAAAGGGAAAGAAGAAGGGCTATAATTGATATTCCTGCTGTACCGTGATAATTCCGGGAATAAATTTATAAATATTCCAAGCGCTGGGCAGAACAAATTATTTGATTCAAAGAATTTGCCCAGCAGAGAAGAAGCGTTTAATTGGGAAATATAATGCTGGGATGATATTTTATATTATGTCAGTGTTCAATTAAGAATATATACTCAATTTTGGGGGTGTATATTGGCTTCTTGCTTGTGGTAATCATCATCGATGGTGAAACGGTCGATCACATAATTATAAGTGCGGCTGGTGTTTAACCGAACGGTGGTTGTATTACATTTTGGGGGCCAGTCCGTTGGATTTTATCACATTCAAAGTAAAAAATCAGATTGAATTAAATTATAGCACCCTGATTAAAATAGATCTACATATATGTGATCTATACAGCAAGGTTAAATAAAGTCAAACAATCGGAAAATCGAATTTAGACTGAGAAATATTTTATATAAAAAAAAAAAAGAAAAGGAAGAAAATTTTTTTTTAAAAAAAACAAATGGGTTTTGTTTCAAATTAAGAATTTAAATGTGTTGCTACAGTAGAATAGACCGGGGACTTAGATAAAAATAGAGAGCAATAATAAAAGATCGCTTGGTGAGAGAGAAAAGTGGGGCAAAAGACAACTGAATTTTATAAAAGAGAGAAAGAGATGGGGTAAGATTTTCTAGGCACGATCTACATTATATAAATAAAATTAAAAAAAGAGAGGGGAAAGATTTTATTATTTAAATAATAAAAGTTTGTAAGTTTAAGGGGATCTTTAAAGCAGCATAAACAAGTGAGTTAATGAATGAAGACAGGGAAGTCCAGCAAACGTACCTAATATAAAATAGAATTAATAAAACAGTATTGCATTTAATAATAGTTGAAATAAAATAATTACTCGGTAAGTGATAATATTTATTTGGAATCAATGCAAATGAGATCGAAAGCAAAAATGGACGATCAAGTTGAAACAAAAAAAATTACCAGTGAAGAACAAACGGAATTATCCGGAGAAACAGTTAGTGAAAGAGAAATAGAAACCAATAGTGAAAATGAAATTGAAATTAATAATGATAAACAAGATCAGAAAGTTAATATAGAAAATTATAATTTAATGAAAATGTTGGAGAAAATTGTGGAGGACCAGCGGCATTTTATAAAGGAGATAAAGGAAAGAGATGAAATAAATAAGAAAATGATAGAAAATCAGCAACAGTTTATGAAGAAATTAAAGGAAGATAATAAGAAAATGATAGACGAGTGGCAAAAACAGTTGGTTGACAAATTTGATATAAAAAATGAAGAGTTGAGTAAAAGGGTCGAACAAACCTCAAATCAGATTTCTGTCACGAATGAAAGGCTGAACGGACAGGCTGAATTACTCGAAAAGTTAGAGCAGCGACTCATGGGAAATGTACATAATTTAGAACAAGAGGTTGTGATGAAAGTAGAGGAAAGGGTGGCACATATAGAGGATAAAATAGAAACTGTGTGTCGAGAAGTAGAGAAGTTTAAAGTAGAGCAGGGAAAGAAATTGGAGGAGATAAAACAGGAAAATGAGAAAATTGTAGATGATGTACGTATAGATGTAAACCAGCTAGCTGTAATAGTAGAGAAGCGGGGGTCTACAATAGATGGGGAAAAACGAGAAGTTAAAAATGTGATAGGGACAAATTTGTGGGATAGCAGGTGTAATAACGTAATAACAGTAAATCAATTTTTGAAAATTCAAGTTTTTTCGAGTCACATGGGAGAAAACCCCATAGAACACCTAGGTAGCTTTGAAAGGTACAGAACATTGAACGGATTGAGTGAAGAAGCCATGATTGCCATCGCATGCAGTCACCTACAGAATGCTTCACAGGAATGGTGGGACTCGTTGTTTGAAAAACCAACAACATTTGAGGATTATAAGGCAGCTTTGCTTACCAGTTACTGGAGTGAAGAGCACCAGGAAAACATTCGGCATCAGATATCACAAGACATGTGGAGACCGGGAAAGACGTTTACTCCATTTTTCCGTCACCAGGTAGTGAAATTGCGTGCACTCACTGCTAGTCCATTATCAGAGAGGCAGATTATTCGTATAATCAGACATAATTTGCCGCAAAATGTTGAGCAGATGCTGATAGGCACTGAACGGAAAACGGTCGAACAGGTCGCGGAACTACTAAATGCGTTCGACAGCGCTCATTCTGGTCGCAAAATAGAGGATCGAGGATTCAAACCTCCAAAAGATCCTGTGATAAATATGGGACCAGGTAAACCCCAACGAAGGCACGGGGAAGATAGCGATAGATTTTATGGCGGCTCGGATGGAGCAATAGGAACTAGACAGATTGAAAGGGATCAGAGAGGGAAGTATCCGAATGAGGACAGAGGCTTTGATAGACGGAGGGACAATAGTCCATTCCCTAGCACAAGTGAGTATATTCCACATAAAAGAGAGAAAGAACCTCCAGATAGAAACTAAAAGAAAAAGAAAGTAAATGGACAAACACCTGTTGATGACTAAAGGATAGCGACCATGGACTTTGAACATGATAATCCACGTGATAAGAGAAATGTAGGGGGGATGGTGAAATACTAAGAGTAGAGAATGTATGAATGAGGTTCTGGATTTGAGACAAATGTGTGCAGATATGAGTCATGTAAAGATTGCATTTGAGCTTGGTCAAGCCGTCTCGCCATACATATAAATCTGCAAGGGAGTATGTGTGTTAATCTTGTCTATACACATAAGGATAGACAGGAAATAAATAAATAAACAGAATGAGGACTCAGCAGAGATCTGGGCTCATTATCCGTCTTACTGGGTGAAAACCCCAAAGGTATTGAAAAGATACGAAGAATTGAAATATATTAAATTCAAAAGATCAGGTTGGACAGGCTGTAGGAAAAAACATGCTGTTCACAAAATCGGACTCCATATAAATGCGGAGTGGCCTTAAAAATCAACTCTCTTTGCAGGATAGTGTTCGGTGGAGATTAAAGGTGTTTGAGCAGTACAAATCAATCAAATGGAATGCAGATAGTTTTAACCTAGTTGTCTCTCTAAGATAATCTCATCATACGAAAGTTAAAGATACTAAATGGGTACCATTAACATTAATATCAAGAATATAGTAGAGAAAAAAAAAATAATAATAATAATAAAGGAAGATAGGGGTTAAGAATTAAAATGGCTTGACCTTAGGAAATAATTCCAGTAGATTTTAATTCTTAAAAAAATAGGGAGCGGTGTAATGCGATATCTACATATAATATAGTCTCACATGTATATATATTATTGATCCTCAATAATAATAATAAAGAAAAAGGGTTTCGTTAAAAGAAATAGAAAACCAATAAAAAAAAGGGGGGGGGAATTGTAGTTAAAAGGATTCTAAAAACTTATTTTAAAAGAAATTATAAAAAACTAAATAAAGATTGAAGATTAGAAAGGAAAGGGGAGGGGTGTATAATGAACGCGTCTCTTTCTTTCTTTGTCAAATAAGAAAATCACATATCAAAAGAATGAAAGAAAATAATTGTAATTATAAAATTAAAAATGTAAAACTTGTACCAAATTTCCAGATAGGTTGGTACAAGATAAAGTAATGTAAAGGAATGTTGCAATTAGTAACATTCAATATTTAAATGTATCAAAAGAATGAAAGAAAATAATTGTAATTATAAAATTGAAAAATGTAAAACTAGTACAAAAAATTCCAGATAGATTGGTACAAGATAAAGAATGAAAAGGAATGATGCAATTAGTAACATTCTATAGAATGATAGCAGAGAAATAAGCAGAGCTGATTTAGAAGTAACAGGTTGTGTTTTCTTTTGCTGGCTAAAACTTAAAAAAAAAAAATAATAATAGAAGGGAAGAAACCGTCTAGAGAATAGCGAGGATGTATTATTCAAATGTTAACGAACTTAGTTGGGTACGCTAACATGGAGGGCTAGTGGCGAATAATGGGCGTTTGCTCGGTCTATCTCCGTCCAACCATTTGCTCACTACCTATAATATCTAAAATGCTGCCGATAAGAGACCGCCGTTATGGAACCAGATCTGCCTGAAGATTCGTAATAGGATATTTAAAGAGATGAATGTATACTGAAGGTCGAAATTAGAAAGAAATCAAACCCACGCCAAAAGATTATAAACTCTCACTCCACTAACTGGGGCGTCGGAAAAGCGAGAAACCATCTCTGCAAAAGAAGGGAAATTTTTCCCACTCGATGGTTGATCCTTCATTGCGGACTCCATACCTAGGTAACTATTATTAATACATGCATGTCAGAATTAATTTGTGAACAAAGAAATCAGTCAGAAACGAAAACTATTAAAATTTGCGCAATACTTCGGACAAATATAATTAAAAGAACTTATGATTTTACTATAATAATGTATAAGAAAGTAACAATTGGGTTACACTATTTTATTTAAGGTTTAATTTGAATTATATTCTTTACTATTTTATTTATGTGTATATTATGTTGGTGTGTGATAGGTATATGTGTGTTTTATGATTTTATTATGTCATTAGAAATAACGAATTGCAAAATTAAAGGTTTATTTATAAAAGGAAGTAAATAGTCATTTGCGTTTTTCTTTTTCTTTACCAAGCGAATAAATATTTAGAATGAATTAAATCTAGGTCATTCGAGCTAACAAATTTATTAAGTGAGGAGTAATAATAATAAAGCAATCAAAATGGATAAATAAGTCCTTTCGTATCGTAAATAAAGGGAAAGAAGAAGGGCTATAATTGATATTTCTGCTGTACCATGATAATTCCGGGAATAAATTTATAAATATTCCAAGCGCTGGGCAGAACAAATTATTCGATACAAAGAATTTGCCCAGCAGAGAAGAAGCGTTTAATTGGGAAATATAATGCTGGGATGATATTTTATATTATGTCAGTGTTCAATTAAGAATATATACTCAATTTTGGGGGTGTATATTGGCTTCTTGCTTGTGGTAATCATCATCGATGGTGAAACGGTCGATCACATAATTATAAGTGCGGCTGGTGTTTAACCGAACGGTGGTTGTATTACAATATATATATATATAGGGTATTTTTGAGCTCAGAGTTTCACACAACCCTCAACTCTCCACATTATCTCATTCCACTGATTATTAGATTCTAATTCCAGCCATATAAAACAGTGTCTTTTTGCAGTGGATTTAAGATAATCATTATAATATAAGTGGACATGTCTTTCCTAAGAAAACTATACTCAAGCTTGCCTTTTTATACATTTTAGGAAGTATATTAATTTTTATCTTCTTCATATGTTCAAACTAATGAAGATGTAGTTTTACAACTCTTGGATTGATATTATCACATCTAAAAAGCTGAATAAAATATTTTCTGAATATTAATGAGTATACTTAAATAAAAAATGTTTGTATCTTTATGTTATATCAATATGATATTCAAATCTTACATACAATGTATTTGACAAAATAATAACCCTATATACAAATAATTTAATTAAAATAGTTATAAAATGGCAGATGGCCATCATTATTAATCACAAAACATTGATTTAACAGCTATAGATGTAAAATACTGTCTTTATCAACTTCTCCAAGTTTTGTCTATCCTCAGAATGAATGTAGAATAATTGCAAATTATTTTTTAATATTATATTCAATAAGTTCTTTCCATTTTATTAGTGCTTATATAATACCAAAAAATTAGGGTTTTTAATTTTCAATCATCACTCATTTTATATTAATGGCCAACAATTGTAACATTTTTTGAAAAACTTTCTTCAATAATTTTTTTTTTCTCTGAATTGCTGTTTGTAAATTCAACCAATATTCAATAACTTTTTATAACATTTTATTTTAAATTCCAAGACTGTCTTTTGAAAATTTTCCTATCACCTTTGTTTTACAACCATATAATACATTAATAAATATGCATGTAGTCAGTATATCAAATTTGTTTGCCAATGTTTTTATAAATCATATTCTTGACTCAATATTTTGAATTTTAGTTGGGTTTTTTTTTTTTTTTGGTGATCAAAATGACACTTCATTTTCATAATATACTAAATGTTTTACTTATTTAAATTAGTTTTGTCAATTATGATTTTCTCTTTGTTTTCTTTTTGCCAACGCAGGATTATTTTGTTTGGTCATGTATGTATATAATTCACATTTTTTTGCTGGGAAAAAATAGATTTTAATTTTAAATCAGTTTTTAATTTTTTTACACCTAAATATCATTTTTGATTTAAGTTGAGCTTTATTCATACATGTTCCATTTGCAAGAAGTGTCCGGAAACCATGTTTCATCATTCGTGACTTGTACATATATCCCAAATCTAGCTGTCAATATTTTATAAATTGTTAAGCAATTTCAAGATGCTATTATATAATTATGTTAACAATTTTAATGTATACAATAAGTCTGGTTATTCGGCATGATTTCAGAACCAAATGAGAGGTATGCTGTATGTTTTTATTTGATACACAAAAAAAAAAAAATGTGATAAAAAAAAAACCGTCAAAAATGGTTTAACAATTATATTGATTAATTTTCACCCTTGGCCAGAAAAATCTCGCTTAAAATATAACTTCCCAACAATTTTTTTCATTGTGTATTTTTTTTAACCAGATATTATATCAAGTATTTCAGTTTTATCATTTTGTTTTCTATTCATAAAGAACAATTATCTTTTTTGTTTTTGAAATGATTGTTTATTATGTTACATCAAATTTTGTATATACTGCACATATAATAAAGCTTTTTTTTTTACATACAAAAAAAAAAAAAAGACAAGTAAATAAAAATAATTTAGTAATTATCCAACAAATAATATTCTGCTATTTCTTTATCAATTTCGTATGTGTTTATGAATATGGGTTTCTTTAAATAAATAATTTCAATTCGTTTTATTAAAACATCCTGGAGGGGAAAAAGATAATATACAAACATGTTGTTAAAATTTTATAATCAAATAATTTTTTAAAAAAACTTTGATATAATGATTGATGTTTTTTTATTAAAGACTTCTCTGTTTTTTTTTTTTTTTTAAAGCTAATAATAGCATGTTTGACAATTAAGTATCGCATGTTCTACAATGGTAATTATAACACAGAATCATTAGTTTTCTATTTTCATTAGTCTTTGATGTTTAAATTTTCATGGAAACACGTCTATATGCACATATGTGCGTGTATGTGGCAATATTCTTTCATTCTTTAAAAAATTCAAGATTCAAAATATTATACCCATTTTAATAACAATTTGGACATAAGTATTGAAATAGTATATATATTATCTTTTTTTCTTCCCTCTTTACATTACTGGAATAGAAAAGAATGCTCTGCGTAAAAGAAAAAAAAATATTTTAAGAACATACTTATAAAACAAGGGAGAGAGTAGGACAGAAAGAATTTGAAAAGAAAAAAGTAATATACTTTTATAATACTAATAATATAATATAGGGTTTTTTTTTTCCTATGTCATAATATCGGCCGGGACGCGAACCCACGACCGTCTGCAATCAACTACTTGCTTGCAAGGCGGCTGCGATGACCTCTCGGCTAACAACGCTTTACTAATATAGGCGATTTGAACACAGTCTTTCAAACTCCTTTTAGCCATCCACTCCATCTCATACAACCGACTCACATGACCGCACGCATATGAAAAAGATAAATGATCTTCAATATATTATATTTCGTGCTGAACCAGTACTCATAAGTTGGTCCTCATTATTAAAACAAGCACTGATTATATATATGTGGGATATAATGATCTGAACCAACTGATGAATGTTTGTTTGTGTGAATTGGTTATATGTGATGGAGTGGATCGCTGGCTTGAAAGTCTTTGTTCAAATCCTCTATATTACATCTAGACTCTAGATATGTAAAATATACTTGTATTTAAAATATTCCTAATAATATATAAAAGTATTTGTAGAAATGAATTTTAAAAGTTTGGAAAAGATGCATTTGCGGGAAAAATAATAAAGATTGTTATAACAGAGGAATACAAAAATTGTAAACCATTAATATAATTTTCCAACGCCTCCAACCATTGTGTATTAAAGTATAAAAACTGTAATTTGTTCTTCTAAAAATAAAGATATATTATTTTTCTTTTAGAAATAAAACAATTTAAAATTACAGATTTATTCAATATGATATAAAATATAGTGGACCCAATTATAGATTTACTCCAATATTTTAGTAAAATGTATTTCATTATCATCATCATCATTACCTTTTGGCAAAAAGCCTTACCAAATTAAATTTTTTTTTTTTCAAGTCTTTTTTACTCTTATTTTATAATTTCAAATACCCACTTCCCTCCTTAATCAACTTCTTTTGTCTTTCTGTTTTCTTCATATTTTCTATAGTTCTTTCCAATACAGTTTTTATAATTGTTCTACTTCTAAATATGAGCAAATATCCTTTATTTTTTTATAATTCACTCAAACAAATATTTTCATTTACTCTTTTAAACCTTTTGGTGGGTCATGTGGATTATGTCCTGTACATGTGGGGTTAAGATTGACTTTAGGTCAACATGGGTGTGACAAGAATCTCGCCTCAGGGTGGCCTTCGAGCATTCCATCATCAGATTTTTAATTGAATGGATGGTTGAAGAGTTGGAGGATGTAGTAGATTGGAGACTGTCCATTAAAGTATGAAGATTGTCTATCTTAATATATGTCTGAGCACTTATATTATATATGTGTGGGAGATGCTAATCTGGACCAACTGATGTTTGCTGGTTTAGCATGAAATACATATATTGGTGATTATTTATCTTTTCAGCATATATGTGCTTGAGTGTATCAGTGTTATTTGATAGAGTGGAGAATGGTGGGTCATCTGAAAGTCTGTGCTCATATACCCTATATATTACATATATAGACACAGGTATATATTAAGCCTGTGTTTCAGTTATTATTAATCTTGTTTTTTTTTTCAACTTATCAAGATTCAAAATTTTTCTTCTCAGTTTTAACTGAAATACAGACTTTTTATATACCTGTATCAATATATGTAATAAATAGAATATATGAGCACAGACTTTCACACTACCCACTACTCTCCATTCTCTCTCATAACACTGATACCCTTGAACACATAGAGTGGAGAGTGGTGGGTAGTGTGAAAGTTTGTGCTCATATAGCTTCTCAGTTTTTATAATTGTCTATCATTTTATTTCAAATAAAGCTACATCTTCTACAAAGTATTTTAAAAGCTCCTTTTTATATAATCCCATTTTATTTAGACCATGGAAACACTTTCTTATTAAAAGTCTGTTTATCCTTTAACATTTTTATTCTAATTACATAGATAATATTTTTTTAATCAGATGAAGAATTTCATCTTTCTTCTTACTTATTTTTAAACTTTCTTTCTTCCCATCTACTTTCGTTGTTTTACTTCTATTTATATTTATTATATCCCCAATTTTTTATGGATTATCATTTTACTGAACTCATTTTCATCTACATTTATTCCCATATCGTTATTAGTGGTAAGATGAACTATCTTACCTTCAAGGCTAAATTTTTTATTGTCAAAACATCAATCATTTAATGCTACAAGTGTGTATACATTAAATCCAATAAAAGATACAAAATGTCCTTATCTTACATATCAACTTTCTTCACAAAATTTTTTACAAATATTTTTTGATTCAGAAGATTAATTCCCATCTTGAAAACTCCACTTTTTAACTTAAATTTACATGCCTTTGTCTATCTTTTCTCTAACATTGCACTCACCACATTATTACTATTCTAATGTTTTATTGTTCTTCTATTTCTTTCACTATCTACAACATTTACTGCTGCATCCTTTAAATTTTATTTCAATAATTTCTATCTTTTATTTGAGTTTACTTTACCAATTTGCTATATTATTTATACTTATTTTCTTAACTCTGGAAAAAAAATTATTTAATATTTCTCTTAATTTATCAATTGTCCATTTGTCTCTCATCACAGTTTTTTTTTTTAAGATTTATAAAATAATATTACTTCAACCCCAAGTAAATTGCAAACAATTTATATCTCTTACGAATATGCAATTGTACTCATAATGCTATTTTAGATCTATTTTGAGTCAAACTGTAATTTAATTGAAATCTACTTTTATTGCTTTGAGTTATCTATGCAAAACAATAGTTATTTTTTTTAAATATTTTATTGAAGCAATAATATAAACCTACTTTTGAATTACTTGTGTACCACAACAAGTAATGTTATTTTAAAAATCTCTAAAGCTTTTAAACTGTTTTAATATTGATGCTTTTGAACTGTTATCTTAATGTTTTTGCTATGAAAGACTAAAGTACTGAAATCAAATTCATTTTTTTATATCACAGTATTATGTTCATGTTTATTTTTTTGTGATACTGATTTTTGCCAGTATTATTATACAAATTTTATAAATAATGAAAAAAACCTATGAAAATAGAAAAAGAAAATATTTTACTTATAGTAAATTGTTTCATATAAAGTAACTGATTTAAAAAAAAAAAGAATTTTCAAATATCCATGCTAGATTATGTGCCAAAAAATTACTGATAAAGGTCCCAAAATCATTATTATTAAACTAATAGTTATATAGATGAATGGACTTAATATATTATATTATGAAATAAGTATATTATTTAGTAAATTGAAAAGTTGCATTTTGAAATAGACATTGTCATAATAAAACAATATTTAAACAAATCTTAAACACCAGAATAGATACTACATATAGGGGGAGGGGAGCAGAAATTATCAGAATTGTTCTATGGTAAGCACAGTCATAACTGCTTCTTCTGCTCTTGTGAGGATTCTTCTGCATCAATGTGCCAAATTACATAACTGTGTAAAATTGTGGCACCAGTTAATACATTTTTTTGTAAAGCACATTTCACATATTTGTCAATTTTTGTAATAACTGAAAAGTTAGAATAATGTAAAAATCTATTTTCTTTTAGAGAAAATAGCAGGGAAAGCCATTGTAATGCTTGAAATAGATTACAAAAGAGCTTTTCTGGGGAAACACAAGTTTACAAATAATAAAAGTGTCCAATGTCAAGACAATGCTGATTTTTTTTAATGCAAATAGCATTTTTCTTTCAGAATTAATTTGTAAGGGTCAGATATATATATATTTTAAAGTATCATAGCATCGGCCGGGAGGCAAACTAGCAACCTGTGCAACTGTCTGCAAGTGCAAGGCAGTTGCGCTGACCTCTTGACCACAAATGCAAGACAGTCAGATATTTTACCTACAAGTTTTAAAAGGTTTATGTGATGTGATAAAATGTAAACATCCCATTTTGTGGCAAAAATGGGGAGTGTTAGCTTCACTAAAGCAATACCTCTGTGCACAAAGTCTTGTTTGAAATAATTTTTAATTAATTTCATCAATGACCTAGCTTATCTATCATCATATTCACTTAATCATTTAATTTATAATTTCTTTTTATTCTCTTAAATAAAAAAATGCTCAAAATTTTTTTTTCTTGAAGACTTTAAAGTGGTGAAAAAAAAATGATGCAAGAGTTAAAAGACTTCACTTTGTGGTTTCCAGACTATTTTGAAAAATGAAAAACACATTTAGACTGGTGATTTGTATTAAGTGGACAGTATTTTGATGAACATATTGCTAGAAGAGATGATAATAGATGGACAATTGAAATCTTAAACTGGATTCCAAGAGATTGTAAAAGATCCAGAAAGAGACCATGTGTGAGATGGATGAATGAAATAAGAGTGTAGGGGTGATGTGGAGAAGAGAAGCTAAAGATCAGAGAAGATGGATTGAAGTTGAAGAGACCTTCATTTTGCAGTGGATTAATAATGGTTGATGATGATGATGATTTTGATGGAGATTAAATTTATAACACTTAAAAAAAATAAAATTATAAAATTACAAGATACTTTTGATACCCTCTCATAGGTCTCATTTTTCTGGTTAATATGGAGTATCATAGTTCTAAGACATAATTTTAAATTACATTCCATTAAGCTGTTAGCACCTGGATCTAATAAGGATTACATGCTCAATTTGATTAAGAATATTTAAAATGTTTTAAAATTACTTTACTAGTAAAATCATTGCATAGTGGATTATTTAAAGTAGTTCAAACATGAAGCTGAACAGAGAACTTGAAGATTATTAATATTAACACATTTAGAATGCTTTATAAATAGGGTATATAATTATTTTTTTTAAATAAATATTTTAATTTTGTTAATATTATTTGCTTATGTACATCTTTATTACACATTTTTTCATCAGTGAAGTTTTTCAATATTCTTGTTATTTTTTAAATTATAGTAAACGATTGCAAAACATAGTTTCTTTATATTAATTGACTTTTATTAATTGACTTTTAATCATTTATAATTATCTTCCAGTATATCTTTTATCATCCACTAAATAATTAATATTTGCACTTTAAAAATACTTCTATATTTCATCAATAATTGTAAAAAATCTAAAGCATAATTACATTCACTTTCTTCTCTAGGTGTGAACTAGAATCTTCTAAAGTCAGATATTTGAATCTTAAACTCCAAAGATAATTATCCCAAATTGTATGTTGATGTTTCATTATCACTTATATTCTTTAGGACAGAAAGGACTGAATTCCAAAGGTGAGGTGTAAGTATAAGTTTATATAATGTTAAGATTTCATTGACTTTGAAATTAACCAATGGAAAAAAAAAAAACCAAACAAAATTACGTATATTGAAAAGTATAAATCTTGATATAATTCTATAAGAATATTTAGTGAAACAACTTGTCTTTTATGTATTTCTATATTATTTAGTATATAAGAAATCTATGCACATATAAAATTATCAACATTTTTAATCATCATTCTATTTTACTTTTTTTTCAATAGTTTAGACATTAATATGAAATCAAAAAAAATTTCTCATCTAAATTAAATTAATCAAAGCAGATTATTAAATCTAATGAATGCAATAAAATAATATTTTATAGTGCATTTTGATCTATAAAAAATAATGTCATTTATATTAATTAACTAGGGTGATGTACAGAAGAGAGGCTAGAGATCGGAGAAGATGGATTGAACTCGGAAAGACCTTTATCCTGCATTGATAATGATCTTAATCGAAAATGGTGATGTGGATTAAGGTTTAAAAAAAGACAAACATAAACAATTAAATATAGTTATTTTACTTTACATAAAAGGTCCATTAGAAATTATTTTTGAAATATTTATTAAATAAAATATTAAATCTATTTACACATGTAATAGGAATATTAAAAAATGTCTCTCAAAACAAGAGATAATATACTTCTTTAAAATTAAAATATTTATGAAATTCTATGTTGGATTTTTTTTTGCATCTTATGTTGATCAGATGAATTTTAAAAAGTTGATCTACATAAGAGAGCTATAAAACAGAAAGCTATTTCTTCTTCTCTTGCTATTCACAAAACATTGATTTTATTATCAAAGATGGTGAAACTAGATTAAAATATTTGAAGGAATCCATAGAAATACACAAAGTGCTAAAATTAATTAATATTTGGAAGCTTCTAATCATTTATATAATTTTTTAGATGTTTTAAAATTATATAATTTTGCCTCACTTTGTTTTTTTTTTCATTGGTTAATTGGAAATTCAAGTAAATCTATCATCCTTCCAGTAAAAACAATATATGATAAAATAATATAATATGCTGGGTTATAAAAAATGGTTTCTTCTTAAATGAAATCAAAAGTTTCAATGCATAGCTTATAAGAAATACTGTTTAGCCAAGTGAAATATTTCTTCCTTCCAAAATTCTTACTTTCCACAATCCTTATTACCCAATTATTTTTATCAACCTTTAATCATTTCTTTTGCCTCTTATTCCATTTTAATAAAAGTTTTTTTTATTAGTTTTCATATTTCTCAAATTTATTATAAAGACTTAAGTAAAAATCATAAAATCTTTACTCTTTTATTCTTTTTATTTTTGAATTTATCCCATTCTCCATACATTCTCTTTCAATATTTTATAATCCAAAAATAGATGTTCAATTATTTCCTCTCATTTTCACATGATTCATATGCTTACTCCATTTTTCCCTTCTTTTTCTGATATCTAAAGCACCATTTTCTCTTCTTTTTCTGATATCTAAAGTACTTGTCTTTTTATCAAATAATAATAAACTTTCTTTTATATTATCATAATTCTTTTATATCTTATATGCTTTTTATTCTTACACATTTCCAAATTAACTTATCTACTTCTTAGAATTGTGTACCTATAAAATATTTTCTATAAATTTATTTCATTTTTTATACAAATGCATGGAAATAAATTGTAAACACTTTATATTTATTATGTGAAAAACATTTTTCCTTTTTTTCAATTCTCATTCCCAACTATTTATATAATTCCTTCTTTTATTTAGTAAAGAATCTAAATATGTATACTCCTTTTACTTTTTCAAAATAAATATTTACCATTTTCTATTCTCCAGTTTTATCCTTCACATTAAATAAAAATCTTAGACTTTTTTCCATTGAATTTAATTTCTGTGCTGCTTTCTGCTTTCTATATCTCTTCTACACTGTATTATTTCAAAAAATGCCATATCTTTTGTAAAAATAAAAAAAAGAATTCCCACATTATATTCTTTTGGTTTCAACCATAACAAGCACCATTATCTCTAATATTTCTTTATGAACCTCCAATTCTCTTATACTCAAAAATAAGTAGCAAAGATGATAAAGATATTCTTATAAAGCTTCTTTATCATTATTAACAACTTTAAATCTATTCCCATATTTTCAAGACTATTCCACAATGTATTTCTTTCCATTCTATAATATGCCTTTTATATACCTAAAATGCATACATAGTGTTGTATTGTCCTTATAAAACATTTCAGTCGACTAAGAGACAATACATAAATAAATTATCCTTATTCCTGGTGAATCCGTTGTGAATCTTTCCTAAAACCTCATTCTCTTCTGTGCAAGTTATGACTAAAAACAATGTTTTGTGCAGTATAGTAATGAACCAAATTATTATATGATTTAAATTTTATATAATGATTAACTATTAAAAATTTATTTTAAATGCAGCTAAATATTATTATACATTTTTATTTTAATACCTAATTAAGGAATAATGAAGATGTAAGATAGAATTACTGTGTTAGAATAAGCATAAGAATTTATCTAGAAATTAAACATATAAAGGAAGAAAAAGTCTTAAAATCATATATAATAAATAGTAACATTACTACTGATGGATACAATGCCCAAATCTATAAATAAATAACATTTCTTCAGATCAATATTATTTACAAAATAATTATGAATAGGATATTTTAATATTGTTCACTGCATAATACATACAAATTATTATTATATAGAAACTTTATTAACTATTTATAAACATAAAAAAATATTTATATCTTTATAAAATTTTATTCTGCAAAATAAAAAAGAATAAGTACTATTTTATTTTGTAACACTATTCCATATTATACTCTTTTAAAAAATTTGTGAGTATATACAATATTTGTCAAACAATTATCTGCTGAAAACAATTCTTACTTATAGTGACAAAATACTTCAACCCCTGCAATGTTATAATGTTAATATCTATACCATTATAATAATGTGTTTTACCCATTGTGTTTTATATTTAATAGAGAAAATATAATGTGCTAAACTTAACAATTATGGCTGGTTTCTATTCTATCTAAATGTATTTCAGGTACTTATCATCTAATCTGGCATCTCCAGATGTTCATCAAGAGAATATGAAGATATTCTTACTTTTTAATTGATAAATTACTATTCAAAAACAAAATGTTATAATAAAATTTTATCTTATTACAAGATATAAAACAACTATTGTCTATAGCTTTATCTAATCCTATCTATTTTTTCATTTTTCAGTTAATGACACTTTAGGAATTTATATATTTATACTTATCATGAAAATTTAAACTGACATAAAGTGCTTTAGTTCTGTTGCTATGCAGCCAAACTATAAAATAAGCTTCAAGTAAAATTGGAAATATTTTTTTGTTTTTTTTATATTATACATTTTTTAAAAATAAACATTCAGTTAAAACAAAAATAAAAATTGTCAAGAAATCCTAAAATATTAAAATAATAATAGATTTTAAAATAAATTTTTGAAAAAATATAAAGGAAAGGGAAAATATTCTCTAACAAATACATAAAATTAAATTCTTATATTTCAGTCCAATCTTTAGAATAAAACAGTTATTTAAAATCTTTTGACAGTTGAAACAAGTAAATTTCAGCTGAAAAATAAATTATATTGCTTCTTTTTATATATATAATTTAAATTTCTAAATATTGTATTTGAAACAACAGAATTTGATACCATATTCTTATAATAAAAAAGATGTTGAATATTTTTGTCTCTGAATGATGATGCATTAAGCTTGAGTGAAGCCCACAAACTGATACATCACTCATTTATTCTTCACTAGTTTAGTTGGCTTTTTTAAGATCATAATAATTGAGCATGATGCCAGGACTGTAATGATTTATCTTTTTATTACCTTTAATAATGAAGGCAACTTCCACAGGTAACCTTGTGTGCATAAATATGTATCTCTAGTGTTCATAAACAATCTGCTTAATAGAGCCTCATCAATAAACTTAATACAATAAATAGTAAAAGATACTACAAAATAATAACTACTACTGTTATTTATAAATATACAGAAATAATTAAATTTACAATTTTTTTATTATAATAACATATCAAAAACAGATGTATATAGCATTTTTAGAATTAATTTTAAAATGGTCTTAATTATGTTTTAAAAAATTAATCTATTTTTTACTCCATGGCAAATCAAACTCATTTCTAATGTAAATTTAGTTAATAGGTAGTTGAGCATGTATTTTCGTTTTATGGAGTAAATAAACCCATATATATATATATATACCTACATATGCCACAAATGTTGATTTTTTTACTATATTAAAAAAATCATATTAATATAATATATGTATACACATATGGAATTCAATGTCAATGTATTGTAAATCATTACACAAGACTTAGACTCAGTAAACATGGTAACAACCTAATGTCAAACCAGTCACTAGGCAACCAAATGCAAAATATGAAAGCATAATTTTACTATGTAATTTTATTTTACTTATATTCAATATAATACACACAACAATAAGTTTCACACAGCAATGGAAAAGGAAATAAAATGCAAGTATACTAAACAATGGAAACCGGGTCCAGTATAATAACAAACCCATTCATTTCCATTATCTTTACTATTTTCAAAATGATACAAAAGCTGTACAACAACAACATCAGAAAATCAAATGTTTGAATCTAAGAGAACATGGTCAGTTTATTCAAACACTCCAAATTATTAGTTTGATCATTGTAATGCAAAATTACAAGAAACTATAGTCGATATTTAAACAGAAAGAATTCTAATAGATTCATGCAGCTGGATAATATAATTGAACTTACATAAATAGACATTTAAAATAAAAGGACCATGCTATTTTTCAAATATGAATGAAATAACAAAATGGAACATCATCAGCATAGATATATATAATCGATGAAATAATTCTGTTCTTATAAAGATTGAATTTAAAAAAATTTAATCTTTTATGAACTGTAAAACAATGTACTTTGGTTAATTTAATATTGTTGTAGGGTTAAAGTGTTATCAACACTGAACATAGGAAGCATGATGATTTAATATTCAATTGTAAATTGCCTGCTAAAACATCAAATATTCTGTCTTTGATAAACCAGATGGATACAGAATGAAACCAACAGTAGATGGAAATGTCACTGATGAATCTCTGCGAGTAATGCATGAATTGCCATAGAGAGATTACCAGAACAGTGATGAACTGTATCTATCAGAGATATTAGTTGCATAATTTATGAACATTATTCAAGATAACTTGAAGAAAATCTTAATTAGTTATGTAATCTTTTTTTTTATTTTACATTTCACTTCTGCACTTGGAAAGCTAAATCTTTACAACTTGGAAGAATGCACTATAGTTTAAATCAAGAAAGTGTAGGGAGGAAGGTTATTAAGTTAGACAATAGACAATTTTTTTTTAATAAAATTTAAATCAACTCTCTCTCCATAGTGACAAGGCATTGGGTATTATCATTGTCATCCTTACTGCAAGGAATATGGAATAGGGTAAGATTTTATTTGATATTATTCCACATTAAAAACATGCACTTGTTACAGGACAGAGTTTGTGTTGTTTATTTATTTATTTTCATTAACTAATGATTGTTTATATTTGTTTATTCAGTATGAATAACTAATATTCTTGCATCAACATTCTTTTCTATCAACCATAGGAAATTTATACATAGTCAAGTGAAGTTCTCAAAGAAATTGGAACTTTTACAGTTGGAATTGGATTATGAAGATATTACACACACCTTAAAATAATCTTGTTAAATAGTTAGTTGCTTCATGATCATTGATATGTAGTGCTTTTATGTATACTATGGAAAGGGCTGGAGTAATAATCACATTTAATTATTAATCTGGTAGAAATACATACTTGACACACACACATAAAAATTCAAAAACTCTTTTAACAACTTTTGTTAGTCAACAAATGTTGTTAACTTGATTTTCATTAAATGGTCTTTAGTTTGTCAAAGTTATTTATCCATTCATCAATTCATACTGGATATACATGCATACACACATATACTTTTGTTACATCACAATACAATAATATGGTTAGATGAATCCTCCACTCAATTGAAACGTATATAAAGATATTGCAATTGCTATCTAAGGTAAATTTATCCTTGAACAGAGCTGAGTGCAATATTCTCCCTGGGTTTGAATTCTGAGGCATGGTGGAATCCAAAAGAGGAGTGAAGTATGGATGAACTAACCTAAATTGTGTCTGAATTTAATGTGTAAACCCAGAGCTAGCCCATTGGAGTTAGACATGATCATTGGTTAGGTACTTCATTGCATCATTCATAGCATGCTACCAAAGTCCCTAGGTCTGACTGTAGTTAGATGTGTTCCCCCTCTTCTGATGGAGGGCATAAAACATAAGTTTCCAAGGAGGTCCAGCCATTGCACTGATACATTAATAACAAAATGGGGAGGGTTGACATTCACTTTGATGGTGGGATTATCTAGGTAGCAGCTGGTTAATAACCTAACCAAGAAAGAGAACTTCATGTGAAACATCGAATATAAATTTATTGATGAGAATGAGATGATAAACTGAGATCATGACTAAATAATTAACTAATAAAATAAAATTAAAATAGATGATTTAAACATGTAAGCAGATGAGCTAAAGGATAGGCATTGAAATTAATACATACACCCACATAAAAATGCAGTGAGAAGTTAAATATATACACTAAATAGTAAAGAGATAGCATGAGGTTCTATGATATATCTTTATTCTCACATTGAATATAAATTTATTGATGGGAATGATATGATAAACTGAGATCATGAATAAATAATTAACTAATAAAATTAAATTAAAATAGATGATTTAGGCATGTAATCAGATGAGCTAAATGATAGGCATTAAAAGTAATACATACACCAACATAAAAATGCAGTGAGAAGTTAAACATATGCACTAAATAGTAAAGAGATAGCATGAGGTTCTATAGCATATCTTTATTCATATTTATAAAAAAGTAAATAGCATTATACTTAACTATTGAGGAAAATTTTTAATGATACTAAGGAATGGTAAACTGTTAACAAGCAAAAATATGGAATGTCCTGGGGAATTACAAGTTATTAGCTATAGTGAAGTGGTGATACTAGTAGTATTGGGAAGGGTCTTTGTGTATCCGAATACTTGGGGAGTCTATGACTGAAGTCAACCATTTTTCATAGGTACAGATTGTAGATCAGGTGTTACTTCAAACATAAGTAAACAAAGAGGGAATGACCCGAGTGTCTAAAATCAATGCAGCACATGATATGGGAGGGATAACAATGATGTAGCAAATGCTCCAAAAGTTTATGGAAATCACAGATGCAAAAATGAACAAGCTGAACAGTAATATAGAAGCAAGAATAAACTAAAAGTTGCACAATAACACAAGCACCCTAAGAGGTGACATAAACAATATGAAAATGGAGATGTATGAAGAATTTAGTAGCATGATGGCAACATGAAAGAAAAGTTGAAAGAAAATGTAGATAATGTTAGATCAGACCTAAAAATAGATATGAGACACATAGAGATTAGGCTGTATATAGGTACAGAAGAATTGTCCATCAACTTAGTGTTCCAAGAGACAACTCTGAAATAAAACAAACACAACACTTGGCAGCCTGAGAATAAAATTAATAAAGAGGATTTAAACTATTAGAAGAGTTCTAGTATAGCATCATTGGGCAATTAAATGTCAAATGCAATGAGGTGCACAAGAGTCAAGAGATCTTCAAAGATGAGATGCATGTAGAACAGGAAACCTACAAGAAAGGTTCAAAAATAGTTCCAAGATGCACATTCAATGATGGATCAACTCTATGTGAAACAGAACATCATGGCAGAGTTGTGGAATAGGACACAAGAAGCTCTTGACCATCACCCTAAGCAACTTGAGAACAGGATAGCTTTAGCAGAGACTGAAACAATTCTAGATAGCATTATTCTTGAAAACTGGTGGATAATGCAACCAAAACATTGATCAGATTGACAAGTTAGATAAGGCTCTCAACCAGAAATGGTAATGATAGAGTCTCAGCTGTGTCAAAGAACAGCAATCAGAGAAACCAAACAAACCAGTATGGACTCAATAACCCAGAATAATAGGGGAGAATGGAATGATAGGAAAAATAACTTGGAGGTTGCACTCAAGCACAGAGAATGAGTGACCCTTGCGAGAAACCTAAATCTCTCACATCACATAATGTCTGAGAAGAAAAATTATCTGCTTAACTTTAATTCAGAAGGATTAGTTCCAAGTACTTATCAGGTCAACCCTGAAAACCATGTACTGACTCCAACTTTGTAAGGTTAAAAATATTTATTTGAGTCACCAATGAAGCCCCCATAGAATATCTTACAAGCCTCAATCTTTACTTTTTGGTGAATCAAAAAATTTTATTGAAAGAGAAAAGGTGATCATTTGCATACTTCCACCTTCAAGAGATGTGTTGATGTGATGGTAGTCATTATTCTAAGCCCCATCCATCTTTGATGATTAACAAATGTTAGTCAAGAATTTCTGGAATAGTGATAGGCAAGAGGCTCAGTTGTGCCAGTTATTCCAGAAGTACAGGTCAATACCAAGAGGGAATTTGCTGAAATTCTTTCACCACCAGATCACAAAGTTAACACCTACCACATGAGCAAGAGTGAAATTATAAGAATAATAAAAAGAAATTTGCTACCTAAAATAGAGCAATCACTATTATGTACCAATGCTAGTAGCATTGAGCAGGTAGCTGAATTGCTGAACAACATATACATCAACAATACCAACCTGTCAACTAGAATCCCTGAGAAAAGAAAAGAGGATGCCACTATCAACACCATATTCTACAAAAAAGAAATAACACTAGCCATTGAAAAGGAAACTCCTTACAAAGAAACCCTCAAAACATATGGTCACTCAAAAGAAACCAGATAATTGTTAACAAAACAGGGATAAGCCCCATCATAAATCAAGGAAGTTCCCAAAATCAGGGTGCAAGCTAGACATGCACTTAATATGTTCTTCACCTCAAAAAGCCAAAATGCTCCTGTGGAACATGAACCAATACCCTGATTGAAAAATTACTAATATGGTGTATTCATGGGAGGATAAAATACCCAACTTTGCTTCGCAAAGCTGTCTCAAGATAAAGGTTTTTTAGTGGGTTTGCTGAGGGTTTGTTGATTAAAGCAGTGTCAGATTTTTGTAGCCAGATTTCAGTTGTGTTCACTGAACAAAAATCCCAACATCATGACCTTACCACTAAAATCTATTCAGGTTGCCATGGCTAAGGGCAGAAAAACTAAACTAGCACAAAAACAAATCTGGGTTGAGATAAAAGTAGACCAAACAATCCTCTATCATGAACACCTGCATTATCAATTTCTCTTACAAAACAGGTAAAATAAATTATTAAGTCTTGGAGATGACATTGCTTCCGAGATATGATCCACCTGACCTTTCCACTAAAATCTATTCAGGTTGCCATGGCTAATCGCAGAAAATTAAACTAGCACAAAAACGAAATCTGGGTTGAGATAAAAGTAGACCAAACAATCATCTATCATGAACACCTGCATTATCAATTTCTCTGACAAATTAGTTAAAAATAAATGATGAGTCTTGATAAAACAGTTAAAATAAATGATGTCTTGGGGATGACATTGCTTCCAAGATATGATCCACCTGAGGTTGATTGTATTATGTCCAATATCCCAGCAGCACTCATAGATAATAAACTCAGAATCCAACTTGCATGGAAGTGATGATACATTGAAACTATAATCTTATTAAAGAATTTAGCCTGATTTTCTCAGAGATGATTTTCTCAGAGATACCAGGAATGATAGATAGATTCCAACAGAGAATTAGATTAGTACTTGACCAACCATTTCAATCCAAATTGTACCCTATTCCATACCAGTATCATGAAAAAATATTCAAACATATTAATAAAATACTGGATTGGGAGATCATTTCCAAATGCTTTTCACCTTACTGTAATACATAACTGTGAAGAAGAAAGATGCACCAATGAGATTTTGTTTAGATGCTAGACAACTAAAAAAAATTACTATTCCTCACAGGAACATTTCACTGCCCAAAAGGTGTTTTCCACTTTCAATCTACCATCAAGATATTGTCAGATTGAACTCCATCCTGACAATCACTAATAACCTGCCTTTCAATATGAGATTTTATATATCAGTTTAATATGATGCCTTTTGGATTGATAAATAGTGGTGCTGTTTTGATTAGATGTCTAGATAAGACCCTTTATCCTGAGATTAAGAAGATTGTAACTAATTATGTGAATAATGTGAGAACATCTTCAACATATTATATTTTTGAAAAGTGCTACAAAAAGGAGATCAAAATCAACTTCAACAAGAGTATTCTAGTTTCAAACCAGATAGTTTTCCTAAATCATATCATTGGTTGTGATGGGATAAGGACTCATCTGGAAAAGATCAGAGCTATCAACCAACAGAAAACAAATTAGATTGTTTAGGCCTGGGTATCTTTCACAATCATTTTTACCAGAAGTTCTCGAACCACATACAACTGTTTATTAAGAGATGAGTGATGGAAATGGACCAATAAACAGGACAAGACATTTGAAAATATTAAAACAGAATTCTTAGAGCAAACCATGTTAACCTTCCCTGATTTTAATAAACCATTCATTGTCCAAAAAGATAGTAACATAATGCTATCCCAGATCTAAGAGGATGGCTACCCTGGGGCCTCTATTTTATCACCCAGCTCCTGAAAGATCCAGAAATAAATTACATGATTACTGAGAAGGAAGAGCCAGCTCTTGAAAGATCCAGGAATAAATTACATGGTTACTGAGAAGGAAGCACTAGCAATAGTATGGGTATGATGATGCTACTTGGATCAGAGGTGATAGTGATCACAGACCACAAAAGCCTCAAATTTCTGAATCATAGCTACTTGTCCAATAGTCATCTAGTCAAATGGAGTTTGCTGTTACAAGAATTCAATTACCCAATGCTATACTGTAAGGGATCTGAGAATAATCATGGCTGACAAAGTTAATCGAAACCCATGTAGGTCAGAATAGAATCATTTGTTAATAGAGAATGCCTACAAGATAGTGATGTAGAAAATGATTTAGAGAACCTACCCCAATTTAAACTCAATCATGAGAATTTTTAAGAAGAAAAAGTTTTGAATGTGGTAAAGTATCTCACTGTAAAAGAGAGAAAACCAGGTTTATTTTACAGATTAAACATAGATAAAGATAAGAGGAGGGTGATGATAGTAAAGCATTGTGCATCCCACTCATAAAATATATCCACTGTTTATACAGACACTTTGGTGCTCATAAAATAGAACACACTTTGAGAATTTGGTTTTACCAGCCAAGAATGTATAAATGACATCTTAAAGTCACTTTGAGATTATCTAGCATGCTTACAGGCCAAGTCAGTAAACCAAAATTATAGTAATACTTTAAAATCAATCATACCCAAAAGACCAAATGAGATCTTTGCAATTAATTATTATGGGCCATTACTTCCATTTAACAAAAAATATTTATTGGTCGCTTATGATCTCTTCTGAAAATATTTTTCAGCTTACCTAATACCCCAAACTAATATCAGGCACTTGATCAAGATATAAGACACTGTCCAATTCATAAGGATAGGAAAACCCAAGACCATCCTAACAGACCATGGTATGCTTTTCTATCCAAAGAATGGAAAAATGGGTAAAAAAATCTCAAACCAGACATTTGCTTATATCCATTAGTAATCCATAGTTGAATCCTTGCTAATGTGTAATGTGGAAGCTCAGATGTTTGTTCAGGACTTACCTAGAGGATGAGTATAGGGGATGGATAAGGCAAAAAGAGTGTGTAGTTAACTATATCAATTGGAGTGCAAATGAATTATGTCCATTAGACTACACTTTAACAACTTATTCACATATTATTTAATAAATATCAATGACCAATAAATGCACCAAATTTGATACAGAAAGAGATATATTAAAAGCATATAAGCAAATAACAAGCAAGGCTGAGAGAAAGAATAGAAACCAAAAAGAGAGTGCCCACAACTTCAAAGTAGGAGACTACATATTCATCAAAACGTTTTATATGAGTAAATCAATGGAAGGGAAATGTCAAAAAAAATTTAACCAATATGAGGAACCATTCATTATTATGAAACAGTCAGGTCCAAATGCATCTTGGATAGAAATAAATGGAGAAGTAAAGGAAATATATAATGCTTGCAGTTTAAAATCTTATTTTGGTCAAACACTTAACTGATAAGCAAGACAGGATAGACATAAGCCTCAATTAGAGTTATAAAGGAAAGAGAGATAATATCAAATATATATATATATATTTGATATATATATATATATATATATATATATATATATATATATATATATAATAGGATTAAGATCATTAATCTATGGTGAGAGTATACCTAGGTAATTGCAAAAACAATTACTGGGATGCTTTAGAGCAAACCAAGACTTAGGAGCTGATCCGCACAGAATGATCAACACTCCAATATTTAGTTAGTCATTAGCAAAACAATACATAAGTCTCAAAAAATCAGGATAATAGCTAACAAGTTTGACTACGTCCCATATGCAATAGACACATTACTGGTTAATGTCATAACATGCAATTATCATAATAATAATAAAAATGACCCATATTATTTATAATCTCACTTCAGTATAATACAAGTCATAAAGCAAGAATCTAAAATGCAGTAGAAACATAATGAAGAAACAATAGAAATTAAAATAAATAGGTTTTATAACACTTCTTTTTGAACAGACAATCCAATACTAAACCAAATGCATACACTCTGAGGGTTAAAATTTTCATAGCTTGAAATTTTAACCCTGTAATGGTAGGGAAGTTATAAGGGTAGCTTACAATCCAACCTTTGTTCACTCTTACCACCAAATCAAACTTATTTCTAATGTAAATTTAGTTAATAGGTGACTGAGCATGTATTTTCATTTTATGGAATAAATAAACCCACATATATAAATATATATAGACACAACAGTCATTTATTTGACACAACAGTCATTTATTTTTCATTATACTAAAACAATCATACTAATATATATATATATTGTACCAAGGTACATCGTTATCAAATATGTAGTATTATTTAAAAGTAGTAATATTTCATAAATCTCGCCTTTTAAAAATAAAGTGGGAAAATAAAAGTTAAAAGTTAAAGGAAAAGAAAATTAAAAACAAAAAAGTAGGGTATGGGGGGGGGGGGTATTGTTAAAGAAAAATAAATAATAAACGCTTTTAAAGAGGGTATGATTTTTTTTATTTTTGAAATAAAAAAATCGAGTTAATATTATTTTTGATTAGTTTATAATAAAAAGTAATAAAGAAAAATATGTTTTGTTTTATAATAAAATAATTAAATGTGTGTGTGTGTGTAAAAGTTTTGAACAAAATAATAAAATAGAAGCCCAATCAGAGCAAACAAAAACTACAGTAATTTCACAAGATAATAAATGCTGGACATAACAAAACTTTGTCATTGTTAAGATGGTTTAAAAAATGTCAACATTTCATTATTATTTATGATATTTTTAAATAAAATATTTCAAAATATTTCTTAAAATGACAGAATTGAAAATTATATAAGTTTTTATATCTACCAAAACAATGCATTGTTAAATTTACTGTATTGTGTAGCTAGCTGGAGCCTTCACTGTGATAACATCAGCAGATAGTTAGGAGGGTAAACCATGTTCGGATAAAACCAATAAAGTAGCAGAGTGTTTATTGCTGGAAAATCCATGAAGGTTATATAATATCACGAATTCAAGGAAGATTTACTGGAGGTTAGCACTAACCGATCATAGATAACATTTATAGAAATTACATTGTGCTGCATGTATGTCATTTCAGATTTTTCCAAATCCTAGGTAACTTTTAATTTTAATATTGTCTAATTCTTGATTTTTTTTTAAATAAAAAACTATGATAAATAAATAAATAAAACTTTAAACTTTACCAAGTAGTATCTGGGAAATACAAATGATATTGGCTTCTGTGTTTAACTTTATTCAAAGACATTGTGTGCATGTATGTGTGATTTTAATTTAATATGTCATGTATATTTTAGTTATTATAATGTATTAAAACATTTATTTAAAATAAAAAGAATGTGCATGTTTGAATTATAAAGCAAAACAACTGTTAAAAAAAAAGATTTAAACTGTCATTTAGATATTTATATTTATTTTTGAATACACATATTTATGCTGGAATAATATTTTAATAAAGTGGGAATGGAAAGATTTAATTATTATTAAGAAATAGTTAAATTAAAACTAAAAGAATAAGGAATTTTTTCTTTAAAAATAAGGATTTGTTATGTAAGGACATCAATGTTTTCTCAGATGATGAAGTGTCATTATTATTAAAAATAGAATTATTAGATAGGGTGGAGTTTTGTTTTCTTTTCTTTTAAGGCAGCTGCAATTCGATGAGCTAGCTGGGGACTCAGGTACTAGATTCATTGCTGATCAGATAAACATGTTAATTACTATGTGATTAACTGATGCCTAAAGGGTTTGGTAGCTTGCTGCCAATGATATTTTGCACCCTACCTGAGAACCAAGCACCTTCAAAGATTGGATGGTTTAATAGGGAAGGAAGAGTATTTTAGAATTCTATGTTGTGGTTAGATTAAATAAAGAAGGTGGGTGGTTCAATATATAAACAAATAATGAATTCAATGTTAATGTACTGTGCATCATTATACAAGACATAGACTCAGTAAACATTGTAATGGTCTAATATTAAACCAGTCACTAGGTAACCAAATATGGAAGATGAAATCACAAATTCTACTAATGTGGAAGATGAAGTCATAATTCTACTAAGTAATTTTATTTTATTTACAATCAATATAATATGCACAACAATAGGGTTCAACAGTGATAGAAAAGGAAATAAAATGCAAGTATACTAAACAGAAAATGGGTCCAGTATAAAAACAAATTCAGTGTATTTCTGTCATCTTTTACTATTTTCAAAAGAATACAAAAGCTGTACAACAACAACATCAGAAAATTGAATGTTCAAATCTAAGAGAATATGAATGTCTTATTCAAACACTCCAAATTATTCATTCGATCATTGTCATGCAAAATTACAAGAAACTACAGCCTATATTTAAACAGAAAGAATTCTAATAGATTCATACAGTTGGTTAAAATAATTGAACTAATTTAAATAGACATTTAAAATAAAAGGACCACAGTATTTTTCAAATATGGACAAAATAACAAAATACAATGCCATCAGCATAGATATATAAATGATGAAATAATTCTGTTCTTATAAAAATTAAATACTAAATTGTGAATTAAATAAATTTTAATCTTTTATGAACTGCAAAACAGTGTTCTCCAGATAATTTAATATTGTCATAGGGCCAAAGTGTTATCAACCCTGACCATAGGAAGTGCAGTAATTTAATATTCAATTGTATATTGCCTGATGAAACATCAATTACCCTGTCTTAGACATCCACATGGATCCAGAATGAAATCAACAGCAAAAGATGGAAATAACATCATTCCAAATACATCACGAGGAAAGGTGACTAGAGCAACAATGAACTCATTGCCTAATTCATGAACATTATTTGAGATAATTTGAAGCAAATCTTAATTTGTTATGTAATCTTTTTTTAATTTTTATATATATATGTTTGTAGAATTCTATTTTTTTTTGTTTCATTTCTGCACTTGGAAACCTAAATCTTTACAACTTGGAAAAGTCCACTGTAGTTTAAATCAAGAAAGTGGAGAAAGGAAGGTTATTAAGTTAGACATTTTTTTTAAAATAATGTTTAAATCAACTCTCCCTCCATAGTGACATGTATTACATATTATCATTATCCTTACTGTAAGGAATATGGAATAAGGTAAGATTTTATTTGACATTATTCTATCTTAAGAACATGCACTTGCTACATGACAGAGTTTGTGTTGTTTATTTGTTTATTTTTTTTGTTAATTAATGATTGTTTATATATATTTATTCAGTATGAGTGACTAATATTCTAATGTGAATGTTTTTTCTATCAAGTATAGGAAACTTGTAAGGAGGGTTCACAAAGATGGAAGCTCTACAGTTGGAATGGGACTACGAGATTGCACACACCTTTATATAATCTTGTTAAATAGGTAGTTAGCTTCATGATCATTGTAACAATGAATTAATATTTTTTTCTTTTCATTACTCTTATCTACTTTGGAAATATGTAGTGTTTTAATATATTTACCATGGGAAGGATTGGAGTAATAATCACACATAATCATTAATATGGTAGAGATACATATTTGATACACACATGTATATATTCATTTTTCTTTTTTGTTAAAAGTTTTTGAATTTTTATTTTGTTAGTCAATAAACATTGTTAACTTGATTTTCATTAAATGGTCTTTAGTTTGTCAAAGTTATTTATCAATTTGTTCATCAATTCATAACCGGGTACACATGCATACACACATACTTCTGTTATATCATAATATAGTAATATAGTTGGATGAGTCCTTCACTCAATTAGAACCTATGTAGAGATATTGTAATTGCTATAGAAGACAAATTTGCCCCTCAAGAGAGCCAAGTGCAACATTGTCCCTGGTTTTGAATTCTGAGGTGTGGTGGAATCTAAAAGAGGGGTGAGATATGGATGAATGAGCATAAATTGTGCCTGAATTTAATGTGATCTATCCCATTGGAGGTGGACATGATCAGTGGTTAGGTATTTCATTGCAACATTCATGACATCCTACCCAAAGACCATAGGTCTGATCATAGTTAGATGCATTCTCCCTCTTCTGGTAAAAACCCAGATTGTCACATAATAGTATTGATTTATTGGATGCTTATTATAAGGTTGTTATAAAACTGTACAGAATAAATACATTTTGTATTGCAACTTGCTTCACAACTTACACCAGAAAACTCTGTATAAGGTTTTATAAATGATTTAGCAAATAAACCTTGTTCTAAATTGGATATGATTTCATAATCTTGTGCTCAGGTACTTATTTATCTGCAATTTTTTTCATTAAAAAAGTTTTTAAACAGAATATTATTATTTTATGATATCACTTGTATGAAAAAAATATTCAAATACATGCTCCTTGGCCTATCAAGGCATATTTTTGCTTTTATAGGTCAAAATCAAAGAAACTTTATAAAAAACCCTGCCAAAAATTTTGTTTTAAGAATTGAAAAAAAAAAACACTTCTTTATATATCATCTCATTATTACTAATATTAAAAAAAATATTCAGATCAGAAACTATGATATTTTAACCATTTTTATATTAGCAATTATGGTTAATGTTTTGTTTATACTTGAGTTTTTGTTTAGTCTGTCATATATAAACACCAATTTGTTGCACTACACAGATATATGAAAGCTCATTATGAAAGGTGGGATTCAACAGTAGATTTAAATTGCATATAGAATTCATTCTCTGTTTTTTTTTCAATATTATTTACACTTCTTAATATTTTTTTAAATATATGTTAAGTGTGCTGGGATGCAACAATAGAAAAGCTGAGTGAGTAAAAATACAACTTCAAGGCTTTTGAGTGCTTATTGTGTCCTCATATTCATAGCAGAATCAGAATAGGAAAATCGTGAAATATATATATATATAGGCAGATGGTATTCAAATTTATGTAAATTATAGTTTAGAACATCCATTTTTTGGAGAGGAGGAAGCCTGATTCTTTATAGTTTATAGCATTGGTGTTGTTAGCTATATACCATGCTTCCTTAATTTTATATTTTGCATCTCTTTTTTTTTCAAAAATTTTTTTGCAAGCAATTCACATTTGCATTCTCAAGCAACATATTAATAGAAGATTATGCTGCATATGAAGATAGCTAATAAATTATGATTATTTTTTAAAATTAATTGCAACTTTTTATTTTGTTTATCATATTTGTTACATTAATACTATCAATTAAATATCCATAATTATCAAGGTCAGACTATTCACTATAGTAAGAATTGAAGTCTATCATTATTAATTTAGAAATGTAAATTAAATTTGAAACTAAGTAATTTGAGACTCTTATTCTAACTGTGAAACAAAAATGAATCTTTATCACATTACACATTTCTAATTTAAATACTACAGTTACAAGCTTTTTCTATCATCATGAAAGAATTGAGTGTTAGGAGAAGAAACTTTACAATTGATTGGAATTATTTTTGAATCAAAAGAAACTTAAAATTGGATTATTGCTTTTTTAAATGCAAAGTTAAAATTAATAACAGTATTATTAATTAATTAAAACAGTTCCTGATTGAATTCTTGATTAATGAAAATTTCATGTTTCAGTATACAAAATAAAACTTTTGAACTGTAAAATTAATGGAAAGTAATTCTATTATTATTAAATTAAAGCTGCTAATAAATGATATTGGCAAGGCAATAACATAAAAAATGAGAATTGATATATTTAATCTATAAAGAGCATTCTATTGTAATGTCAAAAATATAGCAGCCACATGCTAATATATTGTAACATTAACTATGGAAAAATGCAAAACATAGCTAGGTGAAGATATGTGATGACTATCTTTAAAAAACAATTCATAATATTATGTCTTTTTCTAATACTACATGCATTTATTATACTATACATAGATCAGAATGAATAAATAATATATTGTTACATTTATAACTGAGGTAGATCAATATAATCTAATCTCATCTTTTATATCATGAGTTAATCAAATAGATACTTATAATATGGTACAGTAATAATATAATTTTAATAAATTACTCTTGTTATATCACAAAAATAAAAGGTTATATGAATATATACCCTTGTCATATGCATTGATTGCATATAAGATGCCAGACTCATTTCAATCACTATACTTTGAATTTCAAAGCTTTTTTACAATTATTTTTAAAATGTATTTAGGAAGAAAAGTAAATTTTAGACCCTATCACAGATAATGACTGTCCATCATTAAAAATTATGCAGATTATAATTAGTACAATTATTAGCAACAAAATTACATAAAACTTTGCTGAATTTGAAATTGATAAAAAGAAATCAAAGAAAGTTGAATTTTTAAAAATCTTATTTCATTATTAAAAAATATCATGTTCCTCATTAGTGTGTAGAATTTGAATAGCTTTTTTTATATTATCAATGATTATACCAGTGCCTGCATATGGTGCATTTGAGAATTTAGAGTATGTTGTAAAATCTTTATCATTGGGATACATGGCTGAATCAATTTGTGATGCATTTTATATTTTGGTTTCAAGTAAACCTAGTATTTATAGTTGAATGATGTCATCAGATGATCACCATTCTCTAAGCATACTTGAGCTATTATAACAGAGGCAAAGCCCTCCATACAGTAGTGCCATCCAATGCAAATCAGAATAATCAATGGCTACAAGGTTTGTGCATAAAATCCATATCCAATGCATAATTGTCTGACATCTCCAGACAAGAAACTAGCTTGTAGCTTCAAAAGTAAGAAGCCTTGGATCTGAGAGCACTGCACTTAGATCTTGGAATCCAATGCAAACCTCCAGCATCCACCATTAATGTTTTAGCTAACTATAAAGTTATGAGACCAAAATAACAACACAATAATGTTTTCCAACTCATTTTTTAAAGCCAGTTCAGCATCTATACATTTGGCTCTTTAATGACCATAATCATCATCATTCCATTTGGCAGGATTGGTATTAAACCACTGAACATCACATGATCACTAACATATAGAAAGTGTTGCCTCTGTTATAATAGCTTGTGTGAGCATAGGGAATGGGGGGGGGCATGTGATGTTTAGTTATTTAATACCAATGCTTCCAAATAGCATGGTCATGACTATAATTATTAAAGAACCAAAGACACCAAAATGGATAAATGCTAAACTGAGTTCAGATCTATATGACTATATAAATAGATGCCCTTGGATTGAAAACATTATTGGTTTCATTTTTGACTACTTTATAGTTTGGTAAAAAGTTAAAAGATGGCTTCTGGAGAGTTGCATTGGATTATAAGATTTAAGTGCAGTGCCCTCAGATCCAAAACTCCTCATTGATGGAGGCCACAAGCTATAAACCAGTCTGAGGATGTTAGATGAGTAGGCACTAGATAGTGAAACAGTAAGATTCGTATTCGAATCTTAAGTTTCACCTTTTCTGTCGTCTCTCACTGACCGGTCTATCCCACCCAAATTTAAACTTTTTGATATCGAATTGTGTGTGTAACAATATTAAAAATGTATAAATATATGTAGAATTCAGCATAAACACGCACACATTTTGATCTCAAATTAAAGGCAATAAATAGGGATAAAATAATATAATTTAGATTTCTTTTAGTTATATAAAAATGTATAATTTTAATCATTTATTTTGCATTATAAAGTTCGTATTTATTGCTTTGTTTAAATTTCGTTTAATAATAATTCTAAAAATATCTGATGTAATATTTAATTAAAAGTTCAAATAATCTTATGTTCCCTTTTTGTTTTTGAAATTTAAAAGCATCGGTCAGTGATAGATAATAAATTAATTAAAGAAAAATTCCCCAAAATTAATTAGTAAATGTAAAATGTAAACAATAGAACGGCAGCTTTCTTTAATTAAAAACCAACAAAATGCATTGATTATCCTCAGGGCAGATTAAATAGAACCTAAAAATACCTTAACAAAAACGTGAGAGATCAAGATAAAAAAAAGAGGCCATCTTAGACTTGCTGGAGACATTCACTTAAACTTTAGCTTTGCTCTCGATCACTGAGAGTCTCCAAAATATATAAAATAATTTGTTCCTGCCAAGGTATGACCGAGTAAAGCACCTAGATTATTCTCCATCGGGAGATGGCCCATTGGATGCTGAACTTTCCATTGCCCATCATAAATTCACCATGAAGATCTGCTGCCTGAAATAAATGAAAAAGCTGCTGCTGTTGTGAAATTAAATGAAATATCTAAATACAAGAAAGACTTGCCACTCATGAACTTTTTGCTGCTAAACTCATGGAATAAGAAAACTTCTTATAAAACAGGTACTTGTTTGTGTTCAAACTCTAGAGTACTCTAATAATATGCTATAGCTCTTCTTCATATTACTTATCTAAATTGTAAAATGTAAAAACTACCATTTGTATAACTAAATTGAATAATTAATATAATGTGTAAATTTCTCTACTAATCTAGCTTACCTCATTCTATCTTGAGTGCGTATTTCTATAATCTACATTTCTATCTATAGTTATTATTTAATTATTGCATGCTCATAATTATTTCAATTTTCAAAGTTTAAATCTATGATTGCTTAAAACAATGAATGCGTGTCAAATTTTCATTAATATTTATTTTCTTTAATAACTTAACTTTCATATAAATCGACACGCATTCAATGGCATCATTTATTGTAATGCAGGGGTCTACTACTTCGCAAATGGCTGACGTGTTAGTTACAATAATTCCCAATTTATATCTGTTTTGTATTTATTAAATCATCATGATTAATTCCCAATTTATATCTGTTTTGTATTTATTAAATCATCATGAATAATTCCAGAAAATTACATTTCTTTGAGAGTCGCCAACGTTCTTTAGTAAATGTTGATAATGTAGGGCCTAGTTAGAAATCTATTTTAAATCTCATCATAATCGTTTATACAGTATACATGCGCTACGTTTTAGAGACGCGATGACCCATTCTGCCGTGAAATTTCCGGATTCTTCAGGGTTGAAATTAACCCCAGTCGTCCTACACAAGCGGGCATAATGGGTGCTCCTGTAGGACTTGACAACGTCATGCAGCCAGCCGGCAAAAATGCGACACGGACCGCTTATCCCTGGTTATGCTTATGTGACACCTTACTTCGTCGGGTCGGGGCAGAGACCAGCCTGACATTCTTATAAACCCATTCGCGGCATTGCAGTTTCAATATACTGCCATTCCATATCGCCTTTCTAAAGCATACCACGTGTTCCTTTACCAAGTTTTATTATTCTATATATCACTCCACCTCTGCATTATCTTCATAATTCACTCTCAAATAAATGTTTACCCTTAGTCATAAAATAAATAGTTTAATTAAATAAATATATGTCCGCCGCTACTCTTAAATCTTACTTTAGACTCTTGCATTGCAAAGGTATAAATTCCCCAAGGCATGCATTAGAAATACTCACTCGAGAATTTTAGGTAGCTAGATTACGCTTTCAAATAAATGTATTCCTTTTGTAAACATTACAGTATCGGAAATACCGCTACTGAAATCCTCAATATAAAATAATGTCTAAATAAATAAATGTACTCTTTAAAATATAATCATGTCGCAAATTCCGCTACTGAAGCTTTCAATCCCTAAAATATTATTAGTCAATGTTTTATTAAAATGTATTAATAAATAATTTCAAACTATGTGTCTGCAGTTACGTTTCATTTATTCGATACCCATTCTATATAATATTTCCTCGATTATGTAGATATGAAGGTTTAATTAATATTAGTTTGGTTATTGGCTAACTCGAGAATAAAATCATGAATCTCTTGCATATCCCTGACCACCGTGCCTAAGGAAATATTTACTAATGTCGCATCAGATGCGTTGCTTCGTGGATTGTATTGTGGAACCGATAAACTATGTTCGAACTCAGTACCACGGGTGGCTTCGCTACTCGATGGTGCTGCTGTTCTGTATGGTGGTCGAATTCTGCACTATGTTTACGAGTCACACGTTTTCTGACCGTTACAATAGGTATTTTATGCACAAATCTCCCTGAATCCATTGATTACTCTGGCTTGCACTGGGTGGCAGTACTGTATGAAGAGTTTTGCCTCTGTTATATCATTTCTTAAGTTGATAAAAATTAAAATTCATAAGACTCCTTTGATATAATTTATAATTAAACATGTTTAATGAAATTTATATTGCAAAAAAATGATTAAATATACAGTAAACTATAAAATTTACTTCAGAAGATATCTGATAGAATATGATACACTTCTCCATGAGAATTGACTTAATATTATTTAAGTTAACTGTTCAAATGTTAAATAATTTGGTTCTAATAGAATGTTTGCTTTTATCCAATTCATAGTCCAAAACATTAAGAAAATACAAATATTTCTATTATTTTATGATCATACAAAAATTATGGTGCTCCATCATTTTAAAATCATTAATTACTTATGTGGATGATATGACTATTTTAATATCTTAATTACAAAAACTACAGTAGTTGACAATAATACTACTATTGTTTCTACTGAACCACTCCCCAAAGCTTCTGTTGCTTTCACTGACTGTACTGGCTACTTACAATTCTTAAAATAATATTTATATGAATTAAATTATCAAAACTTTAATCGCATCCATTTTAAGAAATATATCCAATTAGATTCATATATAATATATGATCAAACCACAGCATGATATAACGGCCTTTTTTTATTATTTTTATATTCAGTGATAACATTAACAACTGTCATCCGGCATGTTTTCTTTACATTTGCGATGTGCATATATAATATAAGCGAACATGTACTCGCCTTTATTTTACAATAAGATGGTGAATAGTAAAATTACAAAGGCATAATATTTTTCTTAATGGTGAAAATAAATTAAAATATATTTTCAAAGTTGAGAAAGAAAAGTAAATATTTAAATCATCGTCGCTGATATTTCATTAACAAATTTAAAAGAAATGTATTTATGCCATTTATAAATTTATTATACATTTCTTTTATGTTGACTTAACGTTGCAAATTTATTAGTTAATATGTTGATCTTCGATGCTTTTAAATTACTGTTTTTTCGTTAAATGATCATAATTTTGAAAACGGATTTCTGTAAAGATTCAAGATAAGAAAGATAGGGGGTTTTTTTTGTAACATCAGATTGAAAATTTTCAGATATCTTCATTCTTAAAAACGTATTTTTCAAGTGATTTGAACAATACGTTTTAATAGTTTGCTTTCAAGGCTTTCTAAAATAATATTTGTAATAGGAAGATAAATACTTGCCGTTTCCAAGAAATTCATAATTACTTGTTCAGCTACAATAATTTTTGAAAAGAATATGTATTACAGTAAATTCTTATTTAATTTTAAAATAGCTGTTTTGATTTCATATTTATCTATAAAGTAAAAATTATTATTATGACTCTGATTATTCATCAAATGTGAAAATTAAATGGTTCATTTAAAGTCCTCAAGCCAAAATTGCATTGCTAGAAATAATTTTCTGTATTTTGTATCATGCATAAAAATATATTCAAGATCATCAATATAAACATTCGCTTGTGGATTGTTACCATTATTTAGCAAATAAAAAGAGGAGAATTACCATCTATCTTCGTTTGTTTATCTATTTAATCTAAACTGTACATTGAATATATCAATTTTATTATTGTCTATAACCAAATATTTTATTATAAAAAAGATAAAATGGTGTTCAAAACAAAGATTGTTTTTTGTAAAAGATTAAGAAAATTACATTATTCATCAGGCTTGCAAATTATTAGGTAGTGAGAGTTTAAGTGACTTTACATCCTGGTTTCACTTTAACTAGACATCTATTTACTATTATTGAATAGTTTTCTGGTTGGCTTCCTAAAAAAGTATCTCTTTATATCTAATCATCTTTAATTTCAATTCAGATTGTAAAATAACAGGTAAATAAGCTATTGCTACATCACATCTTTCCATTATTATTGCAGCCAAAAACAAAATGGGCTTTCAAATATATATATAATACTGCAGATCAAAGATCTCTTATCAACCTCTCAAAGAGAAACAATGAAAGAAAATATAGCATTGACAAATCAGCCAATTACCATATGGTAAGGCTTTGAACATATTTCATTCTTGTTTTACCATTTAGCTAAAAATAATTAGGCAATAATTTACTGATTAATGTTGGTTGGTCAACTTGGTTGTCTATAGCTAGCTACCTGCTAGAAAAATTCTAAGCCATTTAAAAATACTTTCTTGATCTAAATTTGAACCTTAGGTCATATTTATGGCAGGCAAATGCACTATATTTGCACTCTGAGATCTTTTATTGTACTAAAAAAATAAAACAAGTTTTAGTTTTTTTGAAATATATGTTAAATACATTGATAATGCAAATAATACAAAAATCCTACATAATTAAAAAGGAAACCATTTTTTAAAAAAGTTTATAATTAATTTATGATAGTTGTCTAAATTTTTAATAATAGTTCGTAATTACAGTTCACTACATACTATTATTCATAATATTAAAGTTATTAGCATAGTATTACACTTTTTTTTTCAATAAATGATTTATATTCCTTCAATTTCTACAACACAGTTGAATTTTTTGATAAAATTTTTTGACTATTAGCCACAAAAAAAAAAAATGACATTAATATCATGGTTTCAACTACAACTGCAAAATAATGTTTAAATAATGTATTATCTAGAAATGAAATATTCAGCAATAGAGATGTGCATATATGAATATAACTCAACATATACTTATTTTTTAGAATAAAGTTAAGAATAATATAATTTCCAAATATAAAATTTAGCTTGCAATAAAAAAAAACAAACAAAGAGATTAAATATAATTTAAAATAAAGAGAAAGGTAAAAGAGTATACACCTGGGTTTCATTTTACGCAATAGTAGGTTCCTCAGAAAACACGCGCAAACAAAATTGCGCAAAAATAGATGTAACTTACATTGAAAAAGGGGGGATGCGGTCTGTGATTTTTCAAAATTCGTGTAAAAGCAAAGCACCAATGTAAAATTACTTTAAAATTCGTGCAAAAAAAAAATAAGGAAATAAAATATGACTAATAAAAAATTTCAAATTTGAAAAAAATTGATACAAGACAAACTTTTTTTAATTATAATATTTAATTTTATTCAAAATAATATATTTTTATGCATAATTTACAGTACAGTAATTTACATTTTTTTATACACGTTTTAATTATTATAGCTATTTGCCGAAAAACACGTTCGTTTGCAAACAACTAGCGCCAACTTCACACTCATGTTGTGTCAATGGTTTTCTGGTGACAACGTAATTAGTAATTAATCTTTGAGATGATGATTTTATTAATTGTTTATGAAACTAACAACTAAAAATTAAATTTTTATTTTTGTCTTTAATTTTCAATTCCATTTAAAAATCAAATTTCACATCACATTAATTTCAAGTCATCATAAGTAATTTTTAAATTGTTAATTACAATTAAAAATCAGATTTTAATTTTTAATTGTCAAATTTAATTGCACCCACTGCTATTACTGACCTTTTAAAAATAAACTTGTGGACACTAAATGATTAATAATTGATTATGTTCTTTTTTAAAAAGCAAAAACAGAATGTGATTTAAAATGCAAAATTAGCACGCACAATGTTTGAACAAATTTACATTATAATCTTGTAAAATTTAATGTGTGTATACATAAAATGTGGAAATCATGATTTTAATTTCATTATTGCATAAAATCTTACTATTATAAAGCACTGAAAATATTGAAATTACTAAGATGAAAGTCGAATTCCAATAATGTGCTATTACTTTCAATAAAATGTAAGTGTGTGAAATTTATTATTTAAAGTAATAATGCATTATCGGAATTCGACTTCTGGTGAAACAGGAATCGCGTAACTTCAAAATCGTGTTAAATAAGTCCGCGTAAAAAGAGACCCAGGTGTATATATTTTTTCTTATTTTTTATATATTTATTCAGTATTATAAATGTATTTATTAATGTATTTATTTCTGATCATTTTAAATTGCTACTTTTCAGAATTTTTAGGAAAGAAATTGTTTATCAAAGATTCAAGACATGTTTTGCACCTCATTTGGGGAAAATAGACAAAAAAGGCAGCCATTTCTAAATCTTAAGAAATATAACTTTTAATGAATATGATCAATTCCATACTGTGATTATTTATTAATTACTAAATGTATACATCTGATGCAATAATATTTAATAATCAATGGATTGGCCAAAGAATAAATGATATATTAAAATAAACAAATCACTGATGCCAAGGTGTGATTTTGATATTTATTTATATCATCATGATTTTTTTAATGTCACTTTAAAGTTATTCTAAATGCAAAATAAGATCATAAAAAATAACTATTATTAAAATCAAAAAAGATCTAAATTATTACAGCTTACAAAATGTTGTATAGGAACAACTGTATTTTTTTTAGTCTATTGCTAAACATTTATTACAAGCCTGGATAATCAATACATTCTAGACAGTAATACTTTTAAATCCATAACCAATGCTATCCTTCCTATATTCTCATACTGGTTTCAGCTTATGGCCTCCATCAGTGAGGATTTTGGTCATGAATCGAGTGCATCTGAACTTTTTAGGATTCAATGGATCTTCCTTCAAGTAGCCATTTTTTACTTTTATTTTTTAATTATCAAGATGTCAAACTAAAATTTAAAAATATCTTAATGTTTGAAATTCCACCTGACTTTTTTTGTATAGTTATTTAATATTCTGATATCAATTCAGTAACTATATATTTTGGTGTGCTCAGTTTTATAACAATTGCAGGTACTTCCACCAAAAATCATCACACAAACCCCATTATTTACAATGTTTTACAGAAGGAAACTATTTTTTCTGTGCGTAAGATACTATTGGATATGTATTCAATAAGTACTACCATGTATCAATTACTCAAACTTGTAACAGATGCAGCAAAAAAAGAGTTTGCAACTGTGAATCACTATGTAAATTAGGAATATGTGAAGTCTTTGGTTTTATATCAATCCTGGTCAAAAGATAAAGAGGTTTAAAATTGTCATAAAAAATGAATACACAAAAATTTATAATTAGTGAATTGGCAACAGAATTATATGATAATGCAAGAAAATAGCATGCACTGAATTTCAGGTTGATAGCTTGTCATAGATAGATTATTTTAAAATCCCTGATTCTAGAGCTTTTTTACAGGAAATACTATTAATTATTCAACAATAGTTTTTTGCTGTTATTATTGTTTTATATTTAGTTCTCACTTTTTGAAACTGAATATATGTTTGCAATCTATGTTTTAATTGTCATTTTCTGATTTAGTTTTATAGTTTAATGTATTTTTTAATGAAACAACTGATTTTAACACTAATACTTTATAATTTTATTTGAATAAACAATTTTCTTTAATTCTATTGTTCAGAAGCTCAAATTATATTTGAATACTAAATTGGAGAACACATATCAACAATTTCACTTAATTGCCCATATAACATGGCCTCATTTTTTTTTTCAGTTGGTAATTTCAGTCAGCCATTTTTATTACAAAGACAAATAAATGATAGGGGCAACTTTTCTTATCATTTACCCTTCAGAGTAATTGACAATAATAAACAAATATGATCTCAATATTATATTAAGTATATTTTTGTGCATATATTTTTGTTTGTCTAGAATAATATTTTATTGGAAAAATAAATAAATTGCAATAATGTATTTTACAATTTAAAAATAAATCCAAAATGAAGGAATATTTTTAAGAGAAAATGAAATCATTATAATATCAAAATTGCTTCTGAAAATCTAGGTGATTCATTACTTGAAAAAATAGTAAGAAATAAATGAATGGTGTGATGGCATATTATACCATACTATACAGTTGGCTTTGCAGGATTTGAAAAGCAACTTAACATTTTAGAAAATATAACACAGTTTGGAAACTAATCTGGATTTGAGAATTTAAATTCTATAAAAATGCATTACTATAACGAATCGCTTAAATTCTTTTGAAAACTGAAAAACTAACTTGTATATAAAGAAGAATAAAAAAATAAAGAACAGATTAAAGAATTTTTATTAAATAATCTCACAATGATACTCAAAAAGGTTTTAGATGTTTGATATTTTTATGAATAATAGTCCCAGCATTGATCAAAGCTCTTAAGTTTGACAAACTATGGAAAATGTCCGTTGTTGATTTGCTTCGTGAAAATAGGAAAAAATGTGTATAAATTTTACTGTTAAACTTGTTTCTTCAAAACAATAAAAATTTTATTTAAATTTTCAGAATAAAACTTTCTAGTATTCCCCCTTCCCCTTTTTTTATCATTTTGGAGACCCTTAATTTACTGTCAGTGTTGCATTAAATTCCATACATAAAGACAGGTGAGATAACTAAACAATAGAGTGCGATGATTGATTGATAATGTTTGACTATTATGAAGGTCATTTAACAGTGTTTTCTATACTGTTGTCACAATTTATTCTATCATATTAATATTTATAACTACATCATAAAACTTAAAGATTTCTTTTTAATTATTAAGAAACATTAGCAATTTAATGCACTAATCTATTATTCAATGTTTTTTTACAACACACAGGATCTTCTCTTGACTAATTATATTTAGTTATTTTTTAAATATATTTTTCAAAAGCTAAAAAATTATTTTGTAATAAACATATTCATTATAGCGCTTTAATTTTATCTATTTTAAGTTTGTGCTTTAATTAACATGTTTTTAATGCATTATATCTTCTTCCCAAATTTATTATTTAAATTCTTGTACTTTTTTTTTTTTTTTTGGTTTAAAATAGAGCAATAAAATATTTCAAGCGTTTCATAACAAGTCGTTATTTAAATAATAAAAGTAATTTCAGTGAAAATTATCAAAAAAATCGGAGTATTTAGATTTATTTTGCATTTTCAATATTTACTGTCAATAAACTCATAGTGAAGCAATTATTTTATAACAGCTGCAGTTTTAAAAATTGAAAATATTTAAAGTTCCTAAACTATTAAATATTTCATTATGAATCCCACGCATTGTTTAAAAAAATGTATGTGTGAATTGCAACTTGATTTAGAAGAATATTTAGAATATTAAAATTGAATATGAAATTATAAAAAAAGTACTAAAAGTAAACAAAATATATAATTGGAAATAAATAACAGATGCAAAAAAAAAGAAAGAATACAAACACATAAATGTAATAAAACATTATTAGAACGATAATTCTATATTGAGAAAAAAATACACAAATAACAGAAGAGTTAATAAACAATAGTAAATTGTATAATTATATATAGTATCTATAAAATAAATTCATTAGTTGTTGAAAATGATAATAAAATTATATATAATATTAATCAATTGGTCTATTTGTCTGTATAAATAAGTATTTCTCTAGCTATTTAGTTTATTTATCTATTCATCTATCTAGCTTTCTATTTACTTTCTACTTATATTCATATATAGAACCTGTTGTTCCGGTTTATTTAATGGTAAGTTCCTCCCAAGTCAACTCACAAAATGAATAGCACACAGTAATGTAAATATATACAGCTAAAGCCTTTAGAGAGATAATCTATTTTCTATTAAACCAACTTTAAATTCAGGAAATGACTTTCTCAGATTTAGAATATAGAAGATATGAATGCGGTTATTAAATTGGTTGAGAATGCACGGCGAACCTATTCTTCTGTTTCGTTATTTAATAATTCTTAAAAAATTCTGAAACTAAAATTATGTATACTTCTATTTCTTTTTTTTTTTTTTTTTTTTAAAATGACTCGATAAAAACACTGAAAAAGAAAGATACGAAAAAATAACTTTTAAAATTATAAAATATTATATATATTAATAGAAAATAGTTATGAATTTTATGGCTACGGTTAAAAGAAAATCAATGGAGCATATATTTGCAGTTATAAAATTAAACAGAAAAAAAAAAACAAATCTTCCGTTAAATATTTTCACTTCTTCAAAAAAATAAGTAAAGGCATGAAAAAAATACAAATAACCACTAAGAGTCAATCAATCCACTCATGCTTTTTCAAATATTTTTTTCATCATTTATTATTTATTTATACTTTATTAAAACTTAATTCATAAGTGTACAATTTTTGTACAATCGTCAAGAAGATTTACCATTTAATTTATATATTAGTGTTGAGAATAATCATTTATTACACTAGAAATTATATTGTTAATAGCCTGTATACGGATTTCAAACACTCTTAAGAGTACAATATATTTATTATTATAAACTTCAATCATAAGGGGGGGAAAAGATCTTGATACATTTCTGCTTAACCACGTTTGTAAGTCAACTCGGGTCATCATATATTTTCCAATTATCTTTCACTTTCATTCATTACTTATTCACTATATTGGATTACAACGTAATCAACATTAATAATGATATTACCATTGTTTAAATACACATATTAATGTTTTGAATAACCATTTATAAGGTTAAATATCATATTACTATTAGTCCAGATGTTAAGCCTCAAACTCAGGTAATAATTTGTGGTGAAAAGAGTTAGAGTAATATCATGTATGCCAGTAGTTTATATCAGTACACATTTTAATCTTTAACTGAGTTTGCAGTCTATATCTGGGCTAATACTAATGTAAAAGTCTTGCTCTAATAAATAAATTTTTATAACATTAATATTTATCTAATAATATGATAAATCTGCATTAAGCTTGTAATAAACTTTATACTTGTAGATTAAGTTATAATAAAATATAATGAAAAAATAATGAATAATGAAAAACGCATTTGAAAAGATATGATGATCTGGCTGTCTAATGCAAATCATTTATATTTTTATAATATCTTTATTCATTTATTTAAAAGAGTGTAATATGAATGTATGTTTGAAAAAAAAAAGATATAATAATACTCTGTGATTTTGGCTGAGTTTGACATTTCGACTTATAATAAATAACAGTCTATATGGTAATATAATGATTATTTATTACATTAATCTATTTATCTAAATTATAAAAAATTATCATTATGTTTCTACAAGAGTTGTACACTTGCTGATGAAATTGTAACAAAAAAGTAAAGTCTTAATATTTTAATCTAATATGAAAGAGAAAAAAGTTCTAGAGATAGATTATTAATTTCAATTGTTACATAAAAAGCTCACAAACAAGCAAGCTTTGCAGAATATCCCTAACCCCAGACCAGTTTCTGATACTGGCTTCCTCAGTGAGGTGCTAGGATATTCAAGAATTAGATTAAAAATGCCAGGACAATCCCAGCACTTTATCTAATGGATAACTATTAAGTAGAAAATCTGAAATTTTTAGACATCCATATGTCTTCCAATCCATCTATCTCACATGACCTAATTTAAACAAGCTTGTATTACAAATGTTGTATAAAGAGTTTTCAAATAAGTTCTTAACAAGCTTTGCAGAATATCCCTAACCCCAGACCAATTTCTGCTACTGGTTTCCTCAGTGAGGTGCTAGGATATTCAAGCATTATATTAAAAATACCAGGACAAGCCCAGCATTTTATCTAATGGATAACTACTTGATTTTTTTATAATTTTATTTTTTGCTATTAAGGCTATGGTAATTTTATATTGCTAAAATTATTAATATATGGGGTACTTTAACTTAGTTCAGTCCCATACGCTATTTATGTTAGATAGTTGGATTGAAAGAAATATGGATGTCTGAAAATTTCAGATTTTCTACTTAATAGTTATCCATTAGATAATGTGCTGGGCTTGTTCTGGTATTTTTAATCTAATTCTTGAATATCCTAGCATTTCTTTGAGAAAGCCAGTAGCAGAAACTGGTCTGGGATTAGGGATATTCTGCAAAGCTTGACCTCTTTATATAACATTTGTAATACAAGCTTATTTAAATTAGGTCATGTGACATCTGACTTGATTTTTTTCTAATATTAACTTCAAAAGATGCATTAAACTAAAATAAAACTGAAGATCTTGAAAGTATGATCTAAATTGTGACTGTGCATAGTGATTAGGTCTCAAAACTTGGATTAAATTTTCAGTAAAAGGTAAATCATGCTAAATGTACATTGAATTGCCATATATTTTAGTATTCAAAAAGCTGTATCATTTACATCTAATAATAATAGATAACATATCAAACTCAGAAACTCATAGTATAATACTAGTGTATTTCTGCCATAACCATAACTAGGTTTGAATGCAATGTGGGTTAGTTGTGTAAATATTTTGACATTTCAAACAGACATAGGATTATTATTTTAGATAACTAGTCTTTAGTCAATCCAGATAACCATGCAGGATTTATCAGTAATTAAGTAAAATAAGTATAAAAATTCATTCAAATTATCTATTATTCTCCTATGAGGAGTATTGGAAGAACCCTCACCTTGCACTGACTAATTAAAGCTGTTAGCTTTTTAGCTTAATGAATAATCATCACTTTTGTGACCACTCAAGTTTGATATAAATTTTAGTAACTATTGGTGGTTATGCATTGGTAAACAATAATTAATTTTTGCTTATAAAGTTTGATTGAATAATCTAAACATGATTTTCAATATTTAAATATTATCTCAGTAATAAGTGTTTAATAATATATTTAATAGTATTGCAGAAGAGTTAGTTATAATCAATGACAGTAATGAATATGTGCAACTGAAACTTCAAATAGATTCTGAACAAATTTGCATCAAACGTTAAAAAATTTTAACAACTGATAGAGAAAAATTTATGTTTTTATAAAGTTAAATATTAATTGTTTAATAAAAAAATTTCTAGTAAGTATTTGACAGAAAATAACAACAAAATATTTTTACTATAAAATTGTTGGCTGCAATATCATTGGATAAGGGTATATATGACTTCGGTAGTTTCATCCTTTCAGTTGTGTGGATTATCACTTCATTAAAAAGTATTTAGCTATAATTTTTTAAATAATTGTAAGAACATCAATCACTTATTACTCAGAGAACATATCAAAAATAAGAATGGCTTCTAGAATGTAATTAAGCATTTAATTTTGAAAATGAAGAGATTTTATGAAAATTCTATCTTTGAGTTAATTTTGTGAATTATAATTTGAAAAATAGAGTATGTAAAGATTTCTCCAACAAACAGTATTATTTGTCAAGTTTTTAATTGTCAGATAGTGAGATTTTGAACAGTTATTCATTCTTGTTTTAAGCTCTAGCTAATATTATTTAAATACCCATTTGCTGACCAATATTGGGCCGTTAACTGAATTGATTATAGTTTGTCATCTAAAAAAATTATTAAGCATTATATAAATATGGGAGTGATTTTATTTATTGTTGATTGATATTCAATTGAAGGGCAAAATTATTTTGTTGAAAAAAATTATATAGTAGACTTAATCTGATAAGAAGATAAATGTAATTTTTTTAGAAAAAAAAATTATTTTGAAATACTCTTTTCTATATATAATTGTTAAATGATAGTAAATCTTTATATTAATTTATATTTATTCTTCACATATAAATCGTGATAAACAGAACAGTCAAAAAATTCAAAAAATATAAATCACAACTAACAATTTGCCAAGCGCTTTCGGTACAGTATACCAGAATCATGGTGACATGCTTGGCAAATTGTTCGTTGTGATTTATATTTTTTTAATTTTTTGGCTGCTCTGTTTATCACGATTTATACACTGAAGAATAATTTTCATTATCTGACAGAGTTTTTTTGTATTACTTATTTATATTAATTCATAATTAATTTGAACAATTTCATAACAATCGAAATCGATAGCATAAAATAAAATTAAAAATTCACTAGAATACTTTTGATACTTAAAATATTTGAAGATACTTTATATATAATTAATAATTGTGTGAAATTCGTTAATAAATAGCATATATGAATAATTTAATAACTATATGAATAAAATTACTATTATATATCTGCAAAAGCAGTGTTCTATTTAAGATGAATGCATATAAGGTAAAGAACTCATTCCTCATACAAATATCATACCATACTACATATCATATGTCAGTATTTTGACTACCAAAATAATGATTAACATTGGCTAAAATTATGCCTTCTATAATTCCTCTTCAGTGCCAAAAAAGTAACTATATATATATATATATATATATATATATATATTATAAGGGACTTGAACATTCAAGTTCCCTACATCTATCCAATCTATCCTATGCAACTGATACATATGACCCCATACATGTGAAAAAAAATAAAAGATCTCCAATATACATATTTTATGCTGAATTAGCATTCATCAGTTAGTCCATATCACCATCTCCCACACATATATGCAATCAGTGCTGTTTATATTAAGATAGTAAATCTTTAAACTTTAAAAGACAAGCTTCAATCTTCTCCAACTCCTCAGCCACCCATTTCATTAAAAATCTGAGGATGGAATGTTCAAAACCCTTGTTGATGCCAATATTATTGCCATAAAGTTATTCTGACCTCTTACATGTAGGACCTTAATATGTAATTTAATTATACAGAAGAGAGATAGGCAGAATACATGCTAAATATGTAATATGTATATTGTCTATACTAAAATTGTAATTATAAGGGACTTGAACTTTTAAACTCCCTACTTCTATCAAATCTATCCTATACAAGTTATACACTGAACCACATACATGTGAAAATGATAAATGATCTCAAATATACATATTTCATGCTTAACCAGCATTAATCAGTTGGTCCAGATAGCCATCTCCCACACATATATACAATCAGTCTTCAGTTTATATTAAGATAATAAATCTTTAAATTTTAATGGTCAAGTTTTAATCTTCTTCATTCTCCAACTCTTCATCCATCCATTTCATTGAAAATATAAGAAAGGAATGTTCAAAGCCCTTGTTGATGCCAATATTAAATTAGGGTCCTATTTGTAAGGTTTGTAAGTAGTCAGAATGACTTACAGTCAACATGGGTATGACAATAATATTAGCATCAACAAGGGATTTGAGCATTTCATCCTTGAATTTTCAATGAAATGAATGGCTAAAGAGTTGGAGAATGGAGGAGATTGAAGTTTGTCCATTAAAGTTTAAAGATTTACTATCTTAATATAAACTGAGGACTGATTGTTTATATGTGTGGGAGATGGGGATCTGGAACAACTGTCAAGTGCTGATTCAGCATGAAATATGTACATTAGAGATCATTCATATATGTGGTCATGTGTATCAGTTGTGTAGGATAGATTGGATAGATGTAGGGAGTTTGAGAGTTCAAGTTTATTATAATTACATTAAGTTTAATATAGACAATATACATATATTTAAATATTATATATATATATATTATAACAGTCAGCGTGTATTGAGTCTTACCGTATCTCTCATACAGGGTGCCACCAGGCCATTCGAACCTGGAATATTTGTATAGTAGGCAGATATGTACTGTTAAAGATCCAACTTTATATTATATATTATTATTGATCATTAGCCATGCCACTAGCTCAAGGAGACACAGAGATTTAATATATAAGAATTTATTTAAAACATTTTAATAAAGAAAAAGATTTTTTAAAAAAAATATAAACTACTGCCAGTAATAACACACACAAAAAAACATTTATTGACGTACATATATAAATTTGAGAATAGATTTAGATTTTATTATTAATTTTAAATTTAAATTATTATTTTAGTAAGTCCACATAAATGTACAGTTTATAGCAGTTTGTTTTATAATGTTGAGTATAGTTAGGCTACACAGATTACTCAGTTAAAAACTTTTCAAAAGCAATCATTCAAACTCAGACTAAAAGTTCATAGCCAACCCAATGCCATTTCCAGATATACAGACACAACCAATGCAATATGAAGATGCTAACATAAAATCACACTGTCAGGAATGTGCATCTGCAGCATGATATTATTTGAAGAACATGGTCCTTGTCCAGTACAGGAATGTGCATGTCTGGTGAAGAAATCTTGTATATAATATTTAAGAGAAATACTACATATGGAGGAGAGTGGTCTATTTGCCAACTTATAGTCCTTATTCATAGAACTAAAGGGGTCAAAAATACATCTGTATCCATTGCAATGCAATGACTACATCTTTGGTCATGTATTCAATTGGGCTTTGCCCTGTATGCTAACATGCTTCACATTACATTAATATAAACACCCATATATCCCTCCACCAGCATTGACCTAACTACGAAACAAATAGCCTGAAATTAAACCCCTTTAAAATAAACATAAACGATTTTAATTATAAAGTTATTGATGGAATTGCTGAGGGAAATTTACAATAAAGTAAATCCAATGACACTCATCATAAGGTGCCACATTGAGAACAACAACTTAAAAGATATACCAGTAAATATGTTTAGACCCTCAGCACGAGGTGTCATATTTATCGATATATACATATATTTTCATGTATAAAAATATTAAGACATAATCTACATAATGAATATATGCAGATATCTATACCCAACTTAAAATTTAATATATTTAGTTAATAGATAAAATAAATAAAATGAAAAATGGAAATGATTAGCAGACATAATGCATTAAAAAAATTATTAATAATTGATTTAGAATTTTTCTTTTTAGGTCAGATAAGAGTTCATACTTTATATAACTAATTGAAAGTTTGTTAAAGTTCATATTGAATAAACAAGAGTTCATACTTTCCATGAGGGGTCTGAAGTCTATCTTGTCCATGAGAGATCTGAAGTCCATTTAATATTTCTGGGAGGATCGGTTCATTGTTTGCTTCCATTCAGTGCTCATTAGTTTGGAGACTGCCTCAGCTGGTATATTACAGGAAATTAAATCTATTGCAGACTCCTACATCATGGAGTCTACAATACAGCTACAGTTCATATGTCGATTAATAGTCAGCTCAAGACAACAACTATTTTTTCTTTTTACAGGATTAGACCTCCCTTATCAGTAAATTTTCAGATTCATTGAACAAGATGTCACTGATCCTAAGATCTCTTTTTTGGTCCATGCTGTGGCGTGGTGCTTCCATTGGTCATTCTTTAATTTCATTCTCTTATTTGACCTTTATTATTTAAGTGCCCCAAGGGCTAGTTTGCTTTATATTTAATTAATAAAACAATCATTTCCATTTTCTAAGATTAAACATGATAGAAATCAACATTTATTTTTATTTTCAAAAATATCAATCTTTATCTTTAGATCTTTATTTTTACAAAAAAATACTTTCAAATATATTTTTTCCTTTAAAAAAAATACTTTTAAAGTTTTCTATCTGTGCAATATATATGTTAACATAACTCTTTTAATTTTGGCTTTTAGTTTTTAATAAAATCATTTTTACTTAAGATTTATTTTCCCTTTTATTTTAATTTTAAAATAATGTAAAGGCATATGTATACCATTATATATATATATATATATATATATATATATATATATATATATTGTGCCCTTTTCTATAGATCAGTAATAGTTCATAGCAATCAATTACTAAAAATTTTAAATTTAGAATATGTTCTTTTAATATGGTAATTGTATTAAGTCAATTACATTTTTTAAGTACAATTTAAAGCTAAAGAAAATATGTGGTATATAAAATTATAGCGAATTGTTTCAAAAATAGTTATGTAAAGTTTAAAATATTGTTTCATATGGTTGTAAAAGCTGGCCATATTAAATAACACAGCTATAAATAATTAAAAGTATATTTAAAAATTCAATTTTAATAGTTTAAAAATGTATAATTTAATAAATGCTATGTTTAAATTTGTAATCATATTTAAATAGTCAAAATTAATATAGTATATTTTAAAATAAACTTTATGATGGTGAAAATTATATCTAATTCTATATTTTCTAAATTATTCTTCCAAATTTTTTATAATTATTTTATATAATATAATAAGTGTATCAATTTTATAAATCTGGGCAGAGAAATAGATTGAAAATCATCTGTCAAAGTTATTGATCATGTGACTTGTATATTACATACGTTCACAAACACGCGTGTTTGAATTAATAACAAAGTTTAAAATATTTTAAAAGTTATATTATAGAATTGGATAGAATTATTGCCTATCATAAAAGCAAAAAATAATAAATATTAAGTTAACTGTCATTATTGCATATTTAAATGATGTAATGTTTTAAATAGTATCATAAAGATGAATACAGATATAATAAAAATTAAATATTTTGTTTAAATAAAAATAGCTAAATGGAATAGGTTATTAAGGTTATTTTAAAAGTTATTTTAAATGTTTAAATAATTTTAATAAAATAATAATTGATTCAAAAGTAATATTTTAAATAATATTTTTTAAATTTTATTACATCATAATTTCTAATTTTGAAATTCAATTCTACTTGAAATTGGAAATATGTAAATTTGTTCTCAAGCTAAAGTAAGAATTAACCAATAGGGATAGGTATTCTTACAGACTATAAATACGAATTGCATGGGGGTATAGGGGAGATTAATAATGTATTGAAACCAAAGAAAGATATATTAGCAGCTCTCAAAGAGATAGTATTTTTTTTTTATTTTTTATTTTAGTCAATTTTTTTTTTGTACTTTCTCATAATTTATTTGCAAAAATTAATTAATATTTTAAAAGTTAACTTGCAAAAAAAGAGAGTGTAAACTAAAAAATATTTTAATAATTTCGTTTAACATGCTTTGTTAAATTTTTAAAGTTCCTTTATCAGTCGTATTTTATCTAAAAATTTAACCTAAACTTCGCAATAAAAAATGGATATACTATGAAATAAAATGGATATAAATTGTAATACTGTAAAAATATTTGAAATATTTATTGATACAGCTTTATTAATATTTAACCGAAGAACTGTTCTGGTACATAAAAAAACCACAGCTCGGACATTATACGGAGTCTAAAAAATGTATTGAAACGGATTATTATTTATAAGCCTATCCAAGATTTATTTTTTAAATAATAATGAGACAAGTATATCTCATGAATCATTTTATAGAATATTATATTCAAAGGAGTAAAATGTTATATACTTTCTGAAGGTAACAATTTTAAAAAAATATTTTATATCATATACTACCAAATGAAAGTTTAAATGTATCAGGAAGGAAACATATATAAAAAGTGAACACATAGTTGAATAAAAGATGGATCCATGGAAATACAAATAGTACTTAAAAGTTTATCGAATATTTTTAAAGTTAAATTAGATGGATTGATGCATCGGATACGCAGAGAATATTGGTAGAGAAGAGTAAGAAGCTTCATGGGATTAATTAATATTATGATTTAATAATTATCGTCCTAAATACTAAAACCAAGGATTATTTTCTATAAATTTTACCAAATGGATTAATAATTATTTTATTTTAAACTTTAATGTGTGGAGGAGAACATTTTTAAAAACTCTAAAGAAAATAATAAACATTTTGGACTTATCAGGAACTATTGTCAAGAAAATATGTAAATATAGTTTTGATTCCTTTTATTTTGTTAACCTAGTTTAAATCTAAATTTTTATATAAGATTAGGAAAAACATAAAAACATTAATTTATTAATATTAAAATTTTAGAATATAACAATCTAATAATTTAGCTAAAAATATTTTAATATAAAGTGTATGGGTGTGATTTTTTTTTATATCTGCAATGCTCAAGTGGATAAAGAAAAGCCTACTGAACACGATGACTAGATAAAGGTTATTGGTAATAATAATAACTATTGATAATTTATAATGTATATTTTTTTGTTTTCTTTAGATCATCTATGAATTGTAAGGATGAAGTGTAAAAGTTTTTTTTTTATTATAAATGTAAACGCATTTTTATACAACATTTTAAAAAACATTATGAGATAGGATTGATTTGAAAATATGCATACGACAATTTTTTGATTTTTTTTTTATTAGTGATATAATCCAACATAACAAATAATTATGTGATTCTTTTAAAATTTTCATGTTAGGATATTCAAATATTGTCTAAGTAGATTGTATATGATTAAACATACAGAGCAATGAAGTAAGCAACTTTTCTTATGGAATCGTAAGATTGTTTAACTATTAATGAATTTTATTTATTGTTTTGTAAATGCAGATAGTTATTTATCGATGTAAGATGTGGAAAATCTTGAGAAATAATGTTGAGATAGTGGCTTGGAAGTACTTAGTGAACAGGAAACCAAGATGATGTTTTAAGAAATAGGATGTTATAAGGAATGGAAATAATATTTAGTCTTTATGTGGTTATCAGCATAGTTAACATAGCCCTATGACTGATACACATTTTATTTGGACAGTGTTTATATTTCTTTAAATATTTGATGTTCTAATAAAGCTGAAGAAATAGCTTTAACATCGTCCCTGTACTAGAGGATATTAGGCAAGTAAATGTCATACCTCTTCGCACTGTACCATGATTTTGAGATACGTCAAGAGTAATACTCTAGCTTTCTTCCTTAATCCTATGCATATGTTTTCGCTATCTTTATTTCATGTAACTGCATCGTTTAGTAAGATATTTTAAAAGAAATTATAAATAATTTAGAATTAAGGTTATGCTATCGTTTTTTGGATAAGATTAGTTTATTTGCTTATAAGGAGCAGAATATTATAACTTAAAATTGAAGATCCAAAGTATCCTAAGGAAAGAAAAGAATCATAGAATATATTTTGAATTTTATTTCGGAAATGAAATATAAACTTTTTTAAAATAAAGTATCTAAACAAAGATATTTTCTTTAAAGTGATAATAATTTTAAATGCTTTAGTATTATTTTTTTTAAGAGAAAAATAAGTATTGCATATTTTTTTAAGATACAATAGTACAAAGTAAATTATGTAAACAATATGCATAGTATATTTTTGTTTATTGATTAACAGAAATATATTAATGATTACACTTATATCATACTAAAGTAAGGCTTAAAGAAGAATATATTATGATTAGTAAACATTGTGTGATAAATACTAAAATCTAGTACTGAATTTTGGATAATATTTTGTGTAACATCTTTGACTTTGCAAGATGAAAATTTTTTTTTAATATTTTGAGAAATCCATACTCATTATAAAATTTTGTTTTCTATAGAATGTTTTTCTAAGTATGAATTTTTAAAATAAGATAGTTTAATAATATTAAGGATAAAATGCTGTTGCTAATAAAGTAGATAAATATATTTGTATTACAAATTTTTTTTTAATATTGTACTAAATCTAAATAAAGATATAATTGAAATATAAATTATTTTTTTTATAACCAACTGTAAAGTAAAAAAGTTAAGGATATCCACTGTAAATAGTGTAAATAAATTGTTTATTTATTTGTTGTTAGTAATAAACTTTGTTAAATTTTGTTATTTCAAAAATTTTGTGTCCGAGTTATTTATTTCTCCACATCGCTGCATGAAATCACGATATATGCATAATAATTGAAACAAATATATAATTTTGAAAAAAAAAGATAAATAGAAAATTATTTTAAGAATTTTAAATATTTTATTGGTATACATTATAATTAAATAATCATAATTTTACATTATTTTATTGGTCATAAATCAGTTATCACAATATTATATTAAATTATATGCTATCAGTTGCCACACATATTTTGTTTATCAGATTATCAAAATGCTACCACGTATTTATTATATCATTACATGAAGATATAAAATCATATTATATTGTTTATTTCATTATGATAATAAAATTATAGTAAAAGAAAAGATATACAGAATTAGTTAAACAATGAAGAATATTATTACTGTTATTTATTATTATTAATTTCAGTGTAGTAGATTATGACATAAAATCCCTTCTCATATTTTATTACCGTATTTTTATTAACTTAGAATAAACTTTATGAACCTGAGATTATTTTATTGAGCTAGATTATTAAATAGAAGATTAAGATTTAATTATTAGTTTAATCTTAGTGAGTAAAAGTTATTAAAGTCGTAAGAATACTATGAGTTTGTTATTTAAAATAGTAATAAAGGGGGATAGTGTTCTTATGCCATTGAGGTAGTATCCTGTAGGATATTGGCTCAATGTAATCTATCTTGTCACCTGTATTTTCACTTCAAGTCTCATGAAAATATTAAATATTTATTTAATTTATTTTTATAAACTGAACCTTATTCGTATTTTAAATTTGAGCTAGTGAAATATTTTAATGATGAATATTTTAGTTATTAATTATTAACTGAGATAGAGCCCGTTTTATTTTATATCATATATTATCTGGAAGTGAGGATGCACGAGATGAAGGTTAGAATATATATATATATATATTGTAACCGTAAATCTTCTCGTGGCCAACTATAGCCATCGAAGGCCATTGCCCTCTCAACTACCTATCGTGCCGAACTCGTGGCGGCACCAAAAATTGTAACCATTTGATTGTGTCCCAACTACGTAATATCACCAAAACATAAGTGCACTAAGAATTGTAACCTTGATCACTGATCAACTCCCGCTGCACATTGTCAGCTATTAAGAGCTGTAACCAAAAGCATATCATGCTATCTATTTTATGCAGCAAAGACCACAATCAACATCTGGAGCAACTTACCATAGATCAAACTAATGATCTAACATAAACTTTTATGATTTAATTTGATCGCAGCCAGGGTGTACCACGAAGACCTATCATAGTAGTATGATAAAATACATTAAACAAATTATAAGTGCAATGTTCTTACTTTTAAACCTTAATTTGCGATTTTTTATGGTATGCGACCCTATGGCCGACCATGTACAAGATGGCATAATTTGTGGAACTACATAAGATTATGAAATTTTAAACCATCTATATGATTTTTAATACAAATGCTAGTCCAGGTAAAGCTTTGCAATAAATAAATATAAATACTTGGGTTCTTTTTTTTTATATAGTTTACTATATTATTGAGACTCTTATTATACTGACAAATGACAATTTAAAAACGTTAAGTAAATATATTGAATCATATCATTATTTGGTAAATCTGTTTACAAGTTTAATAATTAATTTATATTTTATACTAGAATCAACTACGCAAAGCCAAAATGATGGAAAAGGTAAATGGGATTTTATTGTACCTTACACATCATAAACTACCAAAGACGAAAAGCATCCAAATGTTTTCTCAAAAAAAATATTTATAAACTCTTATATCATGTTGACGATAATATGTAATTCAAGGTATGCTCTATAATGTATGCTCTATCCAAAGTTTATGATTTCTGATTTTATGAATGACACATAGCAACGGCACAGTAAGTTTAATTATAAATCAACTTTTATTTACAAATTTATGAATAATAAGTAATTAATTCCAATGTTAGAATTAAAGACATAAATAAACAAATAAAATAAATAAATGATAATTCCATTGACTTTCTTCAATAACATCTCATAGGTACAGTTTTAAAATCTAATCATACCTTATTTCAATCTAATATAATGAATATTGAGGAGATTATACGAAATTCAGCATCAAACTCATGAAATATTTAACGTCATTTCCAGATTCAATAAATCCCTACCGTAAACTTATAATCATATAATAAATAATATTATGTCTGTAGGATTTAGCTATAATGTAATCATTAAATAAAGTGAAAATGTAAACTTACATTCCGGTAAATAATAATCAACCAACAGTTAATTATCATGAAGTAACTTGAATAGAGTGTCCTGCTACCATTTGATGATCTAACCTATAAATTATGTTTACAAATGAAAGAAGATGATTTAGCAGATTAACTAAAATACTTTGCCCAACTTATATCTGTGAAGCAAACATATTCCTGTGGATGTATTCATCTACACGTAGGAATTAAATAACACTAAACACTTTGGTGGATTTATACACCATCATAAAGCAATAAGTACAAGTACACCATTCCGCGGATTAACCACCAGCGCAGGAATGAGTGTAAAATACAAAAAATGGCAATTAAGTAATCTGCGGATTAACCACCAGCACAGATTAATGCCCTTTAACATTATAAAACAACATTACTATTTACTTCACATTAAAGTGCAAGATCATCCTCCTCAGTTCTGACCATTCAGAAAATGCTGACACTTTAGCAAATGTGGGTTCTTGCTTAATAAAATGTTACACTAATCAGGACAACTAATGTACTAACTTATCTTGCTTAAAATAAAACATAGGTAATATAGTATAAGTAATATTAGTATAGGAATATAAATCTGGAAAGACTTACAAAATACCTCACAAAGATTGATACATCTCATGAATTCATTTCGTACTTTTCAAGCTTTTCGCAAGCGCTATTCTCTTGAATAAATATTTTATTCAACCCCTATTAATTTAAACTTAATAAAATATAACTTATGAACTTCACATGCAAGTTCATATAACGATAAAATTAAATAATACATTATTCATCAAATACATAAAATTTAACAGGTGTGTGTGTGATATAAATTAACTGTATAGCATTTTATAGTTCACTACATGAATTATAGCAGGTGCGTGTATCACAAATTGGATTGTATAGCATTTTATAATTCCAAATAGGATCCGTGGAATCCATGTACGATGCGTCGAACAATAAATATACGAAGCAATAGCTATATCTTTAGTTGAATTCCATACATGCAATTTTATCCATTTGTATTTGTTATTATAATCACTATTAGATTACCGATTTTACGTGGCTACATAAACATGAAACAATTTCAAAAACATGACACGCAGAATTTAAATGAAAATGTTTTTCAAAAGTTATTAATCTCTACATTTCTCTATTAAAAATGTTCCAAGTTTATCACATCCATGCGAATATTTATTCATCCACGCTTAAATCTAGGAATACTAATTATAGCAATTAATTCAATCATTCCAACTGACGATAAAATTAGAAAATAGCTTTGATTAATTCTTTGAAGACTATTTATTATCCAAATGTTAAACAAATTAACTAGCAAATAGATTACTGTCATTGTAAAGTTAAATATCAATCAATACTATATTTTTATTAGAATTAGATACGGAAATATTAAACTATGTTGATAACTTAACATTTTACTTGAATTTAAACTTCTTCTTTTTTTTTAAAAAGCAAATTTTTATATTCATAAAAAATTCTGTAATTAAAATACTTATTTAATTTTTCCAAATTGTAGAATAATAAACATTTTAAAACATACCAAATTCTTGCAATTAATTCTTTTAAATTTAAACTGGGAAGCTCCGACATTTTAAAAATGTAATATTGGGAAATTATTACCGGTGATTCGATCCACTTGGCCAGCCGACTTGAACAGACTTTTAAATTTAGCAATTCATCTTATAATTAATTACCACTATGTTATATTTACGTTTATAGCAAATTTTGTGGTAATCCATTTACTTGTTAACTATTTTAAAATAAGCTTATCAAATTTACACCATTTGCCTTTTACCATTTTCTTTTCTTTCTCCCTCCAAAAGCAAACTAACAGACGATCTTCCCTTAAATTCGCGCTCTTTTCTTTTTTTACATTGAGACGCATACGTAATTACTGTATTTATTTTTAATAATTAAATTTAATTGAACAAATGGTTTTGTAAATTTAATAGAAATAATTTTTAAGATCATTTTAAACAAATAAATATAAAATATTATTTTTAATAATATTTTACCAAATTTTAATGTGTTGTCAAATTTTTAAAAAGTTAAACATTTTGATATGAGTTAGCATATGGAACGAAGCAAATTTAAATCTATTAAAATAATATAAGAGAGTAATCTGTTCAAAGTGCGAATCAAGCCAATCAAATCACCAAAAGAAGAAAGAGAAATTTTTATACTAGTTACATCAATTATTATATTTTATACTAAAATATATGGTTACAATATTTATATATCTTAGGAGTAATAGTTCAATATAATTACATTAATAAAACATATTTAATAATAAATAAAAATATAAAATAATCAAAACAATAATATGTTTATTAATATAGCCCAATTTGCATTAAAAATTATTTGCATTCTATGTAAAATTGAGTTATATATTATTTGAACAACTTCAGAGAAACATTAAGCCTTCCTTATGAAAAAAAATGAATTTGCAGAGAAATTTAAATGTAAAATATTTATTTGTGAATATTTCAAAAATATTTAAATCTGATAATTTGAAAGCCCATCATTTTTATGCCTCTGCTTACACAAATAATGAAACTGATTTAAATCTTCAAATTTCATCATATTTAAAATTTATGATTAAAAAACACAATCTTGTAATAAAACAGAATTATTTAGAGATAAATGTTTGCTTCATAATATAAATTATTATTCCAAAATTTCAAATAATAATGTATTCACACAAATTGCTGAACTAAGAAAATAATATGATATAGCTATTTAAATCTTGACAGTTTTATTTAACTCTATAATTTATAATTGAGGGAAGATAATATGATTGCTAGATTTCTTTTGGAGACTGCCAAAGAACTTCTACAGTTATAAAAAAAAATGTGTAAGATATGATCTTCAGACTGTATGCCATATTTTTAGACATCCACTGCTAATTCTCATATTAATAAAACACTGCTTCAATACTGTAACATTTGTATCCAAAATCAAAGCTTGATTGATGAATTTTCTGCTTATAAAATTCACTTTATATTATTACTATCCATTTAAGTATGCTTGTATATATTCAATAATTTGTTCAACATTGTTTTGTTTCTTTGCAAATTTTGATATCTGATTGTGGTTGCTCTAACAGATTAAATTATTCCAGTTCTATTACTTTTGAGATTATTGATTTTGAAGCATTAAACAATTTAGCATTTTTAAATACTTATGTTATACGGAAATGAATTTCTTAAAAGCTTGTAATAAAGATGTCAATTTCTTGTCAAATATTATCTTTTTAGGAAATTGCCAAAATTATTTATAGTCTCCTATTAACAAAAAAAATGGCAGCTTCTATTCAATATTATACCATTCAGGAAAATTCTGTGAAGATAATTATTTTCTACTACTTTTTTTTTTTCAAAAATGATTTAAATGATTGACCTTTATTAAATTCCGTTTAGATATTAAAGTGACCATATATAATTTTACAGAGAACGAGTTGCAACTCAACTGAAGTAAAACGAAATTAAATATTATTTTAGCTTTATTAAATCTTTTTTTCTTCTGAATGTTAGTGTTAAAATTTGGTTTCTAAATGAATAGATAAACATATTCTGTAATTCTAATCTTCTAAAAAAAAATTTTTAAAGGCACTATAATAAAAACATGAGAGAAAATCAGTATATTAGTCACATTATGAGAATGCTTAAAAATATTCATAAAATACATTGCACTTTTCCTGAGTATATTCTGCAGACATTCAACTAACAATTACTTGAGACAAAAACCCATAGTAGACTGTATCTTTAAAACAATTATCTTTACTTCAAAGCTATTAACAAACTAGTATCAACAAACTTATCTTTTAGTTAACAAATGATCCTATAAAAAAATATTAAATACTAGCAGAATTAGCACAGGTTGGTTACCTGAAAAAAAAATTCCAAGTTTTACCCAGACAACTCTAGGAAGTCTGCATGTTATGTGCATTAAATTGTTGGTGATAAGACAAGTAATTAGGCAATAATGTATTACAAAAATAATATTTGTTTATTATATATATATATATATATATATATATATATATAACCAGTATATATATATATATATATATATATATATATATATATATATATATTGTACTGGTTAAAAATGTATGTACATCCAACAAGATTTAGAATCTGAGCAAAAGTACCCCAAATTCAATCATGCCCAAGATACACAAGTCATGAGCAATCATGAATTCTAACCTGCTTGCCCATTCCCCAAATCTATAACACTATGGACAACACCTACAGTGATACCACATAAATTCACTCTATCTCAGCCTGGTGCTACATCGTTTGCATGAGAACTCAGCTGATGATGATGATGACAGATCCGAAGATATAAGTTAAAAACACACATAAATATAAATATTATTAAGGAGATTCGAACAACTGGATTAAGTTTAAAAATATAAATATATATTTTGACAAAATTCAAAATGATTTTATATATATATATTCAACTTTACGCATTTAAAACTTTATTTTTGGTTACAAATATTTGACGATCTTGATACAATTATTTTATTTAGACAGATATGAATTTAATGTGGCTGAACGTATATTTAAAAATAGGATTTTATTCAATGTTACAAACAGATCTATCTGGATGTTTTGGTGGATGTTTATACATTAAAACACTTATAAAGATATGACAATAATAGAGTTTCACTGTTTGTATGATTTTGTAGGATGCCCTTGGCATTTGATATATAGTTTTATTTTCATTTATAGCATTTATTGACAACACTTGTACATTCTGATCAGTAAGTAGACTAAAAACATTATTTATTTCACATTTAACGGTCAAATATCAAACTCTATCAATACAGGAATGGCTTATTTGAATAAAGGGGAGGGCAGCTTCATGAGAGGTTGGATTTAAACTCCAACTAAAAATATTACAAAAAGAAAAACATTTCATTATTTCACATCATTACAGTTTATTTTGTTAAACAGGCTAGAAAACTAACTATAAAAAATTACAGTGCTAGCATTATGTCAGTGAGAGAGAGGGTGGCACATTTGGCCAGGAAAACATCATTCTCCAAATTTTAAGGTGGTACGCTAGCTTCATAATTTCAGTACCGAAAAGGGAAAGGAAGGTAGGAAGTTTCTATGGGCCGAATCATGGCTGAGCCATTCAGAGCTTCATCTACATTAACTTGCATGTTCCAGGGATAAACTTAGATCACTGTTATGAACTCAAAAACACTAAAATGACAAAAGGCTTTGAATCCTCGGTGTGAAATACGAACAAAACAAAGCAGTATATAAATATATACTTGGAGGAGAAGAATGATGAACAAAGACGATTGTGATTTCCTGGAATGAGATACAGGCAAATCAGATCAAAACCCTATGTGGCTTATTAATAATTTGATATATGCCAGCAATGCTATTATAAGAATATAAAATCATTGGATTTAAATACTGAAATAAAGCCTTAAATGGTTTAACAAATACATAATGATATGCTAAAATAATGACCCATGTAAGATAAAGTCATTTATCATAAGTTAAACTATAATTAATGAAGCATGCATTTCTCCCCCTTCTTGAATCAATACTATTTTGTTTAAGTATATTTTAAAAAAAACTAAAATTCATGCACTTAAAAGTGCGAACAACAAAATAGAATTTTTTCACCAGCCTTTTTGGCGATGATGATGAATAAAGAAATTAATAAAACTAACGAACATCAATATCCACCCCAGACAGCAAAGTATTTATCCATTTTGTATAATTTTACGGTAAAATATATATTTTTAAAAAAGCATATATTCATTTTAAAAGAAAAACTCAGTCATACAAACTATTTAGAAATAAATAAATAAGAACTCATTAATCCCCCCCCCTCTATTCCACAGCGGGGGGGGGGGATATAGAAGAAGTTTGTAAAACTGAGTTTGATTGGCATTTACTAATAAAAATTAAGTGAACATATGAAAAATATCATTAAAATTAAATTATAACCACACTAAATTATAAGAAAAATAAGAAGCATGATTTGGATGAAATAGTTTACAATAAGATTACTTTAAGTTATAGAGAATCGATACCAAGGAAATAATTATTAGTTTTAGACATACTCCTGATGAGTGAGTTAAAAGAGATTAAATATACAGAAAGCATTAATTTAAAAAGATAGGATTCATATAAGACAATTGTAATGGCTTTAGACTTGTTACCTCATGACTCTATGAGATGAAGTAGGCACGAGTCTTCTGTGACAGGCGGCATTCTTTGATTGGTGGTAGCTCCATCTCTGCTTGGCAAAGAGTCAGGCTGAAGATGGAGAGAAAGGTGGCTTAGGTTGCTCTACCCAAAAACGATTTTTAAAAATCAAAAAGATGTAAAGTCGGTTAGCGAATTGACTGAACTCTCACACAATAGATTTTTAGCCCTATTTATACAAACTTTGTGAGTTATTCAAAGAATGTTTTTAATTAAACTTCTTAAGTCTTAATTAATCTTTAATTTACAGAAATATTTTCTTTATTGTTAGTGGAGATGCAATCACTAAATAACTGTCCAAAAATAAATTCAAATTAATTTTCAGATTGGAAATAGATTTGATAAAAATGTTAACAGCTACCTAAATCAATTAGCTTTGTTTTAAATTTTACTTTAATTTAAAAATTCATTTTTAATCATGAAACAAACTAATGTTCCCATCCCTTTAATTATTCTTGGACAGTCGGCCATTGCATTTTCCATCTTGAATTTTTACATAGTTTTATAACATATAGCGTATATGAGCACAGACTTTCATACGACCCACCACTATCCACACTATCTCATAACACTGATACCCTTGAACACATATATGTTGAAAAGATTAATAATCACCAATATACGTATCTCTACACATATATGCTATAAATGCTTATATGTGTAGAGATGGTAATCTGGACCAACTGATGATTGCTGGTTTAGCATGAAATACGTATATTGGTGATTATTTATCTTTTCAACATATATCTGTTCGAGTGTATCAGTGTTATGAGATAGTGTGGAGAGTGGTGGGTCGTATGAAAGTCTGTGCTCACATACCTTATATATTACATATATAAACACAGGTATATAATAAGCCTGTGTGTTTCAGTTATAGTTTTATAACGAATAATAATTACAAAATGAATAAGATATAATCAAAGAAAAAAATACAAAATTATTTACAATATTTGTTTGCCTTATATATATATATATATATATATATATATATATATATATATATATATATATATATATATATATATAAGCTCTGTTAATATATGTATATATATATATATGAGTCGCATCTAGTGACATTAATATCAAAATAAATAATTTTTATTTAAAAATTATATTTGTAACTTTTATAGACGCTTCTCAGAAATATACGTATAGTTTATACACATATGACAAAAAAAAGAGCAGGATTAAACATGGGTTGCGGTAGAACAGTGAAACTTGATCTTGAACTAAGGTCGACTGTTTCAATATATATATATTAAATAGTACCTTTAAAAACATATTTACTGCAATAATCAACAACATTTTATCCTAAAAATTTCTGAAATCATTTTTATCAACTTCTTCTTGGTACCATAGCATAATTATAATATTTCTAATTACCATCTTATTCTTTCCAAACAATTTTACTTCTCAAATTTTTGTGTTTTGTTTTTAATTTCTCATTATATATGTTTATTTCAAAAGAACAAGCTGGATTTAAATGGATTTAAATGAGAAATTTATAAAATCCAACAAAAATGACTTTTTTTATATAATTTTTCTTTAAAAGTCTTTCAGAGTTATATATATATAATGGATCAATGAAATAATATATAAAAGCAAATCAACCGTTTGTAGTAAAATTAAGCCTGTTAAAAAAAATTATAAAAAATAATCTCATTAAAAAATATATATACTAAAATGAATCTTTTTTGCAAATATAAAACTAAAACATATTATAAAATACGCTTAAAATTTTCCATTTATCCCTTCACATTACATAAAGAAAACAAATACTATAACAAGCAAGTGCTCTTTGAATTTTTTATTGTTCTTGAAATAAATAATGATTAAAGATAATAATAAAAAAAAAAGGTTTTGTAAAGAGAAATTCCATTAATGGATTTCTCATTTATACAAAATAATATTTTCATTATAGAAATAAAGGCCAATTTCAGTTTTACTGACATAAAGTACAATCCAAGGACAACCAGATATCATCCAATAATATGCAACATTTAAAATAAAACTTTAAAAAATGACAAAATTTCCTCACAAAACATTTTATATTTTCAGCATATATATACTGCGACATTCAGTCATTGTTTTTTTTGTTGTTGTTGTTATTATTATTATTATTATTATTATTATTATTATTATTATTATTATTATTATTATTATTATTATTATTATTATTATTATTATTATTATTATTATTATTATTATTATTATTATTATTATTATTTAAGATTTATTTTCATTAAGCAGTTATATCACATCGAAACATTATTTTCTTTATTAAAAATAAATCAACTTTTTTCTATCAGATATATAGCCTTTTCTATTAACATTTGAAAAAATACATAGCCACAATGCGAATGTAAACAATATATTTACGCAAGATTTTTAAATATCACATAATTGTTTTTTTATTTAAAATAAAATGAACATATTCTTGCGTTAGAAATTGTTAAATAGTATCTGCCATTTATTTTGCAAAATATATCTGGCGTGTGTGATCGAATGATTGTCATCCCAACGGAAAATTACTAAGAAAATTGATGAGAAAATTTAGACATTTTATAATACTTTGATGAGAGAAAATTAGTACAAAATATTTGTGATTTGTTGCGTAATCGCGGTGGTAGATGACATGCAATTTTATTTCAAGAATGTCCATTATTACGATTAGTATTGGCAAGAATATTGAAAAATTGATACATTTATATACATAAAGGGGAAAATAATATTAAATTTAATCTAAATAATATATGGTTAAAAGCATGATTAACCTTATACAACTGTAGTTCAAAGTTAGTTACAAAAATTTATCTGCAAGTAATTATTTTTCTTTATTGCTTATTTCCAACAACAAGCTTTTCAATAATTATATAAGAAATTAATAATCATTTAAAAATATATAATAATGATTTAGAAGGAGTTTAAGCTCAAACTTTCAAGCACCCTAAGTTCAGTATAGATATTATACTTGTATTTAAATATAATAATGATTTTTAAAATATATATCTAAAGATTTAAAAATCTAAAATGTTTTTTTTTTAATTTACAAACATACATAACAATCTTCTTAATCTTACACTTCTTATCACTCATGGACCATGGTCTTATATTTTTCGAAACTACAATCAGCATTTTTCTATTTATTAAGTCAAGAATTTATTTATTTTTAACTTTAGTCATAATTTTTAAATTTTATAAGGATCAAATATATTTATAGTTCTTTATAAATATATATGAAAAATGTTGTTTTTTTTTAATTTTTCATCTATTTTTACTGATACACTATATTCTTATATTCTAGAAGCATTGCAAACATATAGTTGCAGTTACTGGGGAAAACACATTAAAAACTCCTAATATGCATTTCAATCAAAATTTTCAGCTACACCAAGTTACCAATTTACCCCATATATCATTTATGCATTTATGAACTATGCAGGACTGGTCTAATTTTGCATGTCCATAGGGGGGGGTCTCTAACATTTTTTAATTATAAAATTCAAAACACTATACACATAAATTAGAGCATAAAGAAATAATAAACAAAATGAAGCAAACTTTTTTTACTTAAATTTTAATTTTGCAAGCTTTCTTTTTAGAAAATTCAGCAACATTATCTTCTGCATCTATACTATTTGGTATTTCATGTTTAAGTAAAGTTGTAAATAAAGGCAAAACTCTCCATACAGTAGTGCCACCCTGTGCCAAACAGAGTAATCAATGGATGCCAGAAGGCTTATGCAGTGCTCTCAGATCCAAGGCTCATCACTGATGATGTCCACAAGCCAGAAACTAGTCTGGGGATATTGAATGAGTAGGCACTAGATAGGGATTTTATGTATAAGCCTTCTGGCATCCATTGATTACTCTGTTTGGCACAGGGTGGCACTACTGTGTGGAGAGTTTTGCCTTTGTTTACAACAATTATGTGCTAGTATAGAGATGGGTGATCATGTGATGTTTAGTGGTTTAAGTAAAGTTAATGATAACCCAACTCATCTTCTTTGGGCCATTAATAAACAAAGACCTGCTTTTACTATTTTTAATTTTGAAAAACTTATCTGACCACTGGTCTTAAAGTTTTGTGTTCTAGATGACTGCCAATGTGCCTTATAGCTCAACCTGACCGTGTCTCTATGGCAATTGTACATATTTATATTACAGGTACTACATTATTTTCATTTACACAAGATCACTTTTAATAATTATATAAATGATTGTTAATCTCTATTTACTGGGCCAAAATGATTATGCTTTAATTTTAAACAGACTTTAAATTTAATAAAAATCCAATTTATTTTAATCATTAGTTTCTAAAATATAAATGAGTGATGTAAATATCTTTGTTAAATTTAAACTCTATATCTATGGATAAAAAGAATTACTTCTGACTCATTAAAAATTAATTAATAATCACTTATTAAAAGAATTATTTTTGTGTATAAATTCTAGCAAAAAGTGCGTGCAGCATTTGAAAAGTAAATTTTTTATAACTAATATAAATAGTGATAGCATGTAGTTATTGAGATTTTCTGAGATCTGATAGATGGATTATTATGAAACTCTTTTGTGAAACTATAAATAACTATTATGAAAAGTTTTTGTTTTTTTTTATTAACGTTTAACATCTTTTAATTATATAAATTACTGTTCAAAAATATATATATATATTATAACGTGCTGCTGATATATAATTATAGTTTTGAATATATATTTATAGATAGATTTTATATATTAAATTTATTTTTAATAATAATATAAACCCATTAAAATATATTCTTAATTTTATATTAATACAGAAAGTTTTATTAAGTAGCAAAAAAAAAATAGTAATTAATTCTTTTAAGCTTAAACAAATAGAAAATATTAAGTAATAGCAAGAGTATAACTATTAACTTTTATATCTTATTAAACATTTTTATAGCAAAGTAATCAAAACAATAAACATTAATAAATTAATATTTTTTCTCTTCATTTTCTTGTTTAATATCCAGATCTACATTCTTATTAATTTGTTTATTTCTCTCTACTTATTTCTACAAAGTTGTGAAACATTTCTAATAAAGGTTAATCTTTTTATAAAAATCAACCACATCGAGTCTTTAAAAAGAGTTACCATTAAAACTCCTGTTACTACTTTTTTTTTGGGGGGGGGAGATATCAAATTAAGTTCATTCATTGGATCAAAAAATAAAATAAAATTACCCCACTTAGCGATTGGCTACTTAATGATATTTCACAATAGCAATCATCATCAATTTGTACTCACTACTTCGATTTACAATCGATTATTCACTATAACGATGGGAAAAAATTTTGAAAAAAAAATTGGGGGGCAGCCATCTTGAATTTTGCATCACTGATGACATCAGAGTATAGGTATTTTAAATTCATTTTATCCAAAAGCAAAAGTAGATTACTGTAATACGTATACAGGTAATGACTTTGCTGTAATTGTATAGCACATAAATATTTTATACATAAAACACAATGTTAATGCTGCATTCAGTATTTTGAATACAGAACGTATAAACTTAAAATATATATACAGTAATTACTGAATCTATAATACTGTATACATATAAGTCTTGAATGTCTTTAGAAAAATTAAACTTTATTTAAATATAATGTACAGTACTTGGATTATTTAAATAAAGTTTAATCTTTCTAGACATTCAACACTTATATTAGATGATGAAAACAGTACAACTAAAATTCCATCATCACAAACTTTCAGGAAAACACAAAATACTAATATTAAATTGTGTGTGTGTGTTCCTTAATTATGTATACCCAAGTGGTTTCAAATCCAAAGAAAAACATTTTTAAAAAAAAGTTTAAAAAGAAAAACAGATTGCATTTAAAATAAGTGTTAATAAATAATCTTTCTACATGAATGGGGGGAGGGAGGCACTATTACATTACTAAAAATATGCAGTAAGAAAAATAAACTTAGTGTATGTTTTAGAAAATTAGAACAGATTTTTTTTCTTTTAAAATAAGTTGATTTTTTTTCTAAAGTTGACTGATTTACGATATGCATTAAGCATTTTGTTACTCTGGAGTACAATAATGAGTCTTTATGTTCAATTAAATAATTTATTAATTAAACATTGTTTGTTAATTTGAATAATTTCACATAAGTAATAAACATAAATATACAGTAATATGTACTGTAATACATTTTAAAAAATGCACTTCAGTATGGATTTTTTTTCATTATGATGAAAAACTTCTGTGGAAGAATATAAAAACTCTTAAATTCAAATTTAGTTTCACTTTCTCTTTCTTTTTGCTGTACTATACTTTTTAAACAGTGAAAATATGCATTTTTTTTCCAAGTGATATAAAACTTTTCTTTTTAGATACTGTATTTAGTCATCATTGCCATGAAAAAATCAAAAAAATCTTTGAGCTTGAAAATCAATGTGGATATTTTATGTCGACTGGAACTGATCAATTTTTTTCCCATAGATCCCCATTATAAATACATATTTTGTATACGATATTCTTGCTTAACAATGAGTTTTGGAGAACCAATTGCCATCACGAAGCAAGATAAAGGTGTATAACATTCATGAAACAGGCTCATTAAAATATTAGTATTTTATTAATATAAACTATTTTCTTTCAGATTCATTTTATTTACTGCACTATATTTACTACTTTTGTTATGTTTGTATATTCAAAATAAAATATAAATGTTATTTAACTAAGTCATTACTAAATAAAGTCTAGTAATCATAAATAGTTAAAGAGGCACTTCATAACTGCAGAAGTTACAGAGAGTCAGGCTAATGATATTTTACCTGTATTAAAGATACTGTAACCAAATCTGAAAACAAGATTTCAGTTTGTAGGATTGAGTAATGTGAATGATTTTTATGAGAAATGCATATTCTGTTTTAAAATTGACTTAAAACACTCTAAAAATGTACAATATTAAAGATTTTTTTTGGAAGAACAATTAGGCAAAATATTGAATTTTTCAGAAAAATGTACTAAAGAAAAGATTAAAATAAATTATCACAAGCTGCAGCATAAACAAATTAACATATCAGCATATAAATGTGTGGACATATTTATAGTTCAATACTTGGGTTGTTTATTTATCTTTAACTTTCATTCCTCTTCTTTTACTTTTATTTCCTAGAGTTAAGATAATTATATTCAGTTAAGTAATAATTTATAATGATATTTGATAAAGTTTATGTAATACCAGTTTTTAAATTTAAATCTTTCCTAAAACTAAGTTAGATTTTAAAAAATGAATAACCTATTTTTAATATTTTTTATAAAAAAAAAACTATGGAGAATATTCAGGTTTCAAAAGATTATTTTACAATTAAGTAAAACTATGAGTGCATTTTAAATGACCTCTTAAAAAGTTTGACCTTTGTTATTGATACTACACCAAATTCTTTAAAAAATAATAAAAAAAACTTGATCATTGGAATTAAAAAAATGGAGTTTTCATCAAAGGATAGAATATAGTTTTGTTTATTGTTATAAAAAAAAAAATAGAAAACAAAAATAAACTAAAACTATCAAAATTATAATCAAATAATTATAAAACAAAATTTACGACTAGTAATAAAGTGTCATCACTTGCAAGATTTGTTTAATAATAAATTAAAATTAAGATACTATGTTAGTAAACTAATTTAATATTAATGATTTCTGTATTACATTTTTAATTTAGGATTATTTTTTAGCTTTTAAAAATGAAATATTAACCCAGTAGTCAACTCCAGCTTAGATATCCTGGATATTGGATTAAGATTTTCTCTCCCATGCAAGTTGTTCTTTTAACATAATCTATTTATCAATATTATAAATCCACAAAGTCTATTTTATTTTTGTTTTAATCAGGGTGAGACAGTTAAAATCATCAACTGGAGAAGTCTCTAGAGCTTAGAAAAGATTAAATGAAAAACCTCCACCAGGAATGCACTCTGCCCTGTTGCTTTTTTTTTTTAATCATTAAGGCAATGGAGAATACAATATGAAAAAGAAAATTAAATTATAAGCATTCAATAAAAATAATATTTGTATTTCATTTATAACCAAATGACAACCAAGATAACTATAAATAAAAAATATAGAATATGTAATCATATGATTTTTTTCTGCCACAAGTTAAATTGGAAGTAGTAAAAACATTTTTATAAGAAACATTAAAGTCCAAATAGATATAGTAAAACAAACATATACACAAAAAAATTTGAATATAAAAAGAGTTATAAGATATTTTAACTCTATCTATGAAACAATATATACAAAAAGATAAAAATAATTATTGTTAAAACAGTTATCAAGTCTTGAAATATGACTTTTCTGTAAAGGTGACTAAAATGAAGCATTGAAATGTAGTTTCAAAGATGTATTTTCTATATTCAAAGCTAAAACTAATGAGTGAGAAGACAAAATTTGACAACAGTATACTGAATAAATAAGATAACACTAGAGGCTAGCCTTTTTTAAAAAAAAAAATGCTTCAAGACTTATGATTTATTTGTATATGGCAAAACAGCTCATTAAGTTTAGAAAAACAAGTACAAGATTTATATAAAAAGTAATGTAAGAGAAAAAGATTTTGAAAAAGAAGACTGACTAAACATAAGATAGGGAAAACAGTCAGAAATCTCATCGAATATAAATATTTATCTTGGTATAAACATTTTTGGTAAAGAAAATAATATTAAAAAGTTGAAATATTTTCATTCTCTTAATGTCTCAGCTGTTTTAGAAAGCTTTTAAAAAAATTTTAGACAATGTTTCAAAAATTTCTCTTTGATATGCAAGTTATTAAACATATTTTCAAATCTTCAATCAACATTATTTTTATGAACAAAAGTTTTGCTTTACTTTCATTTATAGATAAGTGTAACTTCATAATCTCAAATGGTATAGTTTACAAATGCTAAACTTTTGGCTTAAACATGATAACATTAAATTTACATTTAAAAAAATATATTTAATGTTCAATAATGAAGAGCCAAAGCAAAATTGTATAAAAAAATGTCAGTAAATTAGTTTTTGAAATATATTAATTCAGCGTTCCATTATTCTATTTCTATATATATATATTAAATATGTCGTAAGATAGAACTGGTCAAGCTTGATTGAACAAAAGACATTTAATCCATTATATGAATTTGATATATTCTATCAGACAATACTTTTCAATAATTCACAATTTCAATTTTTTTTTTGGCTATAATTTTTTTAATGTTATAAAAAATGATTTGAAGAAAATCATATTGCATGGAAAGCCTTTACCAATGTTTTTAGGGCAATTTAGTGATGATAATTTTTTTTATTAACATCTATATGAATATAGAAACACATTGCAGTGCAATTAAGAACAAATGAACGAGAAAGTTTTACTTAACAGGTCATTAATTTTTTAGATAGTGAAACTTTAAACAGATTTTTATCCTTTGTTTTATTTTCTTACTAACAGTAATAACTTACATTGTAATCATAAAGTTTTTTCTCTTTATAAATATATAAATAAGCAGATAAGCGGATGAATGGATAGATAAACAGATAGATTTATAAATGGATAAGTAGACAGATAAATAGATAGTTGGATTGCCAGACAGATAGGCAAACTGATAGGTAGATAGATGGATAGACGGATAGGCGGACAGACCGATAGACAGACAGACAGACAGGCAAATAGACAGATAGACAGACAGACAGACAGACAGACAGACAGATAGATAGATAGATAGATAGATAGATAGATAGATAGATAGATAGATAGATAGATAGATAGATAGATAGATAGATAGATAGATAGATAGATAGATAGATAGATAGATAGATAGATAGATAGATAGATAGATAGATAGACAGACAGATAGATAGACAGGCAGGCAGTAGGCAGACAGGCATTATGTTTGTGTAAATCAGAGAATAGAAAGCATTTTGATTAAAATTAGTATACTTGTTAAATGTTTAAAATATACTATTTCCATTATTAACTGAAATACAGACTTTTTATATACCTGTATCAATATATGTAATATATAGGATATATGAGCACAGACTTTCATTCTATCTCATAAACACATTTCATGCTAAACCAGCAATCATCGGTTGGTCCAGATTATCATCTCTACACATATATGCAATAAGTGTTCAGATATATATTAAGATAGCCAACTTTCATACTTTAATGGACAGGCTTCAATCCACTCCACACTTCAACTCTTCAACTGTTCATCATATTGAAAATCTGATGATGGAATGCTCAAAGGCTACCCTGAAGCTGAGATTCTTGTCACATCCATGTTGACCTAAAGTCAATCTGACCCTCATGTATAGAACATAATCCATTTAATACATATACGAGGTTATGGGCAGACATCTCTACTATATAATAACTGAAATACAGGTTTATTATATACCTGTATCAATATATGTAATATATAGGATAAATGAGCACAGACTTTCACATGACCCACTACTCTCCATTCTATCTCATAATAATTTCCATTATTGTAATCTTATGTGATGATGGTGGAATTTATTATAAAAGCAAGACATTTCAAATGTAAAAATACTAGTAGATATTTAAAGTATCCAAATTAATATCATTCATACTACTATATACAATTTCTTTATATTTTCTATTTACTACTAATTCCTCACACAAATAAAATGTTACAGAACAATCTAATAAACTAAAGTTTACATTCAAACATGTGTGAGCATTTTCAAAATATTTCATAAACTTTATATATATATCATGATATTTTTAACAATATATATATATATATATATATATATATATATTGTTAAAAAATCATGAAATAATTAAATTGAAGTTAAAAATAAATCATTTAATAAGTTTAAACTTTAATATAAATAAATAGAGATAAAATTATATTAAATGGTTTCATTTACCATGCACTAAAAAACAAAAGAATAATTGTTTTTCAACTATAATTGGGATTTTTAGAATTAACTTGAAATAAAATCATGGGAGGGGGATGATATAATTAAGTGAATCCCTTGTTTTGAAAAGTATAGATTGACATAATTAATTTCTGAACCCCTTTGCTTTTATTTCAAATTAAATCTAAAGAACCCAATTGTGGTTGAAGAACAATTTATTTTTTTTACTTTTTACTGCACAGTAAATAAAAGCATTTAATGTTAAAAGAAATACATCTTATTTATTTTTAACTTTTTAGTATTGGCACAATAAATAAAAATATAAAATTATATTGTATTTTAAAGAGACTTGACACTTATAGTTTAAATATATAACACTAGATATTTTTGCAATAAATTCATATTTTTGATTATAACATATTTAGTATATGTACATAATTATATATTTATATAATAAACAATTAAGTGACTTAAAGTATGAAATATTTTAAATGAAAAGTGATTGACATTTTTGCTGATGATTGGAAATTTTTATTTTAAAAAATTGCCTACCAAAATTATTATAAACAACTTCTCTTAATACATATAATTTTACTTTAATTTATTCTACCAAGAGGTTTAGGTCTAAAAAACTACTTCACACATCTAAACTATTGTAGTGCTCTATTGCTTTGGTAGTGATTTAGAAAAATATACTAAATTTCAACAATAATTTAAATCTATTAAATCTCAATTTTAAAATGTTATTATAATTATACTCAAGCTTTCAATTGAAGCTACAAAAAAATATATATCTCACGGGCCTTACTTAAAATGTATTGAAATTCTAAAAATGACTTTTAAATTTGATCACAAACTTTCCAAAATTTCATCTACCTAATGATTAAATCTAAGAACTAAGTCACCTACCTGAAATATTATAATGCCCTATCACTTTGGTAGTGATTTAGAAGAATTGTACCAAATTTCAACAAATTAAATTGAATTTAAATCTATTAAACTTTGATTCTAAAATTTTATTCTAACTTAAATATAAGTGTTTACAAACAAACCAACAACTTGAGATTGTAAATTAAATAAAAATATTTAATTTTAAAAAGCTTGAAGTTTAACTGCAATACAAATAAATTGTATGGTTAGAATTTATTAGAAATAATAAATAATAATAAAAAATACCTATAATTTTGATTTTAGTGGACAGAATAATAGTAAACTAATATATATAAAGGCATACAAAATATCAATTGGATAATTAATTTTGAGTAACCATTTTTAGATCAGTTTTTGGTTTGCTTTCATCAATGAGAATTTGACATTCAAATCTGTTACCAATCCTGCTATGCATCTGGTAATCCTGAAATTTAAAAAAGGCCAATGCTTTGAAAACAGATAAATTTATTGTATAGTTTTATAGATCTGATATGAAGTCAGTAACATTTTTTAGTAATTTTAGTTCTATTTTATCTGTGCACACTTTTTCCCTCCAGTTCGAAATGTAAAAACGTCTATCCATAGATTCCTTCAATTTACTACAGTATTGTAAACAAAAGCAGTTATTTTCTACTATCATCTTTGTAATAAAATTTTATTCCAGATGGAACTGCAATTTAATCTTTATTTTATTCAAACCAAAAAAAAAAAATCCCTACAGTTAGAATAGAATTAAGATTATTATAATATATAGTTACTGATCTGGTATCAGATTTATATAACCATAAAAGCAGGTTTAGATATGTTAGTATTAACGTTACTAAATGGAAAAAAGGGGTGTGTTTACATTTAGAATAGAACAGGTTAGTAAAATATAGCATTGCTGAACCTCAAGCAGGCTAATTTTAATTCAAAATTGAGATTTTTGAAATTCTGATATAGATTGAAGATACGGAAAACAATTTTTGGGGGAACTTTATTCAACCTCTGATTAGTTAACATTTTATTCTACATAGCATCTAGGGATAATTTTTATTGGGCATAGCATGTGTTAAAACTAGTCATCATATTAAAATGTTATCTCATTCCTAATGATGGTTAGCATTAATAGCCATGATCATATATATAAAATACCAGCATTATAAATAAATGAAACAGATTGAGGTCATAGTAAATCGTTGGGCAATAAAAAATTGAATCACTCTCGGCAGTATATGTATTACTTTTTTTTTTTCAAATGCATAAAAAAATTGTCAGCCTCACACTAATATTACAATATTATTATTATATAAATATTTCTGGAAGAATTTATTGATATTAAAAGTATAAATAATTCATTTTGTAGTTTTATTTTCAGCAAGTCTCTTTTACATTAAAGCACAGGTTGAGTTATTTAAATCTTAAGCAATCAACTTTTTATTTAAATGTGTAATAAACATTCGGTTGCAAATAAATGGAAGCAGTATTACAATTTCAAAGTGTGTCTTCTACATGATTTCTTCGATTACTATATAATGAATTTTTAAAGATTGTTTCTATTTTTATTTTATTTTTTTGTCATCTAACAACTGAAATTCCGATACCTTAAAAACTTGATATCACTTCATTTTATTTCATTTATTTACAGCATACATCAATATTCATTTATTGCATATTTAGATATGTATTTAATCATTCAAGGCTATTTGAGGGGGGAGTGATAATTTATTCTCTCTTATACGTTAATGAAACGTGTTAAAACCGGTTTGCTTAAATTAATAATACTAAATTAATTCATTACATTACAATATCAAATAGATTGTAATATTTATATAATATTGAAGCTACTCTTAACACAAGGATAGATCATCTCTCTAGGAAGTTGAAAGGATGTTATATGTACTGCAGAGATTGTTTCAATTTTTTGATTCATATGATGACCGAAAAAGTGATGTAGATAAAACATTAAAGAATTGATGTCACTTTAAACGAATTTTTAATATATATATTGTAACCGGACCCGCATGCAACCCTTTTATTACATCAGTTGTAACAATTTTCTGATGAGCATGCTGTAGGAAGGAACTATCAATTGACATTCCTAATGCAGATGTTAATGCCTCCTACAACAATATTTCCTGCTCATCAGAGGATGTAGTACCATAAAGACTGGGAACATCTAAACATTTATATGTTTGGTTTTCCAAACAGCGCCATTAGAGTTCCATCTCACTACAACCTGACTTGCCAAGGTCTAGTTATGTCAGATGTAGCTCAGAAGGCATGAGATTCTCATGAACCAGTGCTATAATTGGTGAGTGATGCGATAAAACAAACAAAACTGGACAACTGGACAACCAATTTAATTTTTAGTGACAAAAAAAATTTATTAAATAACAATTAATTAGCAATTTCTAACGAAGTTCATTTCTATCCACATGATTACTCTTTTTCATTTTACTTATGAAAGAGCTAGAAGCAGTTCTTTTTTCTTTATCAATAGTTCATTTACAAGTTCATTTATGAGAAGACGTTTGGAAACAGTCTAATTCAACAATAGTTCATTTTTGAATTCCTTTATGAGAAGAAGTTTGGAAATATTCCAATCCAACAATAGTTCATTTTGAATTCATTTATGAGAAGAAACTTGGAAACATCCTAATTCAACAATAGTTCATTTTTGTATTCCTTTATGAGAAGAAGCTTGGAAATATTCCAATTCAACAATAGTTCATTTTTGTATTCCTTTATGAGAAGAAGCTTGGAAATATTCCAATTCAACAATAGTTTATTTTTGTATTCCTTTATGAGAAGAAGCTTGGTAGCAGTTAAGCATTTATGATTTATATAACATTTCGTTATTTTATGAATTATTACCGATTGGTAGACATTTGAACTCAGCAATTCTTGGTTTGTAGAGCATTTATCATTTGATAATTGAGGCATTTATAATTTAGCCAAATATAAAAGTATATTCTTACACATAAACTCTGTTTGGCTTGTGGAGCATTTATCATTTAGTAATTGAAGCATTTCTAATTTAATCAAATATAACAGTATATTCATACACATAAGTTCTGTTACATTACTCAGATAGAAGTAGTATGCAATTAAAGCATTTTTAATCCATATAGTAAATATGTTCAAATATTTTTATAAATAAATTTGCATATAACCATTTCATAACTTCATTTTATAATGTATGATAAACATGTTCTAATATTTTACAAAATAAATTCTACGTAATTATTTCATAACTTCACTTTATAACGTATGATAAAGATGTTTTAATATTTTATAAAACAAATTCTATATAATTATTTCATAACTTCACTTTATAACGTATGGTAAAGATGTCTTAATACTTTATTAAACAAAATGTATGCAACCGTTTCATAACTTCACTTTATAACATATGATAAAAATATTTTAATATTTTATAAAAATAATTTTTATGTAGATATTTTATGATGTCAATTTATAATTCATGGTAAAGATGTCTAAACATTCTTATAACATAATTACCTTCCAGTTTTGCAGTCGTCTACTCAAAAGAACGCGGGTTATTTCATCTATGGAAAGTCATGGCACAGTGTGGAGAGAGTAAAGCCGCTAAATTACCCAATTGTCATTATAATTCCTCTAGCAAAGTTTTCTTTTTCCATTTTCACGTTTAGTTAAAGCTATATTTTAATTTGTCAAAAGAATTAAGTAATACACTTTCTTTTTTAACAAAAAAAAAATTCAATATGTTCTGCTTCTCTGTGTAAGACGAAAGTTCTTTTCTTTTAACGACGTGCCTAATTTTAATACTGCCTCAGTTTAACTCAAGTATCTTTCTTTTTTTCTTTTTAATGATTGGATAATTAATTTCTTTTTTTTTTATTGAGACAGATAAAAAAAAATAAGATGACATAACATTTTATTCAAATCCATCAATCACAAAATTAAAAATATGATTTTTTTAAACAAATCAAAATTTATTGTGTTCCCAATTAGACTGAATCACGCTAGACATTTTTGAATGAGGAGGGGGGATCTTATGAATATTTATATGAGGAACAGCTTAGCTGTTTCAATATATATATATATATATTGCAATGGTCAGTTAAAATGATAATGCATTCCTAATGTACCAAAGATATATCTATACTTTGCATTCACTAATATACATATTAATAAATAAGCAGAATAATATTAAACAAAGAATATATTTCATCTTTCAAGGTCGAATTCACTATCTTCATTGAACTCTGGGTATCAACTAATAAACATCATCAGAAATATTTTAGGGGCATATCCTATATCTAAAGTAATTAATTTAAAATATTTTCTTCATAATATTTAATAATTAAAGTGACTGATACTTCAATTTCCATCTATAATACCTAGACAAATCAAGGATTGCATGAATTACTCCTGGATGAATTAATGTGAAATTGATATTTAGATCTGACAATTTTTATATAAAATTATTAAAACTGCACACTACTTAAATATATAAAAAGATAATTTATTTATAAATTTATAATAATCTAATTTTCAGTATGATTATCTTAGTTCTGTTCTCAAATAAATATACCTTCATTAGAAAATATTTACAAATCATATTTTCAATGCAACTAGTATTAATATTCCTTTAAATCATACTTTTTTAATTTAAATTGACTTCATCTTTATCTATAACTTATGCCTTATCTAATGAAATTTAAGTAATCATCAATGCTATTTTTTAACAGTGTCATCTCTAAATAATCTTTTAGTTGATGTTTCATGTGCATTTGTGCAAAGATAAATACAAAACAGATATTAACATTCACATATCTGCAAAAATATCCAAGGTTTATTACTGATCAACTTTACAATGTTAATTTTATTATTCCTGTGTATAATATAAAGACATAATTATAAGGTCAAGCACTGCTTGTCATTAATAAATAATTTATGCTTTTGATGGTTCAAGAACATATTGATGCTTTTAAATATACTATATTTATGAAATTCTCTTTAGCTCTACAGCTGTCACTTATTTAGACATTTAAAATAATGTTAGTCTACAAAGTAAACCTCCGGTGTAAATCTTGACAAACATATTCATAACTACACTTATTTATATCTTAGACTAATATTAATTCAAAGAGGTGCCTTTCTTTAGATTCTATTTTTTATAAAACAAAAAACATAATTCACTAAGGTGATCAGCTATCAGATCCTATCTTACATCATTAGTATTCTTAATATTAAATTCTTCATAGAGATGGTCAGTTTTGGATCTGACCTTTGATAAATAAAATCACTTATTTTTTAATACTCCTCTTTACAATACTATAAACATAAAATATACTTAAGTATATAAATCAAGGATTTAAATAATTGTATTTATATAATAAGTCCATACACATAGAAGTATATTTCAACGAAAATTAATACAAGGATCAAATCTATCTACAAAACAGTATATTGATATTTAAAAATAATAATCAATTTATATGTTAATTTAAACCTACAGTGATTATAACATTGTTTTTAAAGAAAAAATTCTTGCGTAGTCTTTTATTCTAGATTACGGACATTTCATGTATCTCAGAACATATTACCTCACATGCACACACATAATATACAACTATTGTGCTCTCTGGGTAATTTATCAAAATTTTAATATTCATGACAATATAAATATTATAAAACTTCTGTTTAATACAACTCTTTTTAGCATTTTTTTTGTTACTACCTATCTATATATTTAAAGGAAGATATCTTTCAAACAAAGTATACATTTTAATCAATACTGTTTTTTAAAATGAAATCTAATAGTAGCATAAAATTGTTTTTATATTTTTAAAAAAGTTAAAATCAAATGTTTAGATAAATTTTATAGTAAATTAAGTTGCTTCTCTTAACTCAATTTAAAAGAAGAAAACAAAACAATCATTTGCTTCTCCCCACAGCTATCCAATCCATCTTATATAACCAATACACATGTTCGCATACATGCAAAAAAGATAAATAATCTCCAATATACATATTTCATGCTAAATAATTTCTTAGAGCTTCAGGAAATGTTGCAAGAGATAACAGATGAAAATAAAAAAAGAGGACTAAAGATAAATGCTAAAAAGTCTAAAGTAATAATATTTAATAAATTTTTTCAGAAGAAGAAAATAAAAATTAATAATCATAAATGAAAAGACATCCCCAACTTCAAATATCTTGCTCAAATTATTAGTACAGACATAAACATAATATATGAAATTAATCATAGAACTAAACTTGGATGAAGTGTTTTTTTTCTAGAAATTATTTTGTATTAAAATTGAATATGTATATGTTTTGAAAAGGAAGGTTTTTAATCAATGTATTATACCAGTTTTAGTTGTGAATTTGAGACATGGGTGTTAAAGTAAAAACATTACCCAGACATCAGATCAGTCAATAAAGTATGAAGATTGGAAATAACAAAAAGAGATTGAAAATGAAATATGTGGATAATGGAACAAATTGGCATTGAAAGAATTAAGAATTTAAAATAGAAATGAAATGGATATTTTTTTAGAAGAAATGATAATAGATGGACAGTTGAAGTTTTAAATTAGGTTCCAAAAGATTATAAATGATCTAAAAATAGACCATATGTAAGATTGATGAATTAAGTGAAAAAAAATTTTGTTGTGATGTTGAGAAGAAAGGCTATGGTTTAGTTAAATATATCAAGTTTAAAACTATTTAAATAAGCTATTGCAGATCAAAGATCTCTCCAGCAGCTCTTTACCAAGAATTAATAAAGAGAGCAATGCTAGAAATTTTGTCAATTTCCAATTGGTAAGGAATTGAGCAGTTTTACATAATTATTTTTCCTACCCTGTTTCTAAACACGGTAAAAATACCTATTTATCAACTGAACTCAATCAGCACTTGAAAGAAACCTTCCAAGACTATTATCAGTTTGTTCTTTAACTGAAATCTAATCTTTTGAATGAAATATGTGTTACCATAATACTATGATTTTTTTGTATATATATATATTGAAGCGGAATCTGAGATTCAGATTGCGCTTCACAGCCCACTTCCAATCTTCCGCTACCAACCTAAATTCAAACCCTATGCTTGCACATATATTCCACTCACTAACACATTTGTTTGTATCCTTTTGTTTGAGTTATATTAACTAACATATTTATTAACGAAGATATTGGCATAAATATCTGAATTTAAACATGCAAAATAAAATTAATAAATGTAGCGTCTGAAAATTCGTATACGCAATAGGGAATGGGGGATTAATTATAACGGACTTATAATATCAAAATATATTATAATTTCTGTATTAATTTGTTTTATAAAAGTTATAATAATTGTTTGTTAATTGCAGCTCAGATATCTACTGATATTGTAGAGACAAAGGTACTGAGTAAATATTTAGTGGAAAAGTTCGTTACATGTAAGTTTATAAAATTGTGTTTTTAAATTATTTTTTTGTCATTAAACTATACTTTTCTGTTAAATTCAATATGGAAGATGCTATTGTAATTAGTCAAAAGTAAATAAAGGTGAGAAACTTTAATTAAAAGTTTCTCTAAAATCAAAATTAGAAACTAAACTTAATTGATTTACTTTTGTCACAAACATTTTTTTATAAAAATTAATTAAAGTTTGAATACTTATCTAACAATGGCATTTTCCATCACAATGGGTAAAAGCTTGTATACGAATTCTTTTGGAAATTAGATTGCAATGACCAATCAAGAAAGGGATTCCAAAAATACCAAGGCATGGGATAATTACAAATTATTTTTAGGAGAGTAAGTAAGACAGTCAATGATAGCAGACCAAGAAAATTTGCGTTGGTTATTTTCAATGTGTACTGAGTAAATCTAAATCGCCTTTCTCGCCATTCGAGATGGCTTTCCCTGAAATCTGTGCCCTGGATCCCGATACTCATAGACTATACTGATATGCCTGTTCGTTAAATCATAAAATTACTACCTGCCTGAATAACTGCTTAACAAACTAGATCTAGTTCTCCGAGGGAATCCGAAATCATCAAAAGAACAGCCAAGTTTGTACAGAGGTAACAATTTCAAATGCTGCTAGACTCTTAAAGTTAGCGTGAATAATTTTAACTCTCACCTATCTATTTCTTTAAACATTTTGTAAAGCTTTCATTTGTAAAATTTAATATTAGTTATGAATCAATTTATGAATTCTTACCTTTTGTCAATTGTACTTTCTTCTCTCTATATAACTTAGCTGTAATCTCTCCTACATTAAACCTCTCCTGAATAATTATTAGTACTTAATGTCACGTCTATGCGGCAATATTTTATTCTTATTATTATGTTTTATACTTTCAGATACTAAATTATATGTCGATAATTTTCCCCCAGAATCGCAAATGCTTACGCTATCTCTTTTAATAAAAGAAAACCCTCCTTACTTTTCAGAGGGTAATTAACCTAGTAGTTTTGAAAACAAATTTGTTATTCCTAGTATAGCGGGAGCCTGCCAGTCTGGGGAAATAAAATCAGAATTTGATAATTATTGTACAATGTTATTTTCGAAAAAACTAAGCAAAATCTGTTTTCTTAGAAATGTGTTTTTTATTAATTAAATAATAGCGCTCACTTCTAAAAACTTTAAATATATTTATATGAATTAAATTAATGTTACTTTCATGAAATCACTAACCGCCACCAATTTTATATATATTTAATCCTATGAAAATTATCTATTTATTAAAGCATTCAAAACCAAAGATTTATATTAGTCATACGTTGTGGGAAGTTTATGTGTAATTCAAAGTAATATAAAAGGGGGGGATCGTTTAGTTCTATGAGCTATATTATATTAGCATTAACTGTAATTCTTCCACATCCACGTAATAATCAAATCATACCGGTACGAGGGGTTTTTATTAATAAAGATAGGCGATAATTATTTATTCCTTAGCTAAATATCTATATATTTATATTAATGCAAGCGTTACGTGTATACCGGCCTTTCGTGATATATATATCTTTGTGCTTCGTTCACTTTTACTTCTAATGCCAAGGACAAGGTTTGGCAAACCTCTTTGGATTTCTTCAGCGCTAGATATTGTTGCATAGGGTTCGCTCTGGCAAAAGTCCAGCCTATGGCAATTCAATAAAGCGCCTTCTTAGTTGTTTATGACCCGACCCTGCCGACGTTTGCAGAGAGTCGCATTTCTTTAACGGTGAATTGAAGCGTCTTCTTAGATCTTAGAATAGATCGTTCCATTGCCCTCATACACGTACCGCTCTCCCATATTTTGTTCTTGTTAAAAGCCTATTAATTCTCCTAAACCGTACTGTTATGATTATACTAAATGGATTGCCATTTTTTAATATATCTTACATTCACACTTTCAGATACGACACTTCTGCCATTATTATTATTTCCCAAATTAGCTTCCCACACACACGTTCTTATATAGCAAATGCAAGTATTAATTAAATAAAATTACCCTTATCATCCAACTTAATAAACTTACGTATTGGTATGAATGCTGTTGTTTTTATTACTGGTGGATTCAAATAACTTTAGGTACCGTAGTCTAGCGCTATTATTAAAAATCTTATGTATCCCAGTCAATCGATAAATTATTGACATATAAATAGCCGCAATAGAATAAAGCCATGAATTATTTGTTATTGATGATTAAATATGTTCATTATATAGTATTGTAAGAGAGGTTAATGTTGTCCAAGGGAGATAAACACCCATTTTATTTACATTGTAACACCAATAACGTTTGCAATCATATATACTCCAAGTTGATTTAATAAATTTTATATCTTTCTAAATATCTAAGTCATTGTTTCATTCATTGAATAGAAATAATTTTGATGAAATCTAACAAGGTTTCACTTACTAGATGATTGAAAATCGCTAATTATAATATCCTAGACATGAACCAAGTTCGAATAAGAGTCTTTTTGTGTCACGACTTTGTGATGCCGGCAGGGTAGAGATAAATTAGATCAGTATCATTGGAATTGTTGCTCATAAGTTGGTAGATCTGGAAAATAGGCAAATAGGGCAGAGTTCATGAATGTTCCTGACCTATGTATCTTGCACAGGATTGGATTCGAGGTACTTTTGCCTAGATGCTAGATCTTGTTATATGAACAGACGAAACCGACCAGTACAATATATATATAAAACTCTTTTGTTTCAAGTCCACTAGAAAGTCCTAAAAATTACTTGTTTTATCTTAGGACTTTTTTTATAACTAATGTACAATACAGAATTAGATTTTATTTATGTGTGATTGGAAGAACTGTGTATATATAAATTAAATAATAACATAATTTTTCACCTTCTCTGTGTTATTTACTGTGAGATCTAGTAAGTAATGATAGATGCTGGATAACAGTCTTAATCCTTTTCTTATCCTTCTTCCCTATCTAAAATCCTTAGACTAGTTTTAAGCTTATGGCTTTCATCAGTGATCCAAAACTAGTCTGAGGATTTTTGTTAGAATAGTGCATAATAAGAATTTATTAAGCACTTTCATTTGATATCTATCATTCCTTAAGCTTACAGTAAGTGGCATGGAAAAGATGAAAAAATATGATGCTAAAACGGCAATATGTAAGCTGGAGGCATATGACAGATCATGTGATATTTTACTAAATTATTAATAGATTAACTCACTTTTATAGCGATATGTCTCCTTTCATTTTATTGTCTAACATTTTTTCTTTTTAAGAATTATATTTTGCATTGATTTTAACAATTTTTTAAATAAGTTTTATTTTTAACAATATTTTCTTCTTTTGTACTGTTGAGAGCTTAAGTTAACATTAAGAGTATTTAAGAATAGATTAACATTCTAAGTTTCCAGTTGAATGAAATCATATTATTAATTATTATCTCAAGAATCTTCCATTTCAGTAATTTTTAATATTGCAGCCAGGAGGATTGATTAAAACTGACTTTATTTTAATAATAATTTAAAAATAATGGCATTTAAAATACAATTTATAATTTTGTTTTTGTATCTTTTAGAGTTTAAATACAACCTCCACATCCAAATTCAATATGGCCATCCAATAATTGCTTTTCTTTATCTCTATAACTGTAATCATAATTTTTGAGATCTAGATTATAGTTTTTTTTATTTTAATAAAAAGACATTTTTAAATAATAAGAAAGCATATTTTTTTGAACAAAACGAAGCCCTAAAAATTGTTGTTACATTAACCTGAATTGCTTTAAACATTTTATTCTCTTTTATATTATATTTACTGGACATAAAAATACAAACTTTAAAAAAGTTAAAGATATCAATTGTTATTATAATTTATTCTAAGTGAAATAATGACATACACTCATGAAGACAAAAAAAAAAATATATACCAATACAATTTTTTAAAACTAAAAATAAAGTGAACTGTTTTAAACAAATTTGAATCTTTTTTTATAATTTATATTAGCAGTTAAAAAGGCGAATTAATAAAGAATGAAAATGTTGAGTTTTCTTTCAAGATAATTTTTTTGCCTAAGGGGTAAAAAAAAAGAAGAATCAGAAGTATGGGTGGAGGGGGGGGGGGGGGGGGGGGGGGGGGGTAAGTGTATTAGATAAATTACATTCTTTCTCTGATTATTAATTTGTATTTTTAGAGGTTTATCATTCAGATTTTTTTTTTAAAAAAAATTTCATATTAAATGTATTACATTCATTAATTTATTTGTAAACTAAAAAATCCCATTTATTCGCTAAAAATTTTCATAATGTCTTTCATGCTTTTTTTATTTCTAAAATTATAAAAACACCATATACATTTTTTTTATTGGACATTTGTTATTATTACAGTGATGTTTAGCCAAATGTAGTTGGCCATTTTCAGTATTAACTATAAAGAAAAATTGAAAAATAAAGATTAATTTATCAACAAACAGCATTTTAACTCTAACTAAATACACTTATTCAAAATTAAAAATAATAAAAAGATGAATATTTCTTAATAAAAGTGAATAATATTTATCAGCAACTGCTGTAAACCTTTAAATATATTGTTTTTAATATATATACTTCATTCAACAGTCTGCCATATTGTCAAAATTTTTGAAAATCTAATAGTACCTTTTAAAGAATAATTCTCAATTTTACATTAAGAATAATCCTGCTTACTATTTATTTTTTAATAAACTATTAAAATTATTATCACACATCTAAAAATGAAACAATAATTGTTAAATTATTTTATTGCTAAAATAAATGTTAAAAGGCTGCAACTGTTTATTAAACAACTGTTCTTTCATCTTTACATTATTTTATTGTTAAAGGAAATGTTAACTGAATGAATTTGTTTATTTAAAATTTTAATATAATGAATAAAAAATACATTTTAATATTTTAAATAAATTGACTTTCAACAACATACTAATTAATCACTTAAGTGTTAATAATTTATAACACTTTAGTGTTTTTGATGACTAATATTGCTTTAAATTTTTAAAATAATTTATAAGCCATGTCTGTTTATTTCAAGTGCTGCATTGTTGCATTTCATTAATTTAAAAAGTTCCTATCTCAAATATGTATATATAGAAAAAAGTTGTTCTAATAACTAAGAAGAAACTCTTGATTCCTCTTCAAGGCTTTAAAGAAATCAGCCATATCACATTCCTAATATTTATTCAATATACTTGTTATTGTGACTGTTATTACTATAGTAAATGAATAGTGAATAGGTTGATCATCAATATGCAAGCAGTAAATGTGGTGAATTTATTGGCTTTCATTTCTAATCTTAAACCAAGAAAATATCATGGTCTTCCTAGTTGGTTGATAGTTCTTAGCTAACTCCGTTGAGTTTTTTAGAAGGCAGAGAATAACCAATGTGCTTTTAATTTTGAAACTGGAAAATGATTGAAAGAACTGTGACTAACTGTGGATATTGAAACAGAAATGAGGATGAAATAAACTTGTAGAATGCATGGAAAAAATGATTATTGTTGTTATTATTTATATTTATCATCAGGAAGCATAAGCAAAAAAAAAAACCAGAAAAAGGTGAATTATTTTATATATATTATGATTTTTTTAAAAAGAAAAATTCAAAAAGAAATAAATCTGGAAATATTCCAATGCATGTATAGTAAATTTGAATTACATTTTCAAAAATGTATCCTATCTTTTGATTAAGAGATAATAAATATTTCAACATTGTAATATTCTTAATAGATTCAACATAGGAAGAGGTCACTGATTACTAAAATGTATTAATGCAAAATTATAAAGACATAAAATCTATTTAAAAAAAACAGTATTAACTAATGATATTTTTTAAGTCAGAGTAGTATTTCAGTGAATTTAAGCTAGAACAGGCAAAGCAAAGCATTTTAAAATATTGACAGACTGAAGTGATAGCTCAGATATGAATGAAGTCAATAAACAGGCAATTGATAATCTACTAAAATTAATTACAGAAATAGCTGGTACAAAAAAAATATTAACCAGTAAATTTTTAACTAAGATATGAATATTTGTGAATAAATATGAAATTGGAAAGTATTAAAAAAATAACATTTTGAAAAATTGAATATAGTTTCTAAAATTCTACAAAATGATAAACAAAATAATTAATAATAATATATGAAAATATTTAAGTAAATATTGACAAGGAAAATTGTAGAAAAAAATAGAAGTTTCAGAAGTATAATATAGCCTGGTATTGGAAAAAAAAATGCTTCAGTAATGAAAAAATGGTAACAGTATTACTAAGAAAAGATATGATGTAATAAAGTGTGCAAAAGAGTTCTATAAAGTAACTTTATAATAAAAAAAAGAGCAAAAAATAACAAAATATCTCTTCCAATTGTTACATCTTTTGAATTGCCAATTGTTTTAACTGAATAAGTGAGACATGTAATTAAATATATGCAGAATAGAAAAGCTCTAGGAAATGATTAAATTATTATTATTGACATTAAAAGAAGCAATGAAAGAAATATAGAAGCTTATACTCTCATTCTTCTCCTTTACTTTCTTTGCATTTCTTCATATATTCATATATATATATATTGCTTTATTGCTTATAATAACTTCTTTCACATACACTTTAATGCAAAAAAAAATTTTAATACTTCTTTATTTTCTTGACAGTTTTGACTGTCCAGCAGTCTTCATCAGAGCTACAATATTTGAATGATATAAATACATAGCCATTACTTCATGTATATATAAAATACACACATATGTATATCAAAATATATACACATATATCCCTTACATATATATATATATAGATCCACATCACCCACAGACATATATTTATATATGTGTATTTATATATGTGTATATATAAATTTGTATATATGTATTGAAGCTGTGCATATATATATATATATGCTGGCTTCACCATTCACTGTGGACTAACTAAGACCCTAAGTCCAACCACAGTGAATGTATGTTTCTTTTTCAAACTAAATTTATCGTTTTCTCAAATAGTTGCCTAAATTAAAGAAGGAATTGTGTTAAAGAGAAAAGATTTAATAAAATAAAATATAGAAAGTTAAAATTATATTTGCAACTATTTTTAAAATATATTTGGTAGAATTCGATAAGATAAAAATTTTCTTAATTAAATAGAATCCATTAAGAAAGGGAATTAATTAATAAAACATTTTCTGAATTAGATTAAAAAAATAGATAACAGGAAAATTTGAAACAACGGGCATGATTCACTACTAATTAGCAGATTAAAAACATAATGGGAAAAAGGGTATAAATAAAGAACTTTTCTTTTGTTCTTGATCTTATGCTTGCGGGTAACTGGTGCTGAAGGTCAGAGAGAAATCTTAAGAATTTTGTTGGAAGAAATTTTGCTGAAAGATTGGACAATATAGTGAACTCTTGCTTGCTGTACTTACTTCAAGCTGCACTCTATTCTTTCACCATATAAATAAAAATATCCAGAAATGTGTTGCTCTGCAAAAATGCAGGGGTAACTTCTTGGCCTTTGCTCTCCTGAGCTGTTCCTGAGGCCGGAGTCGTAATCATGTAAGCCAGCCAGAGAACAAAAGTATCTGCCCTGTATCCGTGAAAATCTGCCCTTAAAAACATGGAAAAACAAATTTGAAGAACCGAGAAGACCTGCAGGGAAACATCAAATTAACTCATTTTGACCCACCCATCTAGTTACCGGTAACGTTCCCATAAATTATTAAAATATCTTTGTAATTTGCAAATTCAATCTATATTTATGCTTTTCTATATAAATGTTTTTTAAATCTATGTATTCGAGTCTTGTGAAATTATATTTCATTAATTGCTTTCTTTTTTCTTTAAATACTTTAATGGATGGTAGGGTTATTACATATAATGGCGGCGGTAATTCTTAATAATTTAATTGAAAAATGTTTCGTTTAACTTTCCGCCATTATACTCCCATAATTAAGTTATTTATTTTATATAAATATTTATTTAGAAAGAAAAGGAAGCAAATCATAGAAAGTGAAAAACTCTATTTTAAAATCAAGATTTAAATTGCTAGATATTCTATTATAAAACTTTCCAAACTTTAACTTAGTTTTTTATATATATATAAAAGAAAGATCCTTATCAAATGTCTGTATATTTTAGTCAATGAAGGGTTACAAATTTAAAGTTATATTTTAAAGAGCATGAAATAAAACGTTCGCATTTATATTTTAGTACTAAGAGAGAGTACATTTTGACAATATGTATTAAAAATTATTAAATAGCATTGACTCTGGGGTGTGTTGGTTAAACTTCAACTAAATCAATAAAATATCCGCCCTCATGTTTTAGTGATCTGAATTTTATAAAAGCGAAGTTACTATTTTTCTGTGGATTTTCAGTGATAGTTGAGCGTTCTTAATATATATATTTTGCATCGTGCCTCGGGTGATCTACTGGGCTGCTCAGCATATATTACAGTGCTTCTTTTGCCAAGTTTGCTTAGGTTAACATACCTACATTCGGACCTTCTGAAAAACAAATAAATTGTTCTGGATCTCATATCAATCTCAGTCCTTTCAATGTACATAACTGGACATAAGCAACAAAACTCCGATCCTGAATCCGGGTCACGCGTTTAGCGAACGGGTTCCATTTTTCTTTCTAATCTAGTTTAGAGACAGAGAGCTATTTGGTCTTGGGTTAACCTCTTGGTAACTGTTATGTCTTGAGCCTCACAGCCCACTATATTAGGAAATCTTTCTCAAAATCTCATAGAAATTCCCGCTGGGGTCACTTTATCATTCTTCTTAAATCATAAGTAGGGCTGTGATTTAAACCTGTCCAAAGTGTTTAGTTGAGTTTGACCACCTATTTATTTCTATGTTCTCCAACCACAGAGTTAATGAATCATGTCTCTCTCTCTTGATTTCTTTTACGTAACACTTCCATTGGCTGGAATATTTTAAAGAAGAAATTATAACATAAAATTTTGTCTGTTCTTATCATTACAATCAATGGATCTTTCATATATGTCTATCCAGTTGCAGTGAAAATAGCCTGAAACACTATTAATAAAGCATTGTGTGAATTATTTTAATGTCAATAATAAATATTTCTGTTATCTTTCATTCACTATAAATAAAACCATTTAGTATTGTTTTTCTTTTGTGACATACGTATGTACATCTGATCATTATATATGTAAAAATTCCTTTTCATGGTCTCTTCTCTCCCTGACCACCAGGCATACATTAAGATTAAATTCTAGTGAGGTTCGAGGAGTAAGTCACTTAGTAGCAATCTAGAGGAGTAGATGAGGTTCGAACCCCTTCTATCTGCATCTCTAGGTTAGGTTAGAGCAGCTCTACTTTTCTTACCGTGACAGTTTTTTTTTTTTTTTGTATAATCTGGCACTTTCTATGTTTGCTATCATTGTACAGTTTACAAGATGTGAAATCAATCAGTTCGGTTGAAAATTAAAACCAAATCAGATATTAATGTACTTTTCTTTCTTTTGCTAGGAAGGGAGACAGAGTGATCAAACAAGGAGCAGAGAAAAGATGGGTGCAAGGAGAATTTTTTAGCCCCCCCCCTCCGGCAGTAGTAATCATATTTTATTGAAGTGTATATCAAATATACATAGTTATAGTCACATATATAACACACAGAACAGGGTAGTAAATAAGTAAATAAACATGGATAGGGCAGGAACTATGGATAGGATAAGAGATAGATAGAAAGCTGGCAGGTTAAAAAAGGACAACAGTTGCAGGAATAGTTGGGAGAGTGAAGCAAATTTTTGAAAAGTAAAAGTAGAAAAATAAGACAAATTTTAAGAATAGTATTAGTACAAAGACTAAAAACAACAGCAAACCAAATATTTTTTTCTTATATATATATATTTTTTAACTGTTCATATTTTTCTAGAAAATATGTATAGCCCAGAAGGAGACATGGATTCATGAGGACTACAGAAAAACAAAGATGACACAGATATGTCACTTTCAGAAAAGTTATGGGAAGACCAAACTCCAATTATAAGGACTGGAAACATAGATACACCAGAACCACAATGGGTAGGGAAATTGATGGAAACTATGTTATAAAAAGTAGAAGAATGCAAAGAAGAATGCAGACAATATAGAGCAGAAATCAACAGGATAAAAGAAGAGAGAAACAATGAAGCAAAACGACACAAGAGAATCAGCCAAGAAATGAGAATCTCCAATGTGAAAATAAAGAAAGCATAAAGGTCATGGAAAGAACAGACAACCCAATGGTGGAAAGATTTATCCACATCAAAACTTTTTGGGGTGACTAGGAGAAAACCCCATGGCACACTTGCAAAATTTACAAGAGCTGTTTATGTTCCAGGAACTCAGAGAAGCTGAAAAGTTATCAGTTGCAGTTAATCATTTACATGGATCTGCCCGGAATTGGTGGGACTGTATAAGTAACAAACCAGTAACATTTGCAGATTACCACATTGCCTTACTTAAAAGTTTTTGGAGTGAAGAGAGGCAAGATGGAATAATGCACCATATATCTCAAGAAAAGTATTGCACTTCAAAAGGAAAAACTCACACCCAGTTTTTCTTGTGGCAAGTGTCTTTGTTAAAATCATTGACTGCTTTCCATTTATCAGAGGGGCAGATTATTCAGACAATAAGGTACAATATGCCTCTCCACATACAACAATTGATGCTGGGCTGCTGCAACTGTGGAATTGATGAGATGGTAGACTTACTAACTGCTATAGATTTTGGCAACCTAAATAAAGAGCATGCAGACAAAGGAAAAAGAATTGACACACCCAAAATACAGATGGTGGCTGTCAGGAACTGCTATGATGATGATCAAAACATACAGCAATTCCAGAAAAATATGAGTCCTATAATTTATATACCCCAGATAGAACTCCAGGATGAAACAGAAGAAATTATTGAGGGAAATAAAAGAGTGGCATCAGCATTTATGTGCAAATTGGAAGATGATCACAGACCACCACTCTCAGAGTGCCCTACAATTAAAGCACTGTTAGAAGATGTCCCAATTACAGCTTTAATAGACACTGGCAGTCAAGTGTCACTGTTGTCAAAAGAATGGTGGGATGCAACAGTAGGAACTCATGTACTACCGATCTCACCGAGAAAATCTTATGCTATATTAGCAAATGGAGAAAAAGCCAACATAGGAACACATCGTTTGGGACTGGATATTAAGATAGGAGCAACAAATGTAAATCATATATTTCAGATAATGCCAGGTTTGATTTATGATGTACTGTTAGGGTCGGACTTCTTAGAAAGACATGACTCAGGAATAAACTATAGGGAAAGTAAGTTTACATTTTCCATCAACAAGTTAGATTTTCACAAATGTAAAACCCAAGAGACAACCAATATAAGCTGCATACAGGAGCCAACTAATCTTGAACGAGCAGAAAATGAAACAAAAAGCCAGATGGAATTAGAGATAGTAAGACAGAGCATACCTCACCTTGCCTTCAAGCATTTTACTCATCAATTTAATGATCAAGAGATATTTCCAAAACGCACCACAGCAGGTCAGGCAAAACAAACTACTTTATCAAGTGGCAGTACAATTCTAGGTTTGAAACCACATTTACCCATACCAAAATCACTGACCAAGGAATTTAACCATGAGCCAGTTTCATCATCAGAACACATGAGGTTCTGTTCTTTAGCTGTTTCCCTCTTATGTGTTCTAACACCATTAATAAGGAATTTCAACTTGACTTTTAGCAAAAGAATTGATAGAAGACATGGTAATAAAGTGGATACAGCTCAGAGAGCTAATAACAAGGCCCAGAGAGGAAGGTCAATTAAAAAAAAATAGTTTAAATAGAGTGCTCCATTCAAGAGTAATTTTTTTTACAAGATCCCCAAGGTATGACCAGGACACATCATATGGATAATGAAATCATATTATAGGCTTTCGGGTTTTTTTTGTGTGTATGTTTTGTAAATATTGGCATTGTTATAATATATTAATTAATATTATTATATACTTCTCTTTTAATAGATATATAATTTATAAATCAGTATTATGATAAACTTTCAGTTTTTTTTTTATTAATATAATCTATTTATGAGTATTATTATAAACTTTCAGTTTGTTTTTATAAACTGCACATATCAGTATTATTTATGTAAATATACTAATATTCTGTATAATAGGAGCACTCTTTCTGGATCACTCTGCTTCTCTCTGCAAAACCGTAGCTTTAGTCATTTTTTTTTACTTGTTTTTTTTTATGGGTTCTAGGAATATGAAGCTGTGCCTATATATATATAAATATATATATGCTGGCTTCACCATTCACTGTGGACTAACTAAGACCCTAAGTCCAACCGCAGTGAATGTATGTTTCTTTTTCAAACTAAATTTATCGTTTTCTCAAATAGTTGCCTAAATTAAAGAAGGAATTGTGTTAAAGAGAAAAGATTTAATAAAATAAAATATAGAAAGTTAAAATTATATTTGCAACTATTTTTAAAATATATTTGGTAGAATTCGATAAGATAAAAATTTTCTTAATTAAATAGAATCCATTAAGAAAGGGAATTAATTAATAAAACATTTTCTGAATTAGATTAAAAAAAATAGATAACAGGAAAATTTGAAACAACGGGCATGATTCTCTACTAATTAGCAGATTAAAAACATAATGGGAAAAAGGGTATAAATAAAGAACTTTTCTTTTGTTCTTGGTCTTATGCTTGCGGGTATCCGGTGCTGAAGGTCAGAGAGAAATCTTAAGAATTTTGTTGGAAGAAATTTTGCTGAAAGATTGGACAATATAGCGAACTCTTGCTTACTGTACTTACTTCAAGCTGCACTCTATTCTTTCAGCATATAAATAAAAAATCCAGAAATGTGTTGCTCTGCAAAAATGCAGGGGTAATTTCTTTGCCTTCGCTCTCCTGAGCTGTTCCTGAGGTCGGAGTCATAATCATGTAAGCCAGCCAGAGAACAAAAGTATCTGCCCTGTATCCATGAAAATCTGCCCTCAAAAACATGAAAAACAAATGTGAAGAACCGAGAAGACCTGCGGGGGAAACATCAAATGAACTCATTTTGACCCACCCATCTAGTTACCAGTAACGTTCCCATAAATTATTAAAATATCTTTGTAATTTGCAAATTCAATCTATATTTATGCTTTTCTATATATATATGTTTTTTTAATCTATGTATTCGAGTCTTGTGAAATTATATTTCATTAATTGCTTTCTTTTTTCTTTAAATACTTTAATGGATGGTAGGGTTATTACATATAATGGCGGCGGTAATTCTTATTAATTTAATTGAAAATTGCTTCGTTTAACTTTCCGCCATTATACTCCCATAATTAAGTTATTTATTTTATATAAATATTTATTTAGAAAGAAAAGGAAGCAAATCATAGAAAGTGAAAAACTCTATTTTAAAATCAAGATTTAAATTGCTAGATATTTTATTATAAAACTTTCCAAACTTTAACTTAGTTTTTTATATATATATATAAAAGAAAGATCCTTATCAAATGCCTGTATATTTTAGTCAATGAAGGGTTACAAATTTAAAGTTATATTTTAAAGAGGGTGAAATAAAACATTCGCATTTATAATTTAGTACTAAGAGAGAGTACATTTTGACAATATGTATTAAAAATTATTAAATAGCATTGACTCTGGGGTGTGTTGGTTAAACTTCAACTAAATCAATAAAATATCCGCCCTCATGTTTTAGTGATCTGAATTTTATAAAAGGGAAGTTACTATTTTTCTGTGGATTTTCAGTGATAGTTGAGTGTTCTTAATATATATATATTTTGCAGAGGGTTTCTTTTTTACATTTAAAGGTCGTTGACCGTATTTATATGGCATCGTGCTTTGGGTGATCTACTGGGCTGCTCAGCATATATTACAGTGCTTCTTTTGCCAAGTTTGCTTAGGTTAACATACCTACATTCAGATCTTCTGAAAAACAAATAAATTGTTCTGGATCTCATGTCGATCTCAGTCCTTTCAATGTACATAACTGGACATAAGCAACAAAACTCCGATCCTGAATCCGGGTCATGCGTTTAGCGAACGGGTTCCATTTTTCTCTCTAACCTAGTTTAGAGACAGAGAGCTATCTGGTCTTGGATTAACCTCTTGGTAACTGTTATGTCTCGAGCCTCACAGCCCACTATATGCTCTTGCCTTTGTGCATGGTCTTGTATATTTATATTTATTAGGAAATCTTTCTCAAAATCTCATAGACATGTTTCAATTATGGCTGGAAATTCCTGCTGGGGTCACTTTATCATTCTTCTTAAATCATAAGTAGGACTGTGATTTAAACCTGTCCAAAGTGTTTAGTTGAGTTTGACCACCTATTTATTTCTATGTTCTCCACCCACAGAGTTAATGAATCATGTCTCTCTCTCTTGATTTCTTTTACGTAACACTTCCATTGGCTGGAATATTTTAAAGAAGAAATTATAACGTAAAATTTTGTCTGTTCTTATCATTACAATCAATGAATTTTTCATATATGTCTATCCAGTTGCAGTGAAAATAGCCTGCGACACTATTAATAAAGCATTGTGTGAATTATTTTAATGTCAATAATAAAATTTTCTGTTATCTTTCATTCACTATAAATAAAACCACTTAGTATTATTTTTCTTTTGTGACATATGTATGTACATCTGATCATTATATATGTAAAAATTCCTTTTCGTTGTCTCTTCTCTCCCTGACCACCGGACATACATTAAGATTAAATTCTAGTGAGGTTCGAGGAGTAAGTCACTTAGTAGCAATCTAGAGGAGTAGATGAGGTTCGAACTCTTCTATCTGCATCTCTAGGTTAGGTTAGAGCAGCTCTACTTTTATTACCATTACAGTATATGGGGGGTATGTGTATTTATATATGTATGTTTAAAGGATATATGTGTGTATATTTAGATATGCATATGTGTATATATATGTATGTATAGATTATATATATATATATATCTGTGGTGATGTGGATCTATATATGTATGTAGGGAATATAGGTGTATATATTTTGATATACATATGTGTATATTTTATATATATATGAAGTAATGGCTATGTATTTAAATCATTCAAATATTGTAACTCTGATGAAGATTGCTGGACAGTCAAAACTATCAGGAAAATAAAGAAGTTTTATTTAAAAATTTTTTTGCATTAAATTGTATATGAAAGAAGTTATTATAAGCAATATATATATAAATATAGAAGCTATTAACAAAACTGTAAACCAAATCTTAAATAATAAAAGTGTACAAAATGAATAGAAAAATGCAATAGTGAAATTGATATTTAACAAATGTGAAAATAAAAAGATATTAAAAATTACATAACAAACAGTTTTTTGTTCACTTCTATAAAATTCCTTTTTTACAATCATTTTAATTCATCTACATGGAACTTGGAATTAAACTAAAAAAATGAATACTTTAAAATTATAAATAGTTTTAGCATTATAGAGCTTATCCAAGTATTAAGAGAGCTTATAAAAAAATATCAATAAGTTATCATTATATTTTGAATTTGTAGTTTAAAACAAAATTGACTCTATAAGCATTTCTAAGATGATCAAAGTTTTGAATCATAAAAATATATGTCCAAAACATTATAGTATTCTGAAAAACATTTATCAAAATGCAGTAGGAATAAATAGAATACATGAAGATTCTAAGATTAACATTGATACAAATATATGACAAGGTAATTTCATATCTCCATGATTTTGATATATGAAGATTCTTTAAATGATTTATGCACAGTTTTTGCCAATAAAGCTTCAGAGCTTAAGATAATGTTTCAAAAATTAGATCTAAAGATAAATATTAAAAAGACTAAAATAATGTTCAATAAATTTTTACATAAGAAAAAAATAATAATAATAATAAATTAGGAAAAGTTAACAACTACAAATATTTTTCTTAAAAAAGCTTATATATTTGAAAAAAGAATGTTTCAATAGATATCTGTTATCAATATTTAAATACGGGTCTAACCTTGACTTTTTATAATGAAACATGAAAAATGTATACTGGGAGTATGAAGAAAGCATTGAAATTAAAATATATGTGTGACAAAATAAATAAATATTTGCACCACTAAAAAAAAAATAAGAGGCTGAAATAGAGTTGAGTTGAGTGTATGGATGGAAGAGACAGGCAGATGAAGCGTTAAACTTTATCCCAAGACATTGTAAAGAACTTTTAAAAATATCATATATGAAATGGATGGATGATATAATAAAGTTTTTTAAAGTGGTAGGAAGAGGATTTATAGTATAAAGAGCTGATTAAATTTTGAAAGGCTTTCTTCCTGCAAAGGATTGATATGAGTTGAAAATTATGTAAATAATGATTATCAAAAATTTCTTGTGGTTAAAATATTAATATACAGATAATGTAAATGGTGATTATAAAATAAAATGTGAACAATGATATAAATATAATAAGTTAAATACCTTTGTAGAGAAACAGAATTCTATAAAACCAAGGTGTAAACAATAAAAATATAACAAAAAAATGCCAATTAATATTATACAAATGAAATGGATTGTATTTTTAAAAACTGATAGTATTAAAATAAATTTTACTTAAAACAAAAGAAAAAAAAGAAAAAGTTACAGAACCAAATTCAAATACAAAAAATGGTCTAAGAACTGTTATTATAAATTATTACTTTTAATAATATAAAAAATATAAAGAAGATAAAAAATTATAATTAAAAATGTTGAACATAAATAAAATTAAAAATAAAAAGGTTGCTACTATATAGGTGCTATACATAAAATAATTATTTAATCAATTTTATAGTATTTTTTAATATAGTAATAATGGGGAGAGGGAATATTTTTAATATATGTAATCATCAATTTTTTACCATTATCAATCTATTGCAGGATGGTCTTTCCAAGTTCAATCCATCTTTTTTGATCTCTAACCTATCTTCTCCATATCACCCCAGAACACTTCCCTAATTCATCCATCCATCTCATATGTGGTTTCCTTCCAGGTCTTTTGCAATCTTTTGAAATCCAGTTTGATTTCAACCGTCCATCTATTATTATCTCTTCTAACAATATGTTCATCCTAATTCCACTTCAGTCTCTTAATTCCTTTAATGATATAAGCAAGATCTATTTGTTCTCTCACTCATGTAGTTCACTTTTCATCTCTTCTTGATCACAACAGTATTGCATTTTCTTTCCATGCTCATGATCTCAGTTTGATTTCAAATTAAATAAACTTTAAACTCTTGCATGAGAAATAATACAGTGATAATGAATACATGGGTAAGAGAATGTTAGCATATGCTTTAAGCCAAAATATCTTTAGCAACAGAATTAAAAATATAACCTGAAGCTGCAAAGCCCTTTTAATTACTATTGTACAAATTGCAACTAACTTCAAAAATGGGAAAATTTAAAAAAAAGCCATAACAACTTACCTCATTTTACTAGTACTATAATATTTAATTTTTTCTCACTACCATAATTACTAAACTTTTTGACTGAATTACATAGTTCTAACATTCTATATACCTTTTCCTATTATTTGTTCTAAGCTTAAATTATGTATTGTATCTAAGTTGAGGTGTAGAAGAAACTAGAGTAATTATCCCCCTCCCCCAGTTATAAAATTTTTAAATACTTTTTTTTTTATTTTTCCTAAATTTACCTATTATCTTCATATTATATATATATATTCTAATTCTAGCATTGTTTCATTAAAAAAATTGTAATCATAAATTTTAATAACTCTAGATCAAAATTGTCCTATTCAAATGTAAGGGAACATATGGTGCAAAATTTACCACACCTTTAGAACAGCAAAAAAATTGCATTGAATTTGCAATGCATTTCAATAATAAAACAAAAAAACAAAAAAATTTTCCTTAAAGCAGATAATATCACATGTGATTATCATAATATGCAATATTTATTTTTTCAGAATAATTAAAATCCTCAGTAGTAATTTAAGGTATTTGTGGATATTTACTTTCTGTATAGGTACAATATTTTTTGCAACATTGTAAATACAGTATTCAAGAAAATAAAAACATAATGTAATAAAACTTCATTCGTTCATGATAGATGAGATTCAAAGATCAAGATGGCCAGAAAAGATTATTATATACTTTGTAGACACTTTTAAAAAAGGTGACATATTTATTCTATAAGAAAATAGTTCCAGAATTCTACTGCAAAAAGATGATAACTTAAATGATAAATTATTAAAATATTGTGCATATAAATCATTTGCCTGTCAAAAATGAGGATTTTTCTTCTCCTTCTCTGTCTTCTTCTTCACTTCTTCTTTCTCTTCTTCTTTAACTTCTTATTTTTCTCTTTATTATTATTTTAGATTGTAATATTCTAAAATTAAAATATTGTTAATTAATTTAAATTTATTTCATTTGTTTATAATTTTTTATTCTTTTATCTTCTTTTTATTATTATATTATATGCATTGTGTTTATTTTCTTTACTAATTTATTGTACAACCCGCAATTAGCTATTATGCTGCTGTTTAGCACTTTAAAAAATGAATTGAATTGTTGTTGTTATTATTATTATTTAAAATTATTAAGTTAGTTAAATCAATGAAACATACTATTCAGGAACTTTAAATACATGCAATTGTCTTTTTTTTTTACATATTTTTGTCTAACTGATAATTTATCTTATATTAGTAACTCAAAATATTATAATTAATGTTTCTAAAAAATTAATATAATCATTAAACTTATTGGCATATTTTTAATATAAATATTATTGTACACATACTTATATATGCTTATGGTATATTTACATAAATATATTATAATAACAATGTGTAATGAAAATATAGCTATTTTATATTAATTAATAGGGTTGATATGAATTAAAAGAGAATTATTTACAATTAATTATATCACTTTTTGGTTTTTCTTTCAATCATTTTGTGTGTGCATGCTATAAACTTTCTAGAATTCATGAATAAATAAGTTTTATTATATGTGGTTAAATGTTAAGAGATAAAGGAAGAATCTTCTATTACAAATAAAGTCATTTAAACTTATCATTTGTATGATGGATGTTGAGCTCACAGAATACTGTACCATTATGTAATTGGTTTACCAATATGTACACTAGATAAGCTCTGTATGTTTGGCCTTATGATAGTTATATATGTATCTATAATATCAAGTATGATTTATATGTAATAAAAACAAAAAATTTATTCTAATTTTTGTATTTTAATTAACTTTTTCCTGACCCCTATACTGGAAAGCTAAATATTATATAACGGTAAATAAGGAAAATTATAATTCACATTTAATATAAATAAATCTCAAATTAAATTTTGAAATAAACCCTTTGGAATGTATTAAGTCATATAATGAAAGGATAATAAAAGAGGATGTATACATAAATAAAATAAAACCAGAATTAAATAGGATGAATGAAAAAGAAAATAAAGTTTTATAATATATATATATATATATATATATATATATATATATATATATATATATATATATATATATATATATATATATATATATATATAGAGAGAGAGAGAGAGAGAGAGAGATTTTTAAAAAGAAATTAGTTGTGTTTAAGTTGTGATTGTAATAGGAAAAGGGAGTGAGATAAGGGAAAAAAAAGAAAATTTTGGTTATGAATATATTTTGTAATTTTTAATTAATTTAATTTTTTTTTTTTTTTTTTTGGAATATGTGATATTTATTGTATATATATTTTATTTTAGTGTGCCTTGAAAAAGACTATAAAAAATAGTCAAAACGTAGGATTTCTATTTCATGATTATAGTCATAAAAAATCAAGTTTTAAAAAGGAGTTAGTTTGTTTTATTTCTATATTAGATATATATGAACTATTTTGAAAAGAAGAACTGTGTGCTGGATATATTAAATTATTTTATCTTAAAAAGACTATCCTATATAGTGATAAAAATCTCATGTTAGGAAACTAAATGTTTATGTAGTAATAATAATTTTGCAAAATAAAAATAGGTGAATGCCATCAAACTATAATTTAATATTACTTTATTTATGCTGTCTACCTTATAATTATGTACTTAATAATTTCAGTGAATAGTACACCTTTACTGATAATAACATTCATTGAAAGTAATATTCACTAATCTTAATATATATATAGTTATGTAGATATTTAATAATTTTAAAATAATATAAGTTTGTATAACATATATTTTATCATTCATATGCCTGTGATTAATTCATAGAGAAACATAAGATTTTTAGACAAAAATAAATGTTAACTTTTTAAATATAATTTATAACTTTTTTGAATTATAAAATATTAATAAATTTATAATCAAGTTATCTTTAATTAAGTAATGATATGACATCATATAACTATAATTAAATTACCATCAAATAATTCTTATGTTCCAAAAATTTTTAATGCATGCAATATCATAATTAATATTTCATGTCAAATGTATGGTGAAAATTAAATCATATACAGGGTGAATAGTTTATCTAATTCAAATAATGAGTTAAAAATTTATTTCATCTACATACATTAGCATTTATTATAAGTGTTTCTAAAGACTAAAAATATTGCATTATATACTTGCTATTTTTTCAATCTTACTATAATTGCATAGTCTATTCCCTTTATTATATATTGTAATATTTTTGCATGAAAAATATGGATTATACACTTACTAACTTATGTATATATAGCTTATATTTATTTATAGATTTTTATTTTGACATATTGAATTTTATAAGATTTATTTCAGTTTTTGTTTTTTTATTAACAATTTATATTGCAATTGATATTATATATATATATATAACAAAGTATTTCAATAGTAATCAATCCTTATAATTACTCAGCTGCATGAGTATGGAAAGAAATGTATCAAAGCTATCTTATTAATATGAACAGAATACTAATACAATAAATAAAATATTTTCTGAGAAGCTCTTGAGTAAGATAATGACAATGACTTAATAAAATTATAATTATTCCATTCACTATTATCAGTTTGTTCTCATTTAGTGGTCGCCCATTCATAGGGGCTGCAGGGCCGCAGACCCCCTCCCCCGAGTGTAAAATAAATGTTTTTGTTTAATCATTTTCGTTCTTAAATTTGTATATTATTTAAATTCCTATACACCAGTGCTTTCATAATAAAACAAGTGTTGTAATCTTCTTATATATAACTATTTAATTTGAAGGTACCGATCATTTTTGTTTATATGAATTCTAATGGGCCACCGCTGTTCTCATTTAATCAATAGAAATACATAAAATAAAACAAAAATATCAATCAGTAATATGTATATTACAATTCTTAACCTATTTTGTTTTCATTTATGTATCAAAATGAATCATATTTCTATATTATCATTGTCAAAAGCAAATTTTAGACATTACTTTTCCAAATACTCATCCAAATGTAAATAAATAAACCGTCTTGATTTAAATATTTAAATATTTTTCTGGATAACAAATAACAATAAACTAATATTCTGTCTCGCGCATGCGTTTTCACTTATTTAATATTATAATAAATATATCATTGACCCGTACATATTTTAACTATCTAAGTTCCTTTGCTTTTTACATAATAATAATTAGAAATTTATTTTTCTATCTTCGAGAAAATTACTGTACATATATTGATGTGCACATATTTAATATACACATATGTACAATTACATGATAATTTTATTATACATTTATTTTTTTAAATAAAACTATTATATAAAAGTATACATTCATATGTTTAATTACTATTCATTCATAATTATATTTATAAGTGGAACTTTATTGAAACATATACATATGTTTTAAATATATTTTTCATTACTAAACAAAGTCTTTTTCATAATGCTTTTCAAGATTAGTTGATCTTTTATTTCTTCCATAAAAATTATTTGAAGTTGTGTAGAGGCATTTTTTAAATATTATATAACAAAAAAATATTATTTGAAGACAGTAAACATTTATCATCTATGCTAAAATGTTATGATTCTGGAATTTTATGTTATTAGAAATGTCAATAAGCTGATATAGTTTAACAAGTTTGAATTGATATAAATAATCAAAAGAAAAAATAGTATAACTTATACTGATAACCTTCATACAACTTTACAAATTTTTTCAAATGAAAACATTCCAATCACTAAGTTGATTTGTTTTTTAATTTCTTTTTATAGACAGTAAAGTTTGCAATATGTGATTATCAATACACATTACTTCAATTATATTGCTATTCCAAAAACAAATGCAAATAACCAAAAAATAAAAACATTAAAATTCATAAATTTAGTAAATTTTATGGTCATTTATTATGAATAATATATCAGCAGCCATTTCTTTTATATCTTGCAATATTTTCACCAATTCTCTTTGTGTTAAATATATTGAAAGCACAAATATTTTTCTTTATTTTTTTTTACAAAATTTTGACATAGTACAGTTTTTTATTTAATAAAATATATTCTAAGTATTATTTGGCTGGAGAAGAAATTTTATTATTAACTGAAAGGAGACTCTTTGAACCTCTTTGAGGCTTAAACGAAGTAAGCAAGGTCAATTTCTTCTTGTAGTTGCAGTTGTTTATTATTATATGATTATTCATACATAACATGAACATGGATGAACTGCTCACCAACATATATTAGTCACTGTGGTGAGTTTATTGACTTTTTATCTATGAATTTAAGATTAAGAAACACCATGGTACTTCTTCTTAGTTGTCTGACAGTCCTTAACTGAAATATCAGTTGAGTTTTCTTGAAAGATGAATGAATGTTTGTGTACATGAATTTTTTTAATAGATATTTACAATCATGTCAGAGAAAACTAAATCATGGCTCTTATTCCCCCTGAATTGTTAAGTTTCCAGCCAAGACAGTGGTGGCCAAAGATTGAAATGCTAATAATACCCTGATTGAGGATCTAGGCTGTCATTTGATAATAATTTTTTTATTTTATATTTGTAACTTCGGATCACTTTTAAGTGAAAAAAAAGTGTACTAATTCTTGTTTTTGTGATTAATGATATTTAAGTGATTTAGCTGATAAATATGTTATATATTTTTTTACAATTAAAAATCAATTATTTTATAATATCTTTCATTTATCTATATAGAAACAAGATATTAATATATAACCTTATAAGGTGAATGAGTAATCAATGTTTTAGTTATTAATTACCAATACTATATATATTAAATTTATTTGATTACAATTTTTATTACTCATTCTCAGTGCATGTCTGTTATCTCAGATTGCTGAGATCAGCAGCATAATCACGAGATTTCTCACAATACTATTTCTTTGCCTAGAGCTCCTAAATGTAAGGTTTTTAATATTCTTAAGACAATTTTTTATGGAATTGACTCACATATTACAGGCTGTGATTTTTTAATTCATTTTTATGACAATTATAAACTCTTAACATGAGTAAGGAGAATGAAGCAAATCTAATTGACTAAATAATTCATAAAGAAAATTCAATTTCTGTCAAGTTGAGCATGAAGAACACTTTTTATTATAATAGATGTTAATAATTATTATCCAATTTGTTATCTAATTATATTTATACACAGATTAGAACATTATCTGTCATAATTTATATGTAAATGCTGTATCAAAAATAACTTTAATTATAATATAATTACAAATTAAGCTCTAGCATTTGTGTTATTAAACATAATTCACATTAAAAAATGAACATAATATGGATTTCAAAGAAAAATATTATAGAAGTGCTTTAAAAACAGTAATGAGACTTTTATTAAATAAACATCAATATTTTTAAAACTATGAATAATTAGTTTTAAACAATATTTATTTCACAAATCAATTTAAACTCTGGCAAAATAGATGAAAAGGGAATTGTTTTTTTTTATGTATTAACTATGTATATTAAGTTTTCTGCTCAATAGTATGCTGCAATTAACAGACATCAGGCTAATTCAATCACTACATCATTATTGATGTATTTTGTTGCTTTTTGCTAATTCTTAACATAAATTAATCTAAAACAGGCAAAACTCTCCATACAGTAGTGCCACCCTGCATAACAGATGGTGATCATGTGATGTTTGGTGGTTTAATAAATTAATCTAATGACTCAATTTCAATGAATTTTTATGTGCCAAAATATTAATATTATACTATTTACTTATTACTAAATTTACTAATTCCACTATCATGTGTTATTATTTTATTAATAAATATAAATCTACTATTATCCAATCACGAAAATCTATAATTGTGCAGAAGGGAATTAATAATTATGAAACAGTGCATGCTAGGGAGTTCAGTTTTTTCTGCACTATTTTATTAAGAAGTATATTTCTCAAATAATACATACTGGTAAATTGAAATATATATTTTAATTATTGAATATTGATATTATTTAAATTAGTAAAAAAAACTAGATTAATGTTAAATTACTATATTAATAATAATAATTATTAAGAGATGGAACTTATACTGCTAAAAATAACTTGTTACATGTTTTGCTTTATCAGACTCTTTAATAACATAATTATTTTTATGGGTTCCATTATTAAGCATTCAAATACAAAACTTTATTACAATATAAAAGGTTCACAAATGCTAAAGATATATTAAATATTTGCTAAGTTTATGTTGATTGTTTGTCAGACAAGATAATGTATAAAAGAAATGTATAAAATTGAATAATATATTATGACAGTTTTTATTTTTTGGAAATTAGTGAAAGGTTAAAAAAATTAATATGATTTTTTTTTGACAGCGAATAAATAAATAATAATAATTATCTTTTGATGTGTAATTTTAGCTTATACTACTTATTCTTAAAACTCATTCTTTTTTTCCCTACCTATTTTATATTTTTAGTGGGTTAAGAATTTCTAAGATTATTTTGTAAAATAAGAATAAGAATAAAAATATGAATTCAAATAAAGATGCAACCTAAGATCTCATCACAGGCAACAAAGTAGGACCCAAATTCAGTTACAAAAGCTAACTTTAGCAACAAAATAAGACTTAATGAAAAATAAAATGCTTCAACTTTTCATTATTGTGCCAAAATAAACATAATATCAATTTTTAGTTAATGTCTTTAATATATTAATTAAATTTAAAATCTTGAGCATAAAAACTATTATCAAAAGCTAACTTTATTTATGAATGCAATTTTTAAGATTCCTGATTATATATATATCACATTTCTAATCATTTGTGCTGACTCTTATAGTTCTCTGCATTTACTAAAAAATATTTTTATATAAAAACTTATTTAGTAATGAAAAGTTTGACAGTAAATTTTATAAAAATGAAATATCAACTGAAAAAAATAATAATTACAAAACAAAAGTTTAAATAATAAAAGAATGATGTTAGCACAGAAATTCCATGAAAAAATAAATATTTCAAATAAACTTTCAGAAAATTTAAAAGTGAATTAAGTAATAGAAGCTCAAAAAAAAGATTAATATACTAATAACAGAAAAAATGAAAGATTCCATAACATGAAGTGTCACATCCCTATTATAAGTGGTGTTCAGAATAAAAGTAGAAATACCAGTTTAGTTCTAACATCAAAAAACTATTTAATAGATAAACTAAATATTCCTATTTATTAACAAAGGACAAACTATCTTGAAATACTATGCAATAACAAGAAGCTTAATTTAAATAAGAAAATTATTCCAAAGTTATTAATTATTATCAAAGACAAATTAACTGATGACTATAAATCTTTAACAAACATAAAATTAAATCAATAACTACAATTGGTTGGAAATTTAGCAGACTGATAAATTACTAATAAAAGTTGACAAATAATCCAATAAATAATTAGAAAACATTGTGTTATGATTCTGATTTACAACTCATACTGAAAAAAAATCAATTTATTAGTGATCCAGCTTACGTCAGTCTTATTGAGAATAAGAGCAGTGTTAGATAAATAAATCTGTTCAATAATGATACACAATTTAGGTTTTTATACCAATAAGTGACCTATGAAAAATAAAGTAGCTGAAATTGGTTGAGTCACTTAGAAAACTGCATCAAAAGTTACAAACTTTCCTTCTTCAACAGCAAATTTTTTGTGAAACTGTTAGCTAGTTTAGCTGAATTTGACATATATTAAATACTCTTGATATATCATGTGTTCTTAAAAAAATTATAAAACAGTAAAAAATAAAATGCACAGAGTAATAATTTATTATGTGCTTTTCATTATTATATTTAAAAGATACAGACAATATTCTTCCATTCTAAATGCAGAGATCTTTTTTATTAAACATCACATGATCACTATTTTTTATGCTTGCTCTTAATTGTTATTAAAACAGGCAAAACTCTCTATATGTATTGCCACTCAGTGTAAGCCAGAGTAATGTGGCATCCATTGATCACTCTGGCTTGCACTTAGTGGCAATATGTATAGAGAGTTTTGCCTGTTTTATCTTTCTTATTACTGTGTATTCTTTAAACAAAATAGGATTTTAGTCAAGCATTGTTAGCCAAGAGGTCAGTGCAGCTGCTTTGCAAGAAAACAGTTGGTTACAGACAGTTGTTATGGGTTCGCCCCCTGTCTGATGCTATGACATATGAAAAAAAACAGGATTTTACTTTATAATAATTTGGTTTCTTGCTGTGTTATTTGAAGAAAAGAAAAAGTTAGGCACAACTGGTGAGTCACAGGAGAAAAATGAATAAAGAATAGTAATATGGTGATTATAATAATGAATCATGTGATATAAGTGTAACTCCTCTCTCTAAAAAAAAAATGCATTTTGATCTGTTTACATTATCTTTTCCAAAATTGTGTTTCTAAACTTGAAAAAAATGAAGGACATTTATGATTTTTTTGTCAAATCCTTGCCTGTTTGACTTCTCTCATAAACAGATCTAGATTATATCTAATTTTTCAAATATTTAAAAAATTTATATCAAAGTAATAAAAAAAACATTGTGTTATTCAAATTTATTATCGTTTTTATCTTGAATTTCCTAATACTTTCGTACAGTTTTATTTAAAAGTAACATTTCTCATATTTTGTCATTAATATATTTACATATGTATATATTTCATACTAAAGCTTTATTAGTATTGTAATATTTTTTAATCATTATTAATTATGTTTTATAATAATTTTTCTAAAATTTAAATACTTCTTTTAAATAGAAATTTTTCACTGTAATTGCTTTATCAAAATTAAAAAATATTCATTTCTTTTAAAATGTTTCTAATAACAGAGATAAATAATTTTAAAAACAAGCTAATAAAATGATAAAAATAAGAAATAACATGAAAACACATAAAACCTATTGCTCATATCTTCACATTTACAGTGGATGTATAAAATCACTGAGAAACTTTTCTTTTTTAAATAATCTAAATGTATAATTAAAAATTTCAAGAACTTCATATTTCTTTTGACTGATTCAATTTCTTGATCATTTCATTTGCCTGGCCTAACATTATGAAATTAATTTATATTAAAATTGTTATCAATTTATTGTCAGCATATATTTTGAAAAATTTGTCAGAATCTCTAAATTTGTTAAAAATCAGTAAACAATAACTATTTAAATACTTAGGAAAATTAGATCATACAAAGTATTTTAAAACTTACCTGTTATACTTAAGCCTAAAATTTTAACTACATTTATTTTATTTAATAAAATTATAGATTGCTTCTAATAGGTATTAATTCAAAGTTTTTAAAAAGCTATTTACTTACATAATATTTAATTACTTACCATTTTAAAATTGGATTCTAATGTAATGGTCAATTTATATAATTTCCCTGACTTTTATTTTTTTGGTAATTAATACAAAAACTAAATATTTACATGATTTATCAGAATTCTATTTCATTGTAAAAATGTCTGTAATACTATACTGCAAAATGACTAATAATATAACCTATAAATGTACTACAATTCTTAATTATACACACTAGATAATACAATGCAATTTCAAATTTCAAAATAAAATTTATTTTCTATAATTACCAATTAGTTATCTTTAATTAGTTATTAATTTCAGGATTACTACTAATGTAGCAATATGAGAAAATATGATTTCTTAATATAAGTATATATTTTTTGTATATTCTTCCACTTCAATCCAATTCATATTATCTAAAGAGTGTAACATAATAATTTGAGAATTACTGATATCCATTAAGGCACTTTTTTTTTTAAATTCTATATTATCAATAAATTAACACAACATCAGTATTTCATTATTAATATAAAAAGAACACATATTCAACTGTTACTATATAAAATATATGCTGCATAACTGGGGGGGGGGGGAATCTCATTGACTGAATTAATTTTTTATTATTGGTAAAATCATGCTATAAAAATCACTAATTTTTTAATATAGCACAGTCTTAATAACATCACTCTCATGGTGCATCACAGATTATGATTAATTTATACCATAATATATATATTTCCACATCAACATTTTTTAGAAACTTTACTGTATAAAAGAATGAAGTAGTCAATATAAATTTATATCTTCCTGATACACTGCATCATATTCGTCTTACTAAAGCATCATACATACATTATTATTAAATCTTAGTATTTGTGTAGGGGAACTTCATCTGGTTTATACAAAATTGACAAAAAATAACTTTATCTAGATTAATGTAACTAAAGGCCAGAAAGAGACCACATGTAACATGGATGAATGAAATAAGAAGTGTGCAGGGGTGATGTGGAGAAGGGAAGCTAAAGATCAGAGAAGATAGATTGAACTTGGAGAGACCTTCATCATGCAGTAGATTGATAATGGTTGATGATGATTATGATGTTTACAAAGTCAAGCTTGAAATTATAAATGTTAGTTTAATATTCTCATCAACTAACTATTAATAATGCTTCAACAAATCCATTTTTTATTACTAATGCTTGTTTTATTTAATTTAATCAGTCCGACAGTTTCAACTAACCAGCAGTCTTCCTCAGAGCTAAAATATATTATATAAATAAATGTATAAAATGATTTGTATAAACAATACAAACTTTATATCCCATTATAAATTGACTCCTTTTTATACTCTACTATATATATAAAATATACCACATATTCATATATTATACCCAATACATGTACATTATATATACAAACAGAAAGAACAATGTTCTCTGATGAAGACACTATATGAATACTTAACACATATTATTATAATTAATACAAGAATTATTTGAACTTTAACACTAATTCTAAATGTGAATAACATTTTTAAAAAAATTAGGAAATATTTTCTACATCTTGTTTATTTATTACACAATTTCATAGAGCCTTATATGATTATTTTCGTTAAATGTACTAATAGTCAAACATAGGTTTGTGGCAGATTCTAGAGGTTAAGATTCATGAATCATTCACTTATGATACTCAAACTTTTTATGAACTCTCAAATAACCATTTTAATATTTATAATTATTTAAATAAATGATACTTTAAATAAAATTTTATTATATATAATATTATACAATAATTGTGGTATAAATAATTCACAAAAAAGTAAACTAAAGGACATTGTAATATGATTTCTGCATAAATAATGAACCATCCTTTGGTTACAAAATTCACACTTTAATAATCATATTGTATCTCACCCACAAAATAAAATTAAATAAAACAATAACTAATTTTACTCTGTGCTTATCCCTAATACAAAAGATCACTATTAGAACCTGCAATGAGGTCATACTTCCAAAAATTGAATAAATATTTCTACTTCAATAAAAGAATGTTTAATAATTAAATACATGTTTAAATAGCTCTATTGTATAATCTATACTTGTCTTACTTTTTATTTCTTTATAAACTATGTACTAGGCTATCCTCATGCAAAATTTACCCATTTATGTAATAAACAATGTCATCCCACATTAGGGATCAAAAATAGATTTTTTGAAAATAAAAATATGATTTCTCAATCTTGGAATAAATTATTAAGTTGAATCATATCAAAAAATAATTATTATGTAAAATATTTTATATTAAATTGATCTGATATAGTCTATCAGCTCAGGCCCACTTCATAATTGTGAGGCAACTTCAGGAAACATAAATTTTAGCACCCCTAGTATCATGAACAGAGCTGGCCTGAATACATTGTAATGACACATGAACTCACATTTATCAAAGTGCTGATCTGCTTGAGTTATGACTTTTGCAAAAATTAAAACATTTTGTCACATACTAAATGAAATTTATATTTCCTTTTTTTTTTGTCTCTTTAGTTTGTAATTTCTACAATGAATATCTTACGCAAAGTAATACAATTGTAGATGTACTAATATGCAGTAATGGAAATTTTTCAGTTATATTGTTTACCTAAATAATTTGTGATGTTCTGGTCATGTTAATGCGATATCAAAAAATTAAATAATTGGATTCTTCATTAGCATATTTATGTATTAAATCAAAATACGCAAAAAAAAAAAACAAAACAATAAAATTAAGATATTATTAATTGATTCACAATAAAATGTAGATTTTTTTTTTGTATTATATGTATTCTATTTTGTTTTTTCAAATATTGATTCAATAAAATTGCACCAAATCATTTATAATAATTAAGCAATTATTTATATATTAGAAGAACCAATTTGTGTAATTTTAATATATCTGTATTTGCAAATAAAATTATTTACTTTTTAAATATATAAATATTTTCATCTTGTGAAAAAGACCCTTTTCCCATGAAATAAAATTAGTTAATTAACATAATAAATTCTATATAATTTATTTACAAAAGACACAATAAAATATTAAATTATAATTATTTACATTTTTATCTTTTCATTTATATATTAAATCCCCTGACTTTGGTGACCACAATGTGATAAATAACATTCAATTTTAATCAGATCAACTCTAACTGTCGTTTTTTACTTTGCATCATTCAGAATCTCAGTAACAGAAGTTTTTTGTATACTTGTTATTTAGTTTAAAAACTTAGTCACACAAAATATAGTCAGATATCTAGGGATTTTAAGGTTTGACCTTATGTTTACTTAAGGAAGAAATTTTCACACATACATTGTTTATTTGATACATTTTTAGAAGCCATTATACCATACCTTGCAGTTTCTTTTGTTTAATGCTAAATTATAATAAGAAAAAAAATCAAATAATTGGATTCTTCTACTAATATAAATAAAAAAATTTGTAAGCACTTTGCCAACCAGTGGTTATGAGTTAAATTGTATAGGTTTTACAATAATGCAGTGTTAATGAAATGTGTTCAATATCTTTTTAAAAAATTGTTTTTAACGAATTCCATTAGCAACAACTTGATAAAAATACGTTTCAAAAATCCAATCTCTCACAAATAACTTGATAACATTTTCTATTAACAAAAATAGCCTCTCTTGTTTTAATTCAATAATAAAATACATTACTTTATTACAGTATTTAATTTTTAACACCTATTAATAACTAAGTTGTATTATATATATTATACTTTATTATACAGTTTGACAATTAAAGATTTAGCCAGGATTTACTTAAGGGAAGAATTTTAAATTTTTATGCTTAGATTATTTTAAAACCCCTTGTATTTTATTTTCTTTATTTGTGGGTTATATAATGAAATTTGTTAAAAAATATTTTTGTTTTGTTTAGATTTGCATCATAGTGTGGATTATGAATTAATTATGAGTTTTTACAGAGAACATGTAAAAAGCTAATACTGCATTTAAAAAATAGTAATATCATTATTAAAAATAAAAAAATTTATTTAGTAATACACATAAAAAGAAAATGTGGGATAATAATAACAAAAAAGAGAAAGATAATACCATTAAAAAATGTTAGCACAACACATTATCAAACCCAGACCTGACATTTCAGAGGCAGAAACTCTACCATTATTTCAAAGTAAACAACACATTTAAAACTTGTAAAACATTATTAATAAAGATAATTTCATTATATGATAGAATTACTATAATTATGAGGCAATATTTTTAAAATAAAATTTTATTTTTAAATAATTTATTAATAATAAGTGTTATTTTTTTATATAAATTAGCATATCTAAATAAAAATGATTGGTAAATTTAAATATTTTTATTTACATATAAATTTTATTAATTATAGTAATGAAAGAGCCTTGGTCTGTTCAGTTTTGTGCAATGGTAAAGTATAGATTAAATATATTTCAAGACTAGAGCAAACTGCCATAATAAGTTTAAGTAAAAAAATATTCATTTTATGTTTAAATAATAAATATTTACAATCAGAATATGTTTCTAGGAATAAAATGATTCAGAAATCTAAACATTTACATATAAGTTTTATTAATTATAATGACAAAATGGCATTGGTCTGTTTGGTTTAGTGGAATGATAAGAGTATATATGTAGTGTATTTTGAGCTCATGCTAGAAATTTGAAGCCTGGATAATTGTCACAAGTAAGTTTATATAAAGAAGTATTTCTCTTATATTTAAATAAAACATATTTACCCTTAGAATATATTTCTAAGAATGAAATGATTTGAAAATATAAATAATTTACATATAAATTTTATTAATTATCTTGGTGTCTTGGTGCCCCAATACTGAAACATCTTTGTGCCCCACACAACCTGCACACCTGCATATGGTGGCCCTAATTGGATCAGATATAGTATATTAAACAAAATCTGCTAATAAGACCCTTCCCAATGTTCATAAAGCTTTCATTTTTTATGCAACTAACAATGTTTTCTAAACTTTAGACTTATACTTTACATTAGACTTATACTTTAAATTTATTTTAATTTTTAAAAAAATAATAGGAGGATCCTCCTAGAATTTTCCTCAAGATCATCATGGTATTTTATTTGCAAAATGTAACATTTTTTTGTAATTTAAAATACATTTGATCTCTTCACTAATGCTCTCTTCAATCATTAATTTATTTATTTGTTAAAATTATATTTACTTATAACGATTTTTTTTTTAGAAGTCTTCCTTTTTAAAAAATGAGATAATTCTTTAAAATAATTGATTTTACTTTTTTTTTTTTTTTTTACAGAATGAAGATAAACAATCGAATACACTTCTCTTAGAATGGATAATCGCTGATTGTTAATATAAAAACTCATAAGAAGTCTATTAATGAAAATTTTAATTTACTGTCATATTATTTTCAGTTATATATGTGGCATAAACACTAAACTATTATGCATCTTTATTTTCTATAGCATTGATAATTATAAATTTATTTAACCGCACATTGATTACGTAAGTAATATTCATTAAGGCTGTAGCCTCAAGGACATGCGTATAAAAATGCGATAGTAGGGACCTCTACAGGTCTTAAAACCACAAGCTTACTCTTTGGAAGAAAAGAAGGGAACCTTCTTTACTTCAACCTACTTTCTATTTAAATAGGTGAAGCTGAAGCGGTTCGATCTGAGAGCATGAAGCTATTCAATACTTCAATAATTAAGTCCACATTTCTTATTACACATTAATACTCGCGAAATCTTTCGATTTACAACGAGTCAATGGAAAGATTTTACAGTTAGATATTACGATAATTTAAAGTTGTAATTATAAATTTATTTAACCGCACATTGATTACGTAAGTAATATTCATTAAGGTTCCCTTCTTTTCTTCCAAAGAGTAAGCTTGTGGTTTTAAGACCTGTAGAGGTCCCTACTATCACATTTTTATACGCATGTCCTTGAGGCTACAGCCTTAATGAATATTACTTACGTAATCAATGTGCGGTTAAATAAATTTATAATTACAACTTTAAATTATCGTAATAGATTTCTAACTGTAAAATCTTTCCATTGACTCGTTGTAAATCGAAAGATTTCGCGAGTATTAATGTGTAATAAGAAATGTGGACTTAATTAGTGAAGTATTGAATAGCTTCATGCTCTCAGATCGAACCGCTTCAGCTTCACCTATTTAAATAGAAAGTAGGTTGAAGTAAAGAAGGTTCCCTTCTTTTCTTCCAAAGAGTAAGCTTGTGGTTTTAAGACCTGTAGAGGTCCCTTCTATCGCATTTTTATACGCATGTCCTTGAGGCTACAGCCTTAATGAATATTATAGCATTGATAATAACTCTGAAACATCTATTATTTATTTTGTGTGCATGCGAGACAACAATAAAAAAAAATTATCCAGAAAGCGTGATTATGAAAGAAAAAAAACCTTTTGACATAATTAATTTTTTTCAGTAATTCCAGTGAATTTAAATATTGAAAAAAGAAAAAGTAAATAAAGGTAAATTTTGAATTCTAGAATCAGTGAAACTACTTGAAATGCAAAGATCAAAAAATAGAAAAGCTTTAATCCTAAGGCAAAACAAAGTATTCATTTCAAAAACGAAAAAAAAAACCTTTACCATTTTTTTTAAATATTTGAATAAAAATATAGCGTATATACTTAAACTAGATGAAATTAAAGGGGATTTGAACACAGACTTTCAAGCACCCTTCAATAATCCATCTTATATAACCGTTACACACGACTACATACAAGTAAAGTGATAAATTATTTCCTATATATATATATTTCATGCTGAATCAGCACTCATCAGTTGGTCCATATCATCATCTCTCATAAATATATATAACCAGGGCTCGTTTTGTATTAAGATAACAAATCTTCAAAATTTAATGGATAGACTTCAATCCTCTCTACACTCCAACTCTTCAACTATCCATACCATTGAAAAATTGATAATAGAATGAATGCTCAAAGCTCTTGTTGGTGCCAATATTATTATCATACCCATGTTGATCTTCAAGTCACTCTGACCCCTCATATATAGGACCTTAATGTGCCCATTTAAATACACAGAAAAATGGGCAGAATTCAGGGTGAATCTGTAATATTTGAATACAAGTATTGTGTATATATTTAAGCTAGATATAATTAAATATGTGGGAAATAATGATCCAGAACAACTGATGTTTCAGGATGAAATACAAATGTTGAAGATCATTTATCTTTTTTACATATATATGGGTATGTGTATTGGTTATATAAAATGGGGTGAATGATTGAAGGGAGCTTTAAAGTCTGTAAATCCCCTCTAATTACATCTATCTTATATACATACACTATACTTGTATTTAAATATTACAGATTCAGCCTGAATCCTGCCCATCCCTCTTCCATGTATTTAAAGGATCATATTAAGGTCTTACACATGAGGGGTCATAGTGATTTAAGGTCAATGTGAATATGGCAATAATATTGACAACAACCAGGGCTTGGCTTTGAGTATTTTATCATCAGATTTTCAATGATATGGATGACTGAATAGTTGGGAGAGTGGAGAGTATTGAAGTCTGTCCATTAAAGTTTGAAGATTTGATATATATATATATTATGATATATATATATATATATATATATATATATATGGGAGATGATGAGCTGGATCAATTGACGAGTGCTGTTCCAGCATGAAATATGGATATTGGAGATTATTTATCTTTTTCACATGTATGTGATCATGTGTAGCAGTTATTTAAGATGGAGTGGATGATTGAAGGAAGCTTGAAAGTCTGTGTTAAATCCCTTCTAATTACATCTAGCTTAAGTAAATACACTATACTCGTACTTAAATATTACAGATTCAGCCTGTATGCTACTCATCCCTCTTCTGTGTATTTAAATGGTTTTAAAGTCCTATATATAAGGAATCAGATTGACTTACAACATGGCTATGACAACAAACTTGGCAAAATAAGGACTTTGAATAGTTCACCATCAGATTTTCAATGATATGGATGACTGAAGAGTTATAAAGTGAAGAGAACTGAAGCATGTCCATTAAACTTTGAAGATTTAGTATCCTAATATAAACAAACTACTGATTATATATGTGTGAGACATGATGACCTGGATGACTGATGAATACCGGTTCAGCATGAAACACAGTTATTGGAGATCTTTTTTTCACATGTACACGATCATGTGTATTGATTATATAAGATGGAATCAATGATTGAAGGGAGTTAAAAAGTCTGCATTTAAATCTCCTCTAATTACATTTCTTTTAATATGATTCATAATAAAAACAAATGATAGTACTTTTAAAATAATAAAATGGATGGAGGCAAAATGTGTAAAATTAATCATAGAATTAAACTTGAGTGGAATATTTTTTGTAGAAGTAACTTAATATTCTAAGGTAGTATGCCTATGGGTTTAAATAAAATGGGGTTTTTTAAAAAACAAACATTCTTTACCAATTTTTATATGTAGATCTGAAATTTGCACATTTAACAGAAGAGCAATACATAATAAAGTATGGAAAGATTATATTGCGAATAACAGAAAATAAAAAGGCAATTTCATGGTTGAGAAAAAATTGATATTATTAACATCATTGAAAGAATTAAAAGATGCAAAAAATGAATTTAAATACATATATTGCTTGAAAAGATGATAAGTTAAAGTTTTAAATTGGATTCCAAGAGATTTTAAAAAGATACCATGTGTGAGATGAATAGATGAAGAAGAAATATTTACTGAAGATATGTAAGAAAGAGAAACTACAGATCAGAAAAATGGATTAAAATTAGAAACTATCAACCTAAAACAGATGAATAATGATTAAAAATATCAATGATGATAAATACTTAAAAATTATCTATGCCATTCTCCATGAATGTTGATTTCCTTACTTTAATTTCTATTAGAAAGTGAATAACTTAAGTTATTTCTGACAATTATTTAAACAGTGAGCAAAACAATTGACTTCTATAAATAAAGAGCTCTTAAATGATTGGTACTTGTTTTCCAAAGTATTTGAATCATATTCAAGTCTATTAGGAGCATCATTCTATACTTAATAATAGCTATATATCAAAAACTTAATCATCTCAAATTTAAAAAAGAATGATTTTTATAATTCGAAGACAAAAAGTAATAATGTCACAATGCCATTAAAATGGCAAGTTCCCTATTCAAAATTTTATTTCAAAAGTTAAAAATGCTTAAATTATTAAATTCTTTAACTATTACTCTTAAAGAAATATATTATGGAGGGGAGATGGAGTGATGCCATTACAAAATTTAAAAAATGATAATATTAGCAGAAAATTGCTTTCATTTTTTATCAACATGGACACAAGTCTCATAGATAATGCTAATGAATTTGTAAATACTTATTATTTGGGAGAATTTTTTTCTCGCTCTAGAGTTTCTACCTAGTCTAAACTTGAGTAGTCAATTCCAATTCTATGTTCTCATTTTCATATCCTCAGACTGGTTTCTATGCTATGGCTTTCATCAGTGAGAAGTTTTAAACCTTGATTAATGAATCTGGATTTTTTTGAACCTAATGTATCTTTTCTCCAGCAGCCAGCTTTTAATTATTTTTCTTAGTTGAAAAATCCAATCTCATATTTTATATTAATGTTTTGAATCTAAAATAATATGCTTATATAATATTTAGATCTTTCACTAATTCAGTATCTATATAATATTGTATCCTTAGTTTTTTAATAATTATAATCATCTCTATTCTTTGATCATAATGTGGGCTGGTAATTTGATAGTCAAAAAAAGTGCATGACAACTGCTGGAGAAAAAGTGCATTAGATTTTTAAAATTTGCAAAACTTTTCACAGATGAAAACTGTAAGCTAAACATTAGACTGGATATTTTAGAAAGAATAGCACTGAATAAGGATATATTAAGTATTACCACTTAGCATTTATTGATTACTCAAGTTTACACAAAGTGTCATAACTGAAATGAAAGAGGATGAAAATTTCTATTAAAAAATATTACATAAGCTAAGGTTCATGATAGAGAACTATTGTTGTTAAAAAACTAAGAACATCATATATACAGATATTGAACTGATATCAAATCTATATAACTGGCAAAAAAATTGACTTAAATTCGAAATATTAATATGTTTTTGAAATTAGGGTGGTATCTTATTAATAAAAAAGAAGTAAAAGATGGCTTCTAAAGGAAACATGCATTAGATCAAAAAAATCCAAATCCACTAGAGTAAGATCCAAAACTTCCCATTGATAAAATCTTAAGACTAAAACTAGTTTATGAGTATGAGGAGCTGGATAAGAATTTATTAAGCACTACCACATAGCATCTATTAATTATTCAAGCTTATGTCATGCATCTTAACTGAAAAGAAAGAAAAAGAATTTAAACTGTAATCAAATCATGGGAAATTTTGTTGGTTTCTTTTACCAAATGAATATCTTTATTAAGATAATGACAACTCGACTTTACTGAAATAAGAACTCAAACCAATAAAAAGAATAAACTGGATTTAAAATGGTTATAGCGCAGTGAATCACATCTAAGTATTAGAATAATGTTTTAAATCTATAGATTATGAAAAGACTTTCATTCTATAAGCATTCCTACAAAGTTTAAGCTCTAGACTATGAAGATTTAGACCCAAGATATCACATTCTCAAGAGTATTAATCAAAATGCAATAGTAGTGATTAGATTATATTGTGAAACAAAAAAAATAATATTGATAGTGTGCAGTAGGTTGATTCCATATCTCTAATAAAACTATTTACAGCAGTATGAGTTAAAATAAGAAACTAAATAAATAAAAATATAGGAATTTTACATGTATATATTTTTTAACAGAATAAAGATAAACAATCGAATACACTTCTCTTAGAATGGATGATTGCTGACTGTTAATATAGAAACTCATAAGAAGTCTACTAATAAAAATTTTAATTTACTGTCATTATTTTCTGTTATATATGTGGTATAGAAATATGTGCACAAAACTATTATGCATCTTTATTTCCTACAGCATGATAACAACTCTGAAACATTTATTGTTGGTTTTGGGTGTGTGCGCGCATGACAAGAATAAAACAAATGTAGCCAGAAAGCGCGATTATGAAATAAAAACAATTATTCAGAAATTATGATATAATTATTTTTTTTTGTAATTCCAGTGAATTTAAATATTAAAAAAATAAAAAGTAAATAAAGGTAAATTTTGAACTTTAGAATCGGTGAAACTATTTGAAGTGCAAAGATCAAAAACAAAAAAGCTTTAATCCTAAAGCAAAACTTTATTTAATATTCATTTGAAAAAATAAAAAAAAATAAACATTTACCATTTCTTTTAATATGATTCATAATAAAAACAGATGATAATACTTATAAAATAATATGAATGGAGGTAAAAATGTAAAATTAATCATAAAATTAAATTTGGGCAAAGTATTTTTTGTAGAAATAACAGAATTCTAAGTCAACTTTTTCTTGCAGATGATAGTATTTTTGCAAATAATGCTTTAGATCTCAGAAAATATGCAAAACATACCAGATGAAAGTAAAAAATAAAACTAAAGATAAATGCTAAACAGTAATATTCAATAGATTTTTTTTTTAGAAAAAGAAAATAAAGATTGATAATTATGAATTAAAAGATGTTAAGAACCATAGTTATCTTAACTGAATTATAAATAAGGATGGAACATAGTGGATGAAATTAAGCACAGAATTAATGTTTTGACGGAGTACTATTGATAGAAATAACAATAATAAACTTAGTAAAGAAAGATTTTTAATTAAGTTTTAGATCTGTCATGTAGCCACTTAATAGAAGACCAATAGAAAGTTTTCAGGTCATTGAAAACATGATAGAAATTGAGATACATTAATGAGAGAGCAAAAAGTTTACCATTGTCATTATTGAAATAATATTGAAACAGAGCTGAACTCTACAGAAATATTTCTAAAAGAGGTAATAGTAGGTTGGCAGTTAAAATCTGAAACTGGATCCCAAGAGACTGACTTAGGAAGAACCCATGTAATGAAATAAAGATTTTGGTGGTAAAGATAGGCTATGAATCAAAAAAACTGGATTAAACTTAGAGAGACCTTTATCCTGTAATAGATCAATAATGGTTGAAAATGATAATGATGTATACTAAAAATCTGATGTTATGATGCAATCTGCTTTTAAGAAATAGTTATCTACTGTTCACTGGTTTTCTTATTTTTATCCAATGATATAAATCTGCTTATTTTATTAGTTAGAATAATTTTACATAAAGATTTGGAAATTTTTAAAACGTATGGATTTGAATTTTTCTGATCTCAAAATTATTCACTTAGTCAAGTCATATTCTGCATCAAAAATAAATAGTATATGTTCAAAGGTTTGGAAGGTCATGACTTCCCAATCCATTGAACATAAAAGTGACAAGCTGACTACAATAGTTTCATTTATTTAACCAATCTGTCAGCTGAAAATCATGCCAAGAATCTTTAGAGCTTCATAAGTTTGCCTAAATTAAACTTCACACCGATTTTTTTTTTAATAAATATTTTTTGAGCTGAATACCTTCTTCACTAATCTGAAATTAAGTGCTTAATTTTTTAAAATCATATAATTTATTACATTATTTAATGATATTTCACAAATATCATGCTTTCATAATCATAACGATAAAATTATAAAGTTATTGTTCGACTTAAGAACATTGGCAATAAAAAAAATCCTCCAATAGATGTTATTCTTTGCTAAATTTTGAAAATAAAATTGCGATCAATTTTTTAAAAAAAACAAAAACATTAATATGTTTTTTTAAATATATTTTTTAATTCATAACCTGACAATTGTAAGATAAATTTTGCTTCATAATTGTTTTGACTTTTGAGTTTAAAAATTGGCTGGTTTTTTACAATTTATCATTTTAATTGAATAAAAATTCATTATATACTTTTGTAGAATGAATTGCAAAAAACTTTTTTGAAAAAATGTTAATGTCTTACTTCTACAATTTTTTTTATTTTTTGCAAGTCTGATAATTATTTATATATATAATAATTTTAGTAATTTATATATTGATTGTATATACATATCAAAACAAGTCAACAAATTACTTATTTATTTTAAAATTAATCTACATATAAATATCAGATACAAACTCTCTTGACTGCGTGAACTTTTAACAAAATGACTAAACTCTACATGGCAGGGTAAACAAATTTCCACGATCAAAGAATTGTGAGAATCTATTTTTGTACTATTTAGTAGAGAGATAAAGTTACTGCTATCTGATATATAATAAATCTTGTATAACATTCATATCTTAAAATTTATTTAATATTATTTAGAATTAATATAGAAACTATGTGAGGATTATGAGAGTAAACTAATAGATGCTTAAGTAAATATCCATATTTTATTATTTTGCTTTTTTATATAAAAGCAATAAATTTTAAATTGTTGATATAATTTCTTATCAGCTATTTAACTGACTGCTTAATTAACACTTTGGTATTTATTGCAGTAAAATAAATACGGTTTTTGTTTTGCTTTGTATTTACAAAGCACGAAGCTTTAATAATTTAAAAAGTTATATATCTTTGAATATAATTTTGTCAAGAAATTAGACTAATATAAAAAATGAGTACATAAATAAAAGTTTAAAAAACTGATCTTTCTTTATTTGCTTTAACTTACATGATTATGCTGTTATTCATACCTAATTTTTATTAAATGTTTTAATTAAAGAAACTGTACACCATGAAAAACAAATATGGGGGGGGGGGGTTTTGACAACTGTCATAAATGCAATCCCAGGTAAAATTAACAACCCTGTTGATAGTTCTAACAATAATAATTAACATATTCTTATGTACTTTTTATTTAGAATGAAGAAAATGGTGAATCCCTTAAAATATGCAAGTTACTAAAATAACAGAAAGACATTAAAAATAAATGTAATATTCACAGAGAAGAGATTTTTTATAAGATTTTTTTAACGTAAATAATGAGTGGATATATCATAAGACTTAAATTGTTTTTAAAAATAGATATTTAAACATTTAAGTAATGTTTGCATTTAGACAACAATAAATGTGTAAGGGTTAGACAAAACTATTTTCTGTTATGCTTAAGCTTTGTAAAATTCTTTGCAGAGAGGAGAAAGTAGTACATAACCACATAACTGATTACACTCTGCTGCATTTGCTGCTTCCTAAGGATAAATCTAATTCTTACCATTGAGTAGCATGACAAAAGTCAATTAATGGAGCTTTCTTTGCTGATGATAAAATTTTAGTGAATGAAAACAAACATACCATGCAATCACTCATCTGTATTATGGCTAGAGTCTTTAACCTTTATCCTAGATATAATTATTAAAAACACTGTATGTTTGACCAGTAAAGACTTATGCTTTCCACTGTTCTTTAAATAAATGCATTCCTAATACTGTATAATTTTCATTTACCTCGGGTTCCCAATCACAGCATGCATTGTCATGGTAATGAAATAAATATATTCTTAGAAAATATTCCTCACTAGATTTGTTAAATTATCAAAGAAGAGCATAAAGAAATCCAAAGTTGACACTAAATATCAAAGTAATATCTATTAGTTCTGCATTTATATAAAATTTATAGATTTGAGATTTGGACAACATATTCAAGGCAAGAGAAAAATTAACAAGTCTCAGTTTGTAATGACTTTGAAACATTATAAGAAGTAATAAAGCAAAATAATTAATACCGTTGTTTTTATGATATTTTTAATACTCTACATTAAATTCTAATATAATTAGATCATGTTACAATGAATAAATATCACATTCCTAAACATATAATTTTGAGTGAATTACCTAAAAAAAATAGTCTGCAAAATAGACAAAAATCAAGTATTTGAAAAGCAACTTTTAATTAGTTGAATAAAAAATATCTAAAACTTTATTTTACATCAATTCGCAAATACAAAAATTATATTTTAAATAGAAACTCAACTAATCATTTTTTATAATTCAGCCAAGAGACCTGTTTGAATATTTAGAGATTTAGAAGTAAAAAAACTATTAATGAAAACCTATATCAATTAGCTTCTAGTGGGGTTTTTTATTCAAATGCTTTTGAATTATCCATAAATATGCTTTTTACTTCAACAATAAACCCCAACAAAAGAACTATTATAGGTATTGGAGAAAACTTATTTAGCCTCAGGAAGATTATCAATCATTAGTAATTAATAGTTTTCTGATAACCTCAAAGGCAAAAGGTTATCTCTATTTTACATGAAGTCTCCTTATTTCCATTTGATATTAGAATAACAATCCATGGAAGATATTTAATTCAACATATATATATATATATACTGAAGTATAATCATCATAGATAATGATTGTGCCTGCTTAATTAAATAAAAATCAGAAATTAAAAGGTATGTGAAATCATAAATAATAAACAAATTTATAAATTGTGTCAACTAATTTTTATGTGTATGTGTCTAACATATATCGTTTTTTGCTTTTATTTATTTATTATTTAATTCAAATTCACTTAAAAAAATTTTTTTCTTATAAAATAATTAGCTATGTTAATCAAAATATGATCATAAAATAATGGAAATTTAATTGAAATTTTAATTGAAATTTGAGTAAACAAATATGTTGTTGCTTGATCAAAACTATTCTCAAAAAGTCCAGAAAACATAAGATTGCAAATCTCTTCTTAAGATTTACAGTCGGTCAATTAAGTTCAAATAGTTGATAATTTTTCTTTTAATAGTAGGGAGAGAACAACTTTAGTAAGTCAGTTCTTAAAATCCACAGATACTTTTTAACACTGAAATCATGGCCATGGGTACCAGAACAAAGATTATGGAAGAACACTGTGCACCAAATACAGGAAACAATAAACCTCAAGTATCTAAACTTGAAACTATCTTAGTAAAGAACTAGTTAATGAATTGATTTTATGTTTATTTGATATACATAAAACTATTTATGGAAACTATAAAAAAAGTCTTTATATTTTTATTTTCTGTAGAAGTGTGGAAAATCTTCCCTGAGTAAGATATTTTGAGGGTTACCCATTTGTAATGGAACCTTTAGGACATTGTTAATAAAGTTACAATGTAACAATAGGTTAGAGCACTTGAAAAAAAAAACCTTTGTAATGAAATTTTAAATAATTACGACAGACAAAAATCCACACACTCTCACATCAAAGTGTAGAGAAAATAGACATTCTAGCATTATGATAAAGTTAATAATACAATCAACTATGGCAGCCAATAAAGGCATTTGTCTGTGCTTTTAGCATAGAAAAAAGCCAGACTGGCAGGGACTCTTTCTGTGTTTTATCATAGAAAGAAGCCTCTTAGGTTGGGTGAGGCTGCCACTGAGCACTCTTTCTGTGTTTTGTCATAGAAAGAAGCCTCTTAGGTTGGGTGTAGGCCACTGAAATAGTATATTTCTAGGAATTGACCTAGAAATAGCGCCATCATGCGGCTAACACCAGGAAATAGAAAACAACTGATAATTCAATTTGGACCAGGAACAGCAATGAATTAAAAATTATATTTAAAAGTATTTTACCTGATATTTGTATTTAAAAAAATCTATTCTAAAACTATCCCATAATCTTTGTTACTGTTTTCTTTGTTACATACTTTGTTAAGTTGAAAGATTTGATTGATACATGGTGTTTTATATTTTATTTAAATTTTCAGGAATTTGTTTGTTTCTAATAATTGTGAGAATTGGAAGTACATTCATTATCACATGTCATAAATCAAGTCACTTTTCGGTTAAGGTAAGAATGTTAAAAGATAATTGTGCTTTATTAATATTCTCACAATCATAATAACATTTCATAATGCATACAAAGAGCAGTAATTTTTGATTTTATGTTGTCAATTTGTCAACCACCAATTTTTTAAATATTGATTTTCTATCATAATATAATTATATAATAATTTTATGAGATTAAGATTATTCCTTAAGTATTGTGTTATTATTAAATAAATATTTTGTTTTCCTTATCATTTAACTTCTCATCACTGATGTTTAATTGTCCCTATTGCCTTATACTTTCCACGAACTGGAACTTAGGGAAATAGTAATAAGAAGAGTTGGGAGAGTTGTTTTTCATCTTACATATAATGGTAAGTGTTGATTTACTGTGGTGTTCTGTATAATTTTAAAGTATTCTGTAAATGATATAAATTGTAGCATAATTTAAAATAGCAAAAGAGATTATCATATTTCAATAACTCAAAATACAACAACACAAATTTGTAATTAACAAAAAGATATTAGTGTTACTAGCTTTGTATATATCTCTTACTTAGTATTACATAAATTAGTGGCAAGTGGCCTGATGAATATTCATATTATATTTAATATTATATCTAGTATTATATCTTGCTGGGTCAGAATATAAATTATTTTAAATATGGAGACTACTAGAATATATACCAGACAAAGAGTATGTAATCAAAAGAGATAAAGATAATAAAGAATCATGCAAAACAAATACTAAATAATAAGAAAGAAAAATAAATCATCAAAACTTCATCATGATAAGTTTGAAGAAGCAGTGCCAATGCCCTACATATTAATACATTAAAATTTTATAGTATTAATTAATTATTAAACAACTCGTGAGTATTGTTTTATTAGTATTTAAGAACAAAGTTGAATATCAGATCCAAGATAAAGAATCATCCAGTTTTTTCACTTACTGCAAAAAAATAAAAAAGTCATAAAAAAAAAAAAGAAGAAATGTTACAATGTAACAAATAAAATAGTAAAAGCATAAAAGACTATAAAAATAGAACCGAATTTGTTATCAAGAAATAGAGATAAAATATAAACAGAAAGTAAAACAAAAAAGGAGGCAGAAAATACTAAAAGGGAAATAGAATAAAATTCTATGAGTTTTAAAAAGATATCTAAAGAATTAAAAATAAAATGAATACAGAAAAGTAAAATATAGAGAGCAATATTCAAGTAAAGGAGTAAAAATTAGAAGTCCAAAAGCAAAACACTTTTCAAATAAAAAATATAAAAAAAAAAAAAGAATCAGAACCAAATAAGCAACACATAGAATAAAAAAAGATAAAAACAATAAGATGTATTACTTTAATAAAATGTGAAAAAATCTAAATAAATAACTAATGATTTAGAGCTTTTACATTTGTGATAGAACAATCTATTTTATGAGATATAAGCAATATTCAAAAAACTTAGGAGGGAAAACTTTATAAATTGAAAATCATACAGATACAGATAATTAATTTGTCGATGATGAAAAACAACAAAAATGACTGAATTATGTAGAAAATAAAATATGATGCAGAAACATTCAGCGCTGAGATTACTATATTTTTGTAAAATTAGGCAAAATAATAGAATTTGACATTTTGTCAATTATTAAAACTAAGACTCAGTTTCATAAATAAATTAATGTGCACTCAATCAGTTTTTTCTTAATAATGAATCAGAAATTTTACCTGATCTTGAAATTCTATAAATATTGAATCAATCTCAAAAGTTAACAGAGTAAATGGTTAATAGAATAAAAGAAGATCGTTTTGGTCATATGCTATGACACTTAAAAAAAAAAAAAGTAGCTAATAGATCCATTTCAATGATTGATTTTTTTCTATATGGTCCATATATACATGACAGAAAAAATTCAAATAGAAAAAATAACTAACTTCTATAATATATATGTTTTGACACTGGATGAATCAAAAATATTCAGTATTGGACTACAATAAATGAAAATAAATGATTAATGATTACTTTTGCAATTATTATTATTATTGACTATTTAAAAGTATTTGCTGCAATTTTATATAGAAAGTCTAATCAGATGATTTTTGATGCTGAAAATTTTTCAAAATTTTTATTATAGATTCAATAAAGAATTAAAAAAACGAAATGCAAGAATTATTAATGAAATACAAAATTTTGTATTGATGTGAAAGGTAGGCCACACTTATAGCCTCAGTGTTTTTTATTGGAAAGTAAACATAAAATGTTATTATACACACTATTTTATATGACTGATACACATGACTGCACACATGTAGAAAAGATAAATAATCACCAATATACATATTTCACGCTAAACCAGCACTCATCAGTTGGTCCAGATTATCATCTCCCATATATATATATATTGTAACGAGCACAGACGTTCGTTACATTGTTTTTTTTTATTTATTAAACATGAAAGTAAATTAAAAAGTTCGCATTTAAAAATTTTCTTTAAGAATTAAAAATTGAAATTAAATATCATCTTAAACTCGTATATGTTAAATCGCACAGATAATGAAAAATTATTAAAATAAAACTTTATTAAAGAAAAAGTATTTTAAAACTAAATTTTAAAAAGATTTGGAGATAAAATTATATCTTTAAATTTATCTTTAAATATATTTTTGATTTGGAAAACAGGTTAATTAATCAGAAATGGAAATGATTGTTAATTAGTTAAATGTAAACCAGCCTTGGGCATTTAAATGTAAAAACATCGGTCAGATAGGAAAACAATAGAAAATGTTAGCAAATAAGAAGAAATCCCTATGGAATCGGACCGCAGCAAAAGAACCATCGCATCGGTGACGTAATGTAAATTCAATCCTTCACATTAATATAAAAAGAACAAGTTTGGAAATTATTAGTTAGTTAATGATTATTACGATGTGACAGATATGTGTTAGTGCGGAAGTGAAGGAGAAGGGATTGAAAAAGACGCACGATTCAATCCCTTCAGCTTTGCTAAGAAAGAAAAAGAAATGAACTATCGTTTTTCTACATTGAGGACCAGTTAAAGCAAAAAACCTCTGGATGGATAAATAAATCGGCCAACAGAATACCAATCTTAGGACGGCGTGGGAATTCACGTTCATGGCAAGCAACGGATAAAGATGGACTGTTTTAAACCGTAAGAACTTTATAAATAATGAACATTAAATTAAAACTTTCCATATTTAAATGATTGCAATATTATCCTATCTGACCAACTTAATTTATTAATAATGTTATTTGATGTATTTCCTTTTATATATATATATATATATATTTACAATCATTTCCATTTATATTATTCATTTTTTGTTCTTTAAGTTTTATCATGATTTTTATTTTTCGTTAAATTAATTATATAAATGTTAAACTTAAGTCGGGCGTGAATGGCTGTATAGATTTGTAAAGTTATATTAGGAGAGGGTAATCTTAGGTTATTTGTTTCGTTGTTAAATTGGGTCAATGGATTAGTCGGAGATTTGCTACTGGCAGAATCGTTTATATATACGCCGCACTCACCCGTTTGCCTATGAAAGGAATTATAAGATGGAGAACGCAGTTCCTTTCTATGGAGTTTTTTTTTTTTATTGTTCTTCTTGTTAGATAGATGTAATATCCCTATCTGATGAGAGTCAATGTCTTTTCTTAATCTCTTTGGTGCTGCCGTATTCCGTATTACATTGAATACATCGAGGTATCAGATGAATTGATGCCAGTTTGACTGCGAATTTTAGCCTAAGGTTAAATGGGGATAGAATGTTTTATTTTCAAATGCAAATTTATGTAGTCTATTCATACTCGACCCTCAATAAAAATGCATTAAATTTAAGTTGTTTATAGACGCTTGCATGGATTGGTTATCGGTTAAGTATGTTTTGGGTTTTCATATTTGATCAAAATATATAGACATTTGATAAATAATGATACCTTACGGTGAGTATCTAAAATGCATTTATTCGGATGTCTTTTAAGTCATTGGTGACAATGCAAGTATCTTATGGTGAATACTATTGGGTTTCTTATATTTCCCTATGCAATTGTCAGTAATCAATGATTTTGTATTTTGATCGTTTATGTTTATTTTGAAATGTTTTTGACCGTGTAATCTATGTAACCGATCTATAGCAACATATTAAAACAAGCTTTTATAATCCCATCTGTGCGAACTTAATTAAAATGTAAACTTATAATATAATAGAAATTAAAATGTAAATTAAAATCTAAGGTAAAGTTAAAAATAATGTTAAAATGTAAAACTAATACTAAAATAATTTTAAATCTTATATATATGTGCATAAATAAATGTTTGTGTGTTAATTACTGGCAGTGGCTTATTTTATTCTTTTTTATATATATATACTCTTAGATTATATTATTAAATCTCTGCTATTCCACTGAGCTAGTGACATGGGCTAACGACCAGATGCAAAAAAAAAAAAAAAAATTTTTTTTTTTACTTACGTATCTGCCTGCTCTATAAATTTTTCTAGGTTCAAATGCCTAGATGGCGCCCTGTAGTGCAGATTACGTTAAGTGATATTCTCCGGATCGTTACAATATATATATAATCAGTGTTCAGTTTTATATTAAGATAGCAAATCTTCATACTTTAATGGACAGGCTTCAATCTACTTCAACCTTCAACTTTCCAGCCATCTATATCATTGAAAACTTGATAACAAAAAATGCTGATGCCAATACTATTGCTATGCCTATGTTGACCTCAAGTCACTCTGACCCCTCATGTATAGGACCTTATCCATTTAAATACATAGAAGCAGGATGGGCAGAATACAAGCTTGATGTGTAAATATTTGAAAACCAGGCACTCTTCACAAACCTGGATATTTGCTATCTTAATATAAAACTGAGCATTGATTATATATGTGTATGTGTTGGAGATGATAATCTGGACCAATTGATGAGTGCTGGTTTAGCATATAATATGTATATTGGTGGTTATTCATCTTTTCTACATGTGTGGTCACGTGTATCAGTTGTATGAGATAGAGTGGATAATTGAAGGGTCTTGAAAATCTGATTTCAAATCCCCTATACTTATAAGCTCCCAGGTTTGTGAAGAGTGCCTGGTTTTAAATATTTATAAAATGTTATTGGGTATTCAATATTGTGAATGAATTTGTTCATAAAAATCTAAGATTAATCATATATAGTTATTATACTCATTGAAGTTACCAAAAGTCTTATTCCTAGTCTTATGAAGTAATGAATATTTAGAAATACTTATTTCTTGGCTTCAAATCAGAAAAATTTTGCTGACTTTAACAGGAATATTGAATTTGATGATTTTTTCTCTCTTTTGTTACTAGCTTGTAGATGCAATGAAACATTGTTGGGTTGGAATAAAAGTATGTTAATTAATCTTAAACCCAATTTTTTTTTCAATAAATAATATTACTTATCAAATTTTAGTTCTTTGCTATTTGAATTTGTTGTTGAAGCAGAAATCTTATAGTGTAATTATGATATTCATATAAAAAAATTTAAAAAAATCAAACTAATATATGTTTTTTTAAACCTAAAATAACGGATATAAGCAAAATCATTTAATAACTTAGAAAATGAAAACAAAATAATGAATTACAGAAAATATTTAAAAGTTGTATAAAAAATGTTTATGTATATAATATATACTTTATTAATATCCCCTCCCCTTAATTATTTATTATTTATTTTATGTATAGATAAAATAGTCTACTTAACGTCTTTTAATTAAATTTCTTCTAAAAGTAGAAAACTTTTTTTTTCTTGCAAAATAATTATCAGTACTATTCAAACATGTAATTAAGATTTAGTAAATAATTAAAATTTGGGTGAACAAAACCTGATTGTTTTTTTTTTATGGTTTGTCAAAACAATTTTTAAAAATACAAGGACAAGATTGTAAATAACTTTTAAAGTATAAAAAAGATAATTGATTGAGTTCAATTAAGTATCAATTTTTTATTAATGAACAGAAAACAATTTGAATGAACTTAGCATAGAATAAACCATGGGTTGAAGAATAAAGATTGTTTGAAAAGTCTGCAGTGAAATGCAGTATATAAATAACTCCAACTACTTAACAATCAATTCTACTTTCTATGACAATATATTTCACTAAAACACTACTTATTGAATTGATTGCATAACAATGTTTCACAGAATTGCTATTATATATCGACTGTACATATAAATGTTTATTTAAACCATATAAGAAATATCTACAATGACCTATAAAAAGCCTTTATGTTTTTATTATCTGTGAAATATAATGGCAAATCATCCAGCAGAAAGTAATATCACATTAGACTAAGAAAAACCATAAACTAAAGAATTTATATTTAAGGTAAAAAAAGTGTTTGTCTGATTTTGTATTTGGTTCAATTTTTTGTAGAACTTGCTATTTGATTATTCATTACTCTTAGTGCTTGGTTAGTTATCTGTTATTTTGGAAGATCATTAATTTAAGTTACTTATTTTATTTCTCACAATTTTATTTGTTAATACTGATTATAATACTTGAGAAATATTTTTAGCAATTACAATTAGATAATAATGTGTCAGAAATTAATTCATTGAGAGAGTTTTCATAATCACAATAATATTTCAATAATCCATTTGAAGAATGATAATTCTATATTTTATTTTGTCTTTGGCCAATTTTTAGATCTTGATTTTTATCATAATTTTATTACTTAATAATTTTGTAAGATTATTCTGTAAATATATTATTATTATTATTATTATTATATATTATTATTATTATTATTATTATTATTATTATCATCATCATCATCATCATCATCATCATCATTATTATTATTATTATCATTACGTTTCAAAAGATACTTTATTATTTCCTTTGGTTTACATAGTTTCTATTACATTGTGTTTACATTTGATCAAGCAAAGATTACAGTTCCAGTTTACCATTTTTTTACATACAAATTTTGCTTGTGATAATTTTGAAAATGTTCTTTGTTCTATAGTCTACAAATAATGAAATAAATTTAGTGTCTCAATTTTTTTGTCTTGTGTTTCTTATAGTCTTGATTGTTTTTTTAAACTTAACCAAGTAGCAGCATATAAATCAGGTCTCACGATAGTTCTATCTCTATCTTTGATTTGTATTAGTTTATTTATAAATGTAGCCAGATGATGGCGAGACCAATTATCTGTGGGTATGTGTCTTTGATCCAATTTTTTCTTTTGTAAATTTTGTTATTCGAGTTTAGTCTTGTAACATTAATAACAGCTATTCTAGCTTTCATTATGATTATATATATATATATATTCCCTTCATTTCTTTTATCACTTCATGTTTTAGTATTTTACTGGTAGCAATCCTGTGCATCTTCATATTGAAGCTCAACCTCTTCATCCATTGTGTCAAAGTCTTCACTATTTTGCTCAGGATTTTTGATGTTTAACTCTTCAATTCTAATCTTTTTATTTTTTTTTGTTCTTCTTTGGGAATCTTCCTGGCCTTCTTTTTTCACTTGCATATTCTTTAATAATCTGTGATAGATTTGGTGTAATTGCTTCCATAATAAGTTTGTTGGTATTGTTTCTAATTTTTTTTTGGTCAGACAATTTGGTATCTTCTTTTTCTCTTTTCTTATCATGTAAAACCTGTGTTTCTGTGTTTCTTTGCATTTGATCAATTTTCATATTATTGTTTTGAAATTTCTGATTCAATAGTTCAGGTGTGCTCATTTGTTTGTCTTTAGTTGGTCTTTTGTTTTTATAGATGGTTTGAACTGCCATTGAGATTAGCTGTGATATGTCTAATCATTTATTAGTTTGCATTTCATTCTTGCTTATATTTTCTTGGGTTCGGTATTGTTTTTTAGTTTTTTGATTTGGTTTCTTTTCTCCCTCTTTGTTTGTTATATATTTTGTGATATTTTTGCTTTCTTGAAATTGTCTAGGCATGAATGGTCTTCATTATTTTGAGTATGTGTATTTGGTAACACATTGTTTTGTATTTCTTGAAGTGTTTCTGTATTGCTATTTTTCATTTCAATCATATTTGTATTCTTTATTTGCCTTTGTAACTGTTCTTGTTTGTCAGTTTCTTTTGCTTGCTTGGGCCTTTCATTGTTCTTTTTATCACAGTCAGCTGCAATGTCTTCACATTTTTCACAACTAAAGCATTTTGGCCTCAACCCTATGATATAAATAGTTAACAATGTGTATTGATCAACCATTTGTGCTGGTATATCTTCTGGGTTAATGTTTTCTTTTAATTTTATCTTAAAGTGTGGTCTTGATGTATCACGGAAGGAGCAAACTATCACAGGCTCTTAACAAACTTTGAAAAAAGATCAAAAAAAGATTCAAAATACAACTTTAAGATTACTACAACAAAAAATATTGCAACCTTAAGGAATACAAACTTTTACTAAGTCAAAAAAGTAAGATTATTTAACAAATTAGAAAACACTTTAAAGTAAAAAATGGCATCAGTAAAAAAAAAACATAAGTGCATGTAGCATGAAAATTTATAAAACCAATTCAAACCCAAATAATCAAAAGCAAATGTATGTGAATATTACCAAACTAGTTTTCAAAACATAAGGAGAGGAAGGAAAAACAATTATAGAGCAATATAGTAGATTCAGAGAAGCAACCATGAATGAAATAAATGATCTACATTTACATCAAAACAGTAACCTTGAATCCTTATTGATAAATGGCCTCAACAAGAACTACAAGCTACAAACATCGGATTCCATAGCACGATTCCCAAAAAGTTATTTGCAACTGTCAAAAAAAAATTTTCAACATGATTTCTAGTGCTGTTCATAATGGATAGAAATCTCTCCTTATACAAATTTCCAAGAGAGTTGTTGTATGAGAACATAACATAAAACTCACTTTGGGACACAATAACGACCATCAGGGAACATCCCAACTCAAGATATTTAGTGATTGAGTTTTTCAATAAGCACCAAAGAGAAAGATGTAAAAACCAAACTAAAATGGTAGGAAATTATGCCATGGTTGTTATTGATAAAAATTTATAAAAGTGCTACACTGGCATAATAAAAAATATATACTTTAGCTATAATATTCAAGACTTTAAAAACCTAATACAGCTATTTGCAGAAGGAATATATATAATAAATCAATTTATTTAAGTGATACTCCAATACCTATTGCAACTAACAGTTTTACTGAAAAGCTAAAATTAATAACTGAGGTGAAACTATAAGTTTATTATTAGTAAGCTTCTATTTTATGGACTTAGTGCTTTCGGAGCCTTTACGGCTCCATAATCATAGTCCTTTTACAGGCTGTTGATTCCATGCAAATGCATGCAAATTACAACATCCACCTTTTCGAGACCACAAAGCACGTGTCTTTTCTGTTGATTGACATGGCATCGCTGGTGATGTAACATGCCTCTTTGATCTTCCTCTTGACATGGTTCCTTTCTGTGCATACGATGTCAGCTTTAGATGGCTCAAATCTATGGCTTTGCTCCTGCTGATGATCAGCAAATACTGAGCTGCCCTCTTCTTTAGTTGTAGCCTTTGTATATATATATATATGCTGATATATATATATATTTGTATATATATATATATGCTGAGCCAGTCTATTGCTCACTGTGGCCCGAGTTTCCCCATAATATACTGAATCATATCCTGTCTGCGGGCACACAATTTTATAAACGACATGGGGGGTTTCTTCTATATTTCTTGTGTCTTTGGTATTCTTGATGAGCCTATTTGCATTCGGAGGGGTTCTGAATCCGAGTTTGAATTCCTTCTGTAATATTTTACTGAAATTTTTAGCTACTGTAGGTATGTAGGGTATAATTAGATGTTGTCTGACATCTTTTGTGTTTTGTTGCAGTCTTTTATGAAAGCTTGCAATCCTTTTGGTTATTGTTTTGTGATCATAACCCTCGCTTATTAAGTCCCTGATGTAGCTGGTGATGTTGTTTTTCCTGTCTGACTCCAATTTACATAGGTGGTGATTGCAAAATAAGAAAGCAGACAGCCCTGCAAGTTTGTGTGCTTTAGGGGATTTTGAGAACAGATGGATGTAGCCTCGGATGCACAAGGGTTTAATTATCATGGAATAAACAAATGCTAAATTCTCTCTCAATTTTTAAATCCAGATACCTGACCATGTTTTGCTCATCTCCATGTGTGCAATTAAATATGAGGTTGGAAAGAGCGTGGAGTTCATGTAAAATCTCCGTGATAGCATTTTCGGATGCTGCCAAGAATATGTCATCTATGTATCTTCTATAAATTATGTTTGGCATTACTGTCTGGTACTTTGGAATCACCTGTTGTTCAAAGTGATCTAGCACAATGCTAGAAATGATGCCACTAATGGGGAGTCCCATAGGCCATCCGTTGTTCATTCTGCATGATTTGTTTTCATATGACGCCAAAATATTTCCGTCCAGCCATTTCAGGAAATCCACAATAAATTGTGCTTTGAGAACAGGGCACTCCTTCCTGTATAACTCCTGTTCTATTATTCTAATAGATAATTGTCTGTCGATGGAGCCGTATAGCTCTGTGACATCCACTACTGCCATCCTAAATTCATGCGGAATCGTTGCATCTTTTATTTTGCTCACGAATTCAAATGATGATTTAATTGTGCATGAACCAAACCCTATATATTCAATCAACCAGTCATTAACTAATTTGGCTGCATTGAAATAGTGGAACATTAGCCTCAGAGGTACTTCCTGTTTATGCAATTTTGCATTAGCAAAAATTCTCAGTTGTACAGTTGCAGATGGGTATATTCTATAATACTCAGCTCTGTTTAGGCCTTTGTCTTTATGTGCGCGCAAAATCGTGATGATAATCTTCTCTCTATTTATTTTATTGTTGAAAGATGTGACTTCCTCAAATTTCAATTTTTGTATCTGCGCATTTATTTTATCTTTGAAATCCGCATCATTAATCAAGACAAACCTGCTGCCTTTGTCCTTTTCATGCACTTAATGTTGTTGTCATTGAGGAACTTTTTTGTACTATGTATAAACTTTCCCCAATTGTCCCCATCATTTTTTAAACGTTTGTTTCTAATGGATTTAGTCACTGCTGCGATGACATGTTCTCTACGCAGGTTGTTAATCAACCCTGCCTTAATGTCGACTATGAGCTCCATTTTCGGCTGTGTCCAAGATCCTCTGACAAATTTAGGTCCTAACACTAAAGTAGATTCGACTTCCGGTGGCGGACGAATATTAGACAAATTGACAAAAGCCTCCCTTTTTCCCGTATTCGTTATGTTAATGTTCTGTTTACATGCTAGGAAATTTAATTTCTTTTCAAATCTCACTGCCAATTTCCTTTCAAATTTGTTGCATTTGCCTACAATCCATAAAGGTTTGTTGTTATTGGCTGTTATGTTTAAGAGGCATTTCTTTTCTTTCTTAAAGGCGTTCCTACAATTTCTTATAATCGTGTCAAGCAATCTTGCTTGTAGTCCTTGCTTTATTCTGTCACTGTCATAAATTGCTCCATTGATTTAAATTATACAACAATTAGGAATTATATTAAATTGCCTACAATTCTGTATGAACTGAAGTCTTTGACGAAACTTGTGCATCGCCATGTCAATTCATAGTACAAAACACTCATTAACAAAATTATTCATGTTATTGTAATAAAGAATTTTATTTCACCTTACTTTGTAAATTACTGAAAAGCTAAAATTAATAACTGAGGTGAAACTATAAGTTTATTATTAGTAAGCTTCTATTTTATGGACTTAGTGCTTTCGGGGCCTTTACAGCTCCATAATCATAGTCCTTTTACAGGCTGTTGACTCTATGCAAATGCATGTAAATTACAACATCCATGTTTTCAAGACTGCGAAGCATGTGTCTTTTCTGTTGATTGACATGGCATCACTGGTGATGTAACATGTCTCTTTGAACTTCCTCTTGATATTGTTCCTTTCTGTGCATACGATGTCAGCTTTAGATGGCTCAAATCTATGGCTTTGCTCCTGCTGATGATCAGCAAATACTGAGCTGCCCTCTCCTTTAGTTGTAGCCTTTGTATATATATATATATATATATCTATGCTGAGCCAGTCTATTGCTCACTGTGGCCCGAGTTTCCTATAATATACTGAATCACATCCTGTCTGCAGGCACACAATTTAATTCGACATGGGGGATCCTTTTATATTTCTTGTGTCTTTGGTATTGTTGATGGGCCTATTTGTGTTTGGAGGGGTTCTGAATCCGAGTTTGAATTCCTTCTGTAATATTTTACTGAAATTTTTAGCTACTGTAGGTATGTAAGGTATAATTAGATGTTGTCTGTCATCTTTTGTGTTTTGTTGCAGTCTTTTATGAAAGCTTGCAATCCTTTTGGTTATTGTTTTGTGATCATAACCCACACTTATTAAGTCCCTGATGTAGCTGGTGATGTTGTTTTTACTGTCTGACTCCAATTTACATAGGTGGTGATTGCGAAATAAGAAGGCAGACAGCCCTGCAAGTTTATGGGCTTTAGGGGATTTTGAGAGCGGATGGATGTAGCCTCGGATGCACAAGGGTTTAATTATCATGGAATAAACAAATGTTAGAAATCCTCTCTCTTAGTTTTTAAATCCAAATATCTGACCATGTTTTGCTCATCTTCATGTGTGCAATTAAATATGAGGTTGGAAAGAGCATGGAGTTCATGTAAAATCTCCGTGATAGCATTTTCGGGTGCTGCCAAGAATATGTTGTCTACGTATCTGCTATAAATTATGTTTGGCAAATTATGTTTGGCATTGCTGTCTGGTACTTTGGAATCACCTGTTGTTCAAAGTGATCTAGCACAATGCTAGAAATGATGCCACTAATGGGGAGTTCCATAGGCCATCCGTTGTTCATTCTGTACCATTTGTTTTCATATGACGCCCAAATATTTTCGTCCAGCCATTTCAGGAAATCCACAATAAATTGTGCTTTGAGAACAGGGCACTCCTTCCTGTGTGACTCATTCTATTATTCTAATAGATAATTGTCTGTCAATGGAGCCATATAGCTCTGTGAAATCCACTGCTGCCATCCTAAATTCATGCAAAATCGTTGCGTCTTTTATTTTGCTCACGAATTCAAATGACGATTTAATTGTGCATGAACCAAACCCTATATATTCAATCAACTAGTCATTAACTAATTTGGTCGCACTGAAATAGTGGACGCCATCAAAGTCCAACATTAGCCTCAGAGGTACTTCCTGTTTATTCAATTTTGCATGATAATAATAATTATTATTATTATTATTATTATTATTATTATTATTATTATTATTATTATTATTATTATTATTATTATTATTATTATTATTATTATTATTATTATTATTATTATTATTATTATTATTATAATAATTATTATTATTATTATTATTATTATTATTGTGGTTGTTGTTGCTGTTCTTTCAATAATATACTTTATTGTCAACAAAGGTTACATGATGTTTACATACTTTTGCCTTAGTTATAGTGGCATGATGATTTTTACAGATTTGATTTGTTGAGATTTTCGTTGCTAATTACCTAGGTATGGATGTGTTGAATAGGGGTCTACATTAGTTAACCCATTCAATCACAATACTTTATAACCCTGGGTTTCCATGGTAGATTTTTTCACATTATATGTTTGTTATTGATATCATTGTTTAATTTTACTATTTGTTTCTGATCTTGTTGTTAGTTAGTGTCCTTCCTTCCATCTCTCATTAGTATTCTGTTATTGTCTTTGTTCATTAGTCAGAATCTTTATTTTATAGCCCTTTTAGTTTCTTATTCATTGTTGGGTTTTTTTGAACATGCTGTGTTTATATAGTGGTTAGTTTTGCATGCTCTTATAAATTAGCTTGTAATTTTAATAGTAACCAGGTGGTGCATAGATATGTGGATGTGCAATCTTTGCATCTTTATTTCTTATTTGTTGTAGCTTGTTGTAAAATGTTGCCAGATGCCATCTGGTGTTATTTCTCAGGCTGAATATACATCATGTATACTAAAGTGCATAAAGTCCAAAGATTTCTGTTCATGCTGTGAGGGTTATCTGCTTGCATGTAAAATCTGTTAGCTGTATAGTTTGTCTTGTTCTATGTTGATTTACCATGTTGTTTCATGTAGTGTTTAATGCAGTACAATTGTAAAATATGTGTTGTTGTGTTTCTTTAGCAGCATGGCATATGTTGAAGAATGGATCTATTGACCTATAAAGACAATGGTATTGTAAGAAATAGAATGTTGGTAGTGTAAATAGATTTAACTTGATCAAGAAGTTGAAGAACTTCAGTTCCATTGATGATTTTCTCAAGTTTTTAAGGGGTTGCTTGTTGTTTACTCCCAGCATTGGACTAAAGATCTGGTTTTTTGTGACTCTGAGTTAATCAACTCTTATGTCTTCCAGTATGTGTATTGCTATCAGATGTGAGTGTTGTAGTTCCAATATTGATTTATGCTGAGTGTACTAATGAAACTAAATATCCAAAAGGTAGGGTGGATGATCTGTAGGGATTACTTCGAGGAGGCCCTGTATGTACTGAAAGTATGCAGTGATCTTGCCAGTAGGTTTATTGTTTTTTGGATATGGAACACATGTATTGTTTGTAGCATCAGACTATTCTGTATACTTGGTTGACTGAGTTGTTTGACTGAAATGGCTACAGTTTTCCTATTCCATAGTAGTTTGCTACAGAGTGATGATATGGCTGCTGTAAAAGTTTTCTGTAAAGTTGACAATAGATTAATAATATGCCAATTCTTGTTGTTATGAGTATGTTAAATAGATGTACTCTTGAATATAGAGATAAATATACATTTGATAAAGATGTGGTTATGTTAGTTGCTCTCTGGTTGAGCTTATTTTAAAGTGTATGTCTCATTCCATTCACTCCCAGGTAAAATGGGAATTTAAGAAATGGGATAGGTTTTCCTTGATACAGATGTGTGTAGGGCTTGTTAGTATAGATGAACCATGCTGATGTTTTGCTTAGGTTGAATTGTAGTTTGTGTATATCTGTGTAATTTTGTAGTATTCTTTCTAATACTGGCATTTTTTTATGCAATGTTAGAAACACTGTCACATCATCCATGTATGCAATATATGGAATATGTTGGGTAGTTTGTGGTATTAATATTCCTGATAATTCATTTTGAATCTGTTTTAAGAAGGGATTTATATATAGAATAAACAGAAGTATACTGAGTGGGGATCCTTGTGAAATTGATTCTTATGTGGGAGTAAATGCTGTTGTATTTCGGCTGCTAAGTGCAAAGTGTATCTCTCAGTTAAGTAAGAGATTTGCAATGATGTACAGTAGGTTGGGTGAAAGTTCTGTATTTGCAAACATGTTTATTATGACCTCTATTGCAACAGATTCAAATGCTGCCTGTTTATCCAGTTGAATTGCAATTGGGGCATACTTTTTATATTGCTGAGTTGCACTTTGTATCATTTTAAATACAAGTGCAGCCTGTGTGGTGGAGGATCCCTTCTTTGCATACTGCATGGTTGATATCAGGAGCAGTATTATGTTTCTATTTTATCTTTGACTACCTTTTCCAATAATTTAATTCCCAATGGACCCATGGAGATGGGTTAAAGGTTGTTATTTGAAATGGTTGTTGTCTTTTGTTAAATGGCACTATTGCTATTGGATATAGTCCTCTAGTATTGTATATTTTTTGTGATAGAAAATTAGCAAGGTTTCAAAGCTACTCTGTGGTAATTTGGTTCCAGGGTGGACACTGTCAGGAATTTTTTAAGCTTTTCAGCAAATTGTTGGATTCGAAAATCATCAGTGGTTGGTGTGTATTGTTTGGAGCTTTTGCTTAAAATGTTGGTATATGGAATCCAGCATGTTGTCCTGCATAGACATTGCCACTTACCTCAATTGCCATGGGTACTTTTCTGGTTGATGGATAGCCTACTGTCCAGTGAATATATCAGCATGTCTATGGGTTGTTGGGCGAAGCATTTTTTGTGGCAAGGTATCCTTTTAATTGTTTACATGTATTGTAGTATAGCTTTGTTAGTTTTTATGTGTATTAGTGGATGTTAAGCATGGATCTGGTAGTGGTGATTCTCCTGTGGAGATCGTCTGCTAGTGCCATTAATCAGGAGGGGATGGTATCTTGTCTTGTGATGTATGTTGAAGGATAGTATGTTGATGAATGATTGGTATTTTTGAATTGAATCTTGTGACATATCATTAATTTTATTTAGCATAATGTAAGACTCTGAGAATAGAAATTCATTAGTGTTTGTTGGGAGGAGTCTGATTGTTTTTCTAAATTAATGGATGTTGTTTGGAGCTTTGAGAAATTTATGGTAATGGTTTGAATTGGAAGTTGATTAAGTGATGAAGCATTGGTGTGTAGTAGCATATATCAATGTGTGGCATGTCATTGATTATAGAATGTCATTGAATCTGTGGCAACAAAGCCCTGAGCATTCATGAGTGGCAGGTTTAATTGATGTAACCTTTTTGGAATTGAATTTTTTATAGCTTAAGTTGAAATCACCCATTAATATTGTTAGGTTGTGGCTGGTTGTAAGCTGGGAGTTTATTGTGAGAATTATATGTGCTATTAGGCTGGGATCTGGGGATACATACACAAAAATAATGTTGAGTGTGGTATTTTGATGCTGAAATGTAGTGATTAGATTTGAGTCAATGTAAATAATTTTGAAGATTGAAAAATTGCAGTTTGAGGCTTTGAATATGTTTATTCCTGCTGAAGGTGATGATGTGTCCCTGGAATATATGGAAAAATCTTGGTTGTCTAGGTATGTGGCTGGATTAGTTTATGATCAATTATATTTTTGATTCTAGGAGTTCTAGTATTTCTGTTTGTATGATGCTAATCGATTTGTTGAGCTGCTATATTTTTGCTGTTGAGTTAATGCTTCTGACATTCAGTGCTGCTATTTTAATTTTCATTAACTGTGTATTGTTTATTATGATTATTTTGGAGCTTTACATTGTGTATTTTCACTGATTTTTTTTATTTCCATTTGTTTTTGATCTATTTTGGCAACTTTTGTATCATTCTTCTGTTTGTTTTTTGTATTGAGTGTTGGTGCATTTTGTGCTTCTTCAGTTTGTGATTTAGTGGTTATTAACTGGTTTTCAAATAAATTTGTGATTATTTTCATTGGACTTGAGTCCTCATTTATGTAATCAATGATTAGTGGATCAGAATTATTATCATCTGTCTTCACTTCTTTGCTAGCTTTTTTCTTGTAGGTCTCCCAGGCTTTCTCTTGCTTTCTGGTTGGATTTGTTTTATTAGTTGCATTGTTGTGCTGCTTGGGGATAGGGGGTCTCCATAATTTCTATGGCTGTCTTATTGGTAATAGTATACTGTGTGATGTTATCCATTGCTCAATCAAATTCTGGCATATATTCATTTGCTTTAGTTGTACTAATTTTTTGCTTGGCTTTCACTTTCTCCTTGATCATGTTCCTTGTTTTGGAATTTTGTTGTTTTTCTGTGAATAAATCTTCAAAGTCTAAGTTGATATCTTTGCTTCATGTTGCTATTATTTCTTTATGTAGTTGGTTCACTGCTATCCTTGGCAATGGCTATCTTCTCTTCTGTTTGCATATTAGTGTTGAAATTTTGTTGTTTTTGTGAGTGTGTGTTTTGATTTCTGGTTAAGTTCTGGCAGTTTGTACAATTTGGACATAGTACAGTAACATATCCCCTTTGTTTGCATGAGTAACACTCTGGTTTCAGACCTTTAATATATAGAGTGAGCAATTCTTCTTAATCCAGAATTTCTGTTGGTATATCATCTGGATCAGTATCTGGATGCAGTTTTATTCTGAACTCATGCTATTTGCAATTGTTATTGGTGTGTCTTTTTGGTATACTGTTTTGAACATAATGACCTTGCCAAATGGTTCCCTCATTCTTTGGAAGTCTTGTTTTTTGTATCCTAAGTATGTGTTCTTAATTATTCCTGAAATGGCATTGAGATAATTTTGGTCTATAGTGATCAGTGTAAAGTTACCAAATGATTTGACTTGTCATTGAAATCTACTTCTGTGTGATTTCATAAAATTACAATATTGGGTACCAGTCATTGGGATGCTCTGAAATCTGTTGTATTGTGTCCCAAAATCCATTTAACATTATTGCCTCATACAGAAACTTTTTGGGGAATTTTATATAATGAAATGTTGCTGACAACACCATGGACTTAGGAGAAAAAATCTATTGAGTGGTGCAAAGAGATGCTTTGGTATGGATTTATTGAATAATTCAGTTGTGATGTTCAATTTTTTTTCATTCCAGACAATTTCTGGTGGATTTTGACTTTACTGTTTTTTGAATTCTAAATTATTTATGTCACTATCAGTTGGCTTCCTATATCTGGGGTTGATCTTTTGAGAAGTGGTTGCATTGCTTTTTTTTTTCTTTGCTGATATCTGAATTAAATTGATTTTCAGTTTTTTTTGTTAAGATAAATAAATTTATTTTTTATTTTCCTTTGACCATGTCTGCAAACATTGGCTTTTGTTTTTCTTTTCTTTTTTATGGCTTTCATTGGCGTTTGCTGCCGTTAATTAGGTCATGTGATCTTTGAGCCTCTGTGCTTTTGTTGTTTATTTGTTGAAGTTGGTTTTCAACTTAAAAATCATCAATTAAATTCTGCTTATTTTTCTGTTAGATGATATTAATTAATTTAATATTAGAATTTTTGATGCTAAATATACTTTTTACTTTGTTTCTGATGATTTTTATTAACTTTTTAATTGTTTGAATGTGGAGTGTTTTTACCTGAACTGTGCTATCCAAGGTCTAAAGCTCCTTCTATTATTATTATTATTATTATTATTATTATTATTATTAGTAGTAGTATTATTATTATTATTATTATTATTATTATTATTATTATTATTATTATTATTATTATTATTATTATTATTATTATTATTATTATTATTATTATCATTATTATTTGGAGAGTTATTATTATTATTATTATTATTATTATTATTATTATTATTATTATTATAATAATAATAATAATAATAATAATAATAATAATACTCTGATTTGATTGCTGCATAATTTACTTTCAATATTTTTTGTTTAATTGTATGTATAAACTTATTGATTACTTTTAATTTTTATCTTGATGGCATAGGATTGGTGACTTCATAGTGTAAAAGAGCATAATAGCAGGAAACGCTGTACAATCTTACTATTTACCATTATTTTTTTTTCATATATCATAGCATCGGCCGGGGCGCGAACCCACAACCGTCTGCAACCAACTACTTGCTTGCAAGGTGGTTGTGATGACCTCTCGGCTAACAGGTTGACTATTTACCATTAACTGGAACACAGTAAATATAATAAATATTCGAATAGCTTTATTACTAGAAAGTTTATAAGTTTGAACCCCAAAATCCTTATACCGAAATTGATTCTAGGACCCCACATTCCAGATTTGATACTCTACCATTGCACTAAACTGCACAGGGCAATGCAGGACTATGTAGAGCAATAAAGGAAATCATCATTTTAATAGCACAAAGTACTGTCACAATTAGCAGCTATATTTGTTATCATAAAATATATAAGTAAAACATATGAAAAATATGAGGCAAAGATTATTATATGCGAGTAATTTAAATTATAAATATTTTTAAAATGCTTAAATATATCACTCAAACAAGTATTTCAGTAATATAACAAAAAAAAAGGCTTTAAAAATTTATTATTATTAATGTTGCATCTTTATTATGTAAAGGCGTCATTATTTTAAGATGAAGTTTTAAAATTGAAATGTTAAAATAAATTGTTACAGCGGGGGCAAGCTCCTACCAATGACAAGAGCAAACTACCACCAATAATAATCAATTGTTATCATTTGTTCATAATACCCTATTATCTATCAAGTAATCCCAACTTGCCTGAAGGCGGAGGAGTTTAACATCACATTATTACTCCATTAATCCTTAGTGCAAAATTGTAAGTTTTTTTTTTTAATTTAGCGTAACTATCCAACTTCAAAAACAACTAATGAAACTAAAAATAAAATAGGAAATTATAATGACTCAAAATATATCTGTTTTACACTTGATATTAAGAAAAGAAAGTGCTTTTAAATTGTTGTCTAATATTTTTTTATGTTTATCTTACTTTAAAGTGATTGCTAAAAATAGATTTTTAAGAAAAATATATTATCCACGCAATTAATTTACAAGGTTATTAATTAATTTCAAAGTTATATAAGAATGTCAGCGACAGAACTTTTATTATATATATTTAACTTTTTAATGATGTAAATGATAATAAATCACAATATTATAATATTAGAATAAATTGCGTTAAGAACAAGCAAACAATGAAAATATGTTACTCACAAGGATCATGTGATATTATTTAGTGGTAGCCTATAGTCTAGTTATTTCAACGCACCTCCAAGCAGAGATCTTAATATATATTAAACCAGAAGTAGTAATCATTAATAATCTTTCTCCTACATTAATTAATATTATGGTAATGGTTAATGAAATGTGCAGAACAATGAGAATCATACTCAGATATGGAAATCTTTTTTAATAAATTATTAACCCTATTTCATTCTTTAGACTTTCAATTCTTAAAAACAATTCCATATTTACAATTCCAGAATTAAAAAAATTAATATTGAAGAGATCCAAATGATTTTTATCAAATACTAGAAATATCTCAGCCTTTAGCAAATTCTAAACTCCTCCTTCCACTCCAACAAAAAGAAAAGATATTTGATATCAGTTCTACATAAAATGATAATTTTGAAAAGATTGTACATATTGAGCCGTGACTAATTTAACTTAGGAGTTCCCTTCATTAAGTGTAGATGCTCAAATATCTCTAAAGTTTATAAAAATCGAAATAATAATTTGGATAAATGAGCTGAAGGCTATAGAGATACTAAATAATACTGAATAAAAAAAATATTCATTGAAAAAAAATAACATTTAAAAAAAAAAAACATTTTTATAGTTTTAAAGGAATTATTAATAAGATTTTTAAAAAAAATATATATGCGTTGAATTGAAAATAAATACTACTTTAGAGAGGCTTGAAGAGAATTTTAGGAGAAGTTAAACCATTCTTTTGAACAGATGATTAACAATAATAAGGTGTTGCATAGGATCTCTTAACATTCTCTTAAGTAAAATGTAATTAAAGATTAATCATTTGTAAATCCCAGCAGGACAAAATAACAAATACCCCTGAAACAAGATGAAAAAAGAGACAGGTAAAAAAATAAAAAAAAAAATAAAAATCTACTATCCAAAAATGGATAATGGTAGTAAACAATATCAATAAAAAAAAACATAAAATAAAGATCAAGTAAATATTGTTATTTCTTGATGTTAACATGTAATGAACACGTGGCATAGTAGTGATTGGTCTGATTTCAAGTTGGCACCAGTAAACAAACATTTATTGGATAATTGAGTGCTGTTTTATTCTTAATATCTCAGGTCTACCTATTTAGTTTTACAGTAGAAAATTGAGTAATATTGTTAGTTTTCAACACTAATTGAAATAATTTATTTTATAATTAATTTATGCATTTCTATGGTAGACTTATTTATGTACCAATTTTTCTGCCTATCTGTTTCTCTGTTATATATCTTTACATTCATCTATCCATTTATTTATTTATTTTTATTGAACATTTCTTGGAACAATAAGTAAACACTTATTTTCAGGTCATCATGTGATGTTCAAATACCAGAAGTGATTGGTTGGGTTTCATTCAAAAATCTTTAGCCCTCAAATAGCTACTTCACCAATGTTTTAAATTATAGCATATTAAATGTATTTAATTAATATTTTGTAATTTGTTTCTCCAATAGCAGTAGGATTTATTACTATTAAAAAAATTCAATGGTTTATTGCTTGGAAATTTGCAAGAAATTTATTCACTGGATTGACAGAACTGGAGCAGCAATGCAAGAATTTTCAACTCCAGAATCAATCATTATATTACTCCACTAAATCATGCAGTGCATAAGATTCACTATAAATAAAAGATAAAAGAACACTGTGAAACTGATGGTCCATTATAGTGAATAGTAAGTTTAATTATTTAAAATAATTGAAAGATATCATATGCAAATAATTCACATTAGTTTCCAACAACTTCTCACTTTATATAAAATGGTAATGATTAAAATGATGATGTTATGAATATATAGAGATATAAATAAATAAGTAATCAATATAGATAGACATGTGGAGAGTAATAGATATGTAGATAGCAAGATTAGGTAGCTTAGATAGACCAGCAGCAGGTAGGTTGCTAATCACACATAAGCAGATATAAAACAGATAGATAATTATAAAAAAAATTAGAGAAAGGCTACAAACTTTCTATACATTTAATAAATAATCATAACTTCAAATTATAAAAATTGTAAATGCAATCTGTCTATAGCAAAGTATAAAATAATATCTCAAATTAAAATCAATAATTAATATTAAAGATTTTATACCAATTAACTATTAAAATATTTAAATGAGATATCAACAAAGGTCATAGTTTTTTAGATATCACTTTCTCCCCAACTGTGATAAGTCTAAAAATCTCTTGCTTTAATTCAAAATAGTATCCAGAATTTTCTATATATATATATAAGAATCCTCATGATTTACTTCAAAGTATAAAGGATTTCAATCATTCACAATTATATAAATTATTATTAACAACCACCACAAGTGCTTCTATTGGTGAATTAAAAAAGACATAATTTATAGATCAATTTGTAATTGTTAATTGTGTTAACACAAATGTTTACTTCTTATTACACTTGTGGTGAACTGACGATAAAGATGAAATGATAAAATCAACTTGAATAGTAAAAAATTGGGAAATTCCAAAACTGATACTATATATTTATATAATTTTTCATTAAATTGTTTAAAAAATAATGAAATTTAAGTAATTATAGAATTTAATTTTTTTAATGCTTTAATTTAAAATAAGCTGTCATACTTAATGCTTAAAGAATTCATGAATTATGATATTATATAATAATATTATTATCTGATTATAATGTATATATATAATTCTGGAGCATATTTTTATAAATATATTTATCTGTGCAAGCAATGGTATAATTTAAGAAATTATGTAACTACAGTAGATCTATGATCTTAAAGTTAACATTATTAGAATTTAGAAATAGATTAATTAAAAAACAAATTATATTTATCATTGTCATAAACTGTTTGCTTCAAAAATAACTTCCCAACAGACATCTCATGATTGTTGATATTATAAAATAGAAACAAAAAAAAATCCAGTATTGGATAATTTAAACCTTGTAGTTTATAATTTATTTTCTTATGATCTATTTAGTATTATTCTATTTTTTGATGCAATACATACAGATAACAATGATAATTTAGCCCAAATTTTATTTTGTATTGTCTAATTTGTTCTTTGATATTTCAGATTTTGAAAGATTTTTGTTAAATTTTAATGAGTTTATTACTGATTTCCTACAGGATTCTTAATTTATCCATCCATCTTGCACATGGTCTCTTTCTAGCTCTTTTGTAATCGTGTAAGATCTAGTATCATCTTCTACTATCATATATTATCATCTTTTTTAACAATATTCCAACCTGGCTGAATTTAAGTGTTTAATTATTTCAATGATATTTGCTTATTCTCTTATTTAAGTATTTTGTTTTTGATCCCTTCATGTTATTTCTAATATACATCTTTCAGAATTGATTGGGTAGTCTGAAGTCTCTGTATTACTCTCCAGTTAAGTGTCCGAGTCTAAAATCCATAAATAAAATTTGATAAAACACATCTATTAAAAATCTTTCTTTTCAAACATAAGTATATTTTTTTTAATACTAAGTCATTTTTATCAAAACCATTCCATCCAACTTTAATTTTATGACTAATTTCATCCATTATGTTTCCATCTTTATTAATAATCTGACCAAGATATTTGCAGTTGTTAATTTCTTTTAATTCATAATTATCGATCTTTATTTTCTTCTTCTGAAAAAGCTATTGGACATTATTACTTTAGTCTTTTTAGTATTTATTTTTACCCATACTTTCTTATTTTTATTTGACTATTGTCACAACATTTCCTGAAATTCTGAAGCATTATTTGAAAAAACAATAATGTCTTTTGCAAAATTTATATAGAAAATAATTTCATTTATTTTTACTCCTGCATTTTGTTTTATAATTACATTTTTGCAAAACTGCTGTAAAATGTTTCAAAAATATGGAGCCATCCTATTGTATGCCATCCTAATGTTTAGCTTCTTAGTATCTCTATGTAATCTAATGATCAGTTAGATGCATGTGTTAAAGAAAAATAAATATATATATAATGTTATATTTCAGTACTATTTTACTTTGGCATTTAAGATAATTGCCTTATCACTTCACTAATGGAATCACCTCTGTAAAATGCTTTTTTTTTACAGACATTGAACATTTTAAATCAAAGTTGCATTAATGTTAAATTCTAAAGAATAGTTTGTTTACTTTAATAGTTTTAAGAATGTCAAAAGAAAGTCTCTGATAGTGTTTATTATTATTATTATTATTATTATTATTATTATTATTATTATCATCATCATCATCATCATCATCATTATTATTATTATTTGATTAAGACAGGAAACCTTATTAATATATGACTTTCCTATTCAAAATATTTATTCTACATACATCTTCTAACAAGTTATAAAATACTTTACCATATAATCAATTTATGATATTTACATATTAATATTTTTCTCAACTTTATTTTAAAAAAAATTATTTCTGCTCAATACTAATTCATTTCATGTGTATTTCCTAACAAAAAAAATCAACAAAAATCATGCTGCCTCACTTATTTTTATTTTATATAGTTTTAGAATACTTTTTTCTTTTTATGTAAGCCTATTTAACCTGGCTCTTAAATAGTCATATATAAAAAGATTAAATCTTCTGGTAATGTCTTCATCATGTAACCAATATTTTATAACTTATCAATCAAAAACAAAATGGGATCTTTACCTTCTAATTAATAATACATAAATAATCATTTATTATAAATATTTGATGTCTATCTGAGTAGGCTATGGGTATTCTACCTTAAAAAAAAGCTTGCTTAAGATCCAAAATATATTGTCAAGATTTATTGTACCCAAAGTGCAAGTTGTGGCTAATCATCTATACTGCAAGTCCTTTCTTTTTACTGGATTATACTTTTTTCTGATTCATAAGCCACATTTATTAAAGCATATAGTTTTCTAGTGAAAACAAACTACACTTTTTGTCTGTTTTTTTCACCAAAATATTTTTTTAAACAAAAAAACTTACTTCTGGACAAAAATATGTTCTAACACCCCTCCATAGAGTAACAGTAAAAAAATGATATTATTTCCCAAGTAAAGGAAATGGTGTTCAATGATATATTTTTTACATTTTTATTTTTTTTAAATAAACAATATTTTATTACCCATTTATTGACCAATAACTAGATGGTTAGCAAGATTGAATAACAGCTGACTACTTCAAAATAACTTGAGAAACTCCATGAACATAACAGGTAATATTATAACGAGAATACTATTAGTCTCTCCATTAATAGAACAGTGACACAAATTTCATAATTGCAGCAGCAATAATAATATTCTTAAAAATAAATAAGTATTATTACACTTTTAAAAGATACTTATTGGTCATGAGACAAATCATAATAAGTTATTACAAATATGCAAGCATAAACAGCAAATAGATATGAAACATTATTATCTGTAGCAAACTAATAATAATTATTTTCTTCAGAAAATTAATATTGCATATAATAAATTAAATGATAGAAAAAAAATTTAGTTGATATGATACATTACTAATTCTAATAATATATTGTCAGAAATCTAGTAGTATACAACCATGACCACTCCCATGGATGAGAATAAGAGACAACAACTTTAGGTAAACGTGGAAGGGTTTTTAATGAAAATAATCTCCCCCCTTCCTATTTTTTAATTCAAAAATAGTTTACTGTTAAATTTTTTCTGTGTAATTTCTTATTGAAATAAGTTTAATGTTTACAAAAATATAAATAAAAAAGTTTAGGAAATATTTGAGATACTTCAAGCTGAAATTTATAAGTGATAATAAAATTTCTGAATATTATATTCTTAAAAGATAAAACTAAAAAATATTATTGCAGTTTGAAATCAGTTTAATTAGGTTTTTAATATAATTTGGAGGGAATTATTTGGAACTACACATAAATTTTAAATAGACAATAGTTTTTTCATATTTAAAGGTTTTAAAATTAAAATATGTTTGTTTTATTTTAATTTAAGCAAGTAATTATTTTCAGGATATCTATAAATAGATTTATGAAAATAAATTAACTTTAATCCATTTTGCTTTCTTTAAAAAGGAAAAAAGTAAGTAGAGAATTTCCCAATAAATTTTATTCTTCTATTGCAAAGTTTTATATTTGGCCATTTATTAAGCAATGTTTTTATATTTAACCACGTTTTGTTTTGTCTTGTTTGTTTGTTTGTTTTGTTTTTTAAAAGAAACTGCTTTATATTTTTGGAATTATTTATTGGTAATTTTTATGCTTTAAATAATGATAGAATGCAATTTGCAGATAAAATAAAATTTAATCAACATATTTTCTTTTATATCTAAATATTTTAAAGTAAAAATATATCTGCTAGATTTAAAATTTGTTTTAATTAAAACAAACAATGATTTTCAGAATATCTGTCTACAATAAATTTGTAATACTAAATTGATATTTTAAAATAATTTAATGATAAATAAAATAAAAGAAGGGGGGAAAACTTAATAATTAAATAATTGTGAGTGTGGATTATCCTTAACATTTTTAAATATTATCAAACCACTACAGGTTGAAGATCTCTCCAAATCTAATCTGGTTTATTTCATCCATAATTTTTTTTCTTCTCTATATCTCACCAGTAAACTTTCTTATTTGATCTATCCATTTTATATGAAGTCTTTTTTTAGATTTTTTATAATTTCTTGGAATACAGGAGAATATTCATTTATTATCTCTTTTAACAATATCCCTAAAACAGCTCCATTTTAATATATTATTTTTTCAATAATATCAATTATCTTTGTTACACTTCTCCACACTTTATTTAGTGATCTGAAATTTGTGCATTGCTCTTTTATTAAGTATTCATATATAAAAATTCATAAAATACATCTATTAAAAGCCTTTTCAAACATGTAGATGTTATCTTTTAATATTAAATCATTTCTACCAAAAGTTTAATTCTATGATTAATTTCATCCATTATATTTCCATCTGTATTAAAAAAAAATGATTAAAGTATTTGTAGTTGATAACTTATAATTCATGATTATCAATTTTTATTTTTTCTGAGAAAATCCGTTGAATAGTACTTAGAATTTTTAGCATTTATTTTTAGTTCTTTTTTTAATTTTCTTCTGATATAGTTCTTATAATATTAAATTCCTGAAGCTTTGAAGTATTATTTATTAAAATAATCTCATCATCTGAAAAATCTATATGACTGAAGTAAGATCTATATATTTTGATTCTTTTAGCTGTTCAAAATACTTTTTAGAAAACTGCTGCAAAAAATTTTGAAGATACAGAATAACCCTATCATATGCCATTATCTTAGGGTTACTATATAATCTAATTACTAATAATTTATTTTGATAAATATTTATTAGAATATGAAAACATTTTATGTCTATATCTTGATATTCCAAAGCTTTAATTATTATGGAAATGTTTTTTTTTTCATAATTTATAAGTACAAAGCATAATGGCAAATCATATGTATTGATTCTTTCTATAACTTTACTTAATATTCAATATAATTCACTGTGCTAAAACTTTTTTTACTTTGAACTTTTGGTTAGCTTGATTACAAAATTTTCTGGTGAAGAATATTCTAAAAGAACTAGCAGAAAGCTGATAAGTTAGTAATTTCTAATGTCTTCTTTATTACCTTTCTTAAATACAAATATTATTGCTGCATTCTTCCAATTACCCAAACATCTTTACCATTTACTTGTTTAATTTTGCTAACATTTTTTCTATTTCTTGGAACTTATTTCTTCTTTATAGATTTATATGTATGTCTCATCTCTTTATTTAAAAAAAAAACAACTACTTCATTTTCTTATTTTTTATTATTATATAATTATTTGTAAAACTCTTCTACACATTTCATGATCTCACCTCTCATTTTAGTATTAGTTTTGCGTTGTGTGTGGTTGTTGTAGCAATTTTTCTTCTAATACCAATATGCTTTTCTACACTTACTAGATTTTGTTTTTTCTATAGCTTTTTTTTTTCCAATTTACAGCTATATATTTTTTTTGCATCATTACTTATTTTCTTCACGCTGTAGTAAAAAATTGTAGATATTCAATTTTTCTTAAATGATTATTTTCAAATCTTTTCATATTTTTTTCTGAGTTGAAAATTCTTGCTATGACTTAAAGAATGCTTCTAAGATCATCTATAAATGTAACAGTAGCCAGAAGCAGTTTTTCTAAACAGAAAATTTCAAAAATTATTTATATTTCAGCTATCTCAAGATCGATTAAACGATTTAACAATAACTTCTACTGAAAAGGCTATATCTAAAACAACAAATATTTAAAAAGTTATCAAGCTATTTTCTACAACTAAAACCCAAGGAATGATTTAATGTAATGATTTATTTTCTAGTATATAAGTTTTTAATTGTTATATTTAAATTTATTAAAATTTTAGCAACTATAGTCACCTCCATCCTGTAACTATTATTTGGTTAAACCAATAAAATATCATATATATTGTTATTTTAGCAGCATATTTTTCTTTCACCATCTTTACATCAATTACTTCTAAGCTTTAATAATTAATAAATGCCAGACAATAGTTTTTAATAAATTCCTATCCTGTGTTATTCTATCCAATATTTCCAGATTTCTATTAAGTTTATGAATTTCTGCAATGAATAACTTTGGATTTTGAAACAATGAACTTGAACCTTTAATATCTAATGTATTCTACCTTTCTGTTATACTATCAAGCAATCAGCTCACCTTAAAATGAAGGCTTCCAGAAGGAAGATGCATTAAACTTTAAAAGTCTATGTGCACTGATCCAAAATCTAAAGCTCCTCACTGATGAAAGCCATAAGCTTAAAACTAGTCTAAAGATGATGAATAGGACAACACAGAGTAGGGATTTATTAAGCACTATTATATGGCATCTATTTCTTACTAAAGCTTATGTTAAATAGCATAAAGGTAATGAAAAAGAATATGCTGCTGAAACAGAAATACATAAAATAGAGTCATGTGATAGAGTCATGTGATATTTTATTGGTTATACTAAATCCTGACTACAGGATAGAAGTTCCTATAGTTGCTAATAAAGTAAGGACACTGCAATATATAGAAACTGAACTGGTTTCAAATATAAATCACTATCCAAGCAAATTGGCTAAAATTGAAAATATTTGTTTGTTTTTTTCAATTTGGGCTAATAACTTGATAGTGTGTCTGATAGATAAATGATGCTTTCAGAAAGTGGGTGCATTGGACTCTAAAGTTCCAGGTACATTCTTCTAAAATTCAAACCTTATTACCATGAAATTAGTCTTAGGATATTGGATAGGACAACATAGACTATAGATGTATTAAGCATTATTATTTGACACATATTATTTACTAAAAATTGCAGTGAATGGCATAAAGATAATGAAGAAAAAATGTATGCTGTTATAATAGCAATATGTAAGTTGTAGTCATGTGATAAATTTATTGATTAAATAAATTCAAACTAGGTTATGAATTTTAATACTTAATATAAGATGACTTTCATGAATTATTCCTTGCAATGTTTATTATTTATGTATTCAGAATCAAGTGATGAAATATGCTTTTAAGTTTATCTTATTTTTGATTACATATAAGAATCATAATGAACACTTGTTTGTGGACCTACATACTGCTCAAGCTAACTGATGTCATGTAATAATAAATCTGTTCAGAAATGTATTTTTCATTTTTATGGATCAAAGAATTTGCTAGGGGTATGGATGTCATTTTGCTACATATATTTTGGAAAATTTATTTTTTTTTGTCAATATTATCATTATATTATGGCTTTGATATACCAGACATCTTTTAGCAGTAGAACACATTCAAGTCTGTTTCAGAAATGCTTGAAAATCAACTTTCTGATGGGTATCCATTCAAAATATCAGTAGAATGTTAATATTATCAACAGCAAAATATATATGTGAATAAATCTATATTTTTATCTTTTTCTAGAAAAAGTATTTTAATACATACTAATGAACTGCCGCCTATATTATTTAATCTCTGAAAGAGATGTAAGAGAAACACATGTGATTGGGAAGCATCTCACTTACCTTCCCAATCAGATAAGTTCTTTTTATTGTATCTTTTTCAGAGATTAAATGATCCATTAAATAATATAGGTAGCAGGTTATTATAGTATGTATTAAAATAAATATTCCATTGGCTGATGATCTGAAGAGATTCATATTTTATATGGATTGTTATTTTTATTTTTTGTAAATGAGTAAAATCTACTTGTGAAAATATCTTGATGATCCTAATATTTTTTAAGTGCTACAATGAAGATATGGTTAACTGCTTTTTAATATTCTACTCAGTCTTTTTGATTATAATACCATGTTATTTTTAATACAGAATAAATGTAAACAAAACCTCTATTTTTTTCCACTAAATAAAATCCTTTCTCTAGTTATTCATCCAAGAATACTCAGCTATTTACTTGTTTATTCTTCATCAAATGTTTTCCTGCCCTGACCATCAAGATACTATATATTATGAATATTAACGAAATCAGTGGAACTAAACTCTTCCAGAATTTCTACTGATTAAAAGAAATTTAAAAAATAACTCAAATATAATATGATTATAATGAATTTTATATCTTGCTTAAATCCATATTAACATTGTTATTGCCCATTTTTATTTGCTGTTGATAATAGATAGTGATTACATCATTTGATTTAGTTCTAAAAAGTTGTTTAATTTTGGTGATATGAAAGACTATAATTATTTAAAACTGAATTCTGTTTAAATTTCTTAACATCTACTTTTTTTTAATTTTAACTCAGAGATTATTACTTATTAATTTATAACCAGTTTTTTTATTATTTAATTTAAATTAATATTAATCTTTATTTTATAATGTTCAACATACTTTGGCTCAAGTAGAAAATATATTATTTGTGATACTCTATGTAGACACATCACAACTTGACATATAATATTGATACTTTAATTAACCAAATATAAATTGTAAGAGAGCTTGCATTTAGGCAAATATAGGCATTTTGAAAATGACAAAGATTATATAGAATAAAATAGCTATTTATTTAAGCTTAAAATAAATATAATCAGAAACTTATAAATATAAACTCTGTGTTAGCCTTTATTCATGAACACATATCATGTGTTAATTATGATCCTATCATAGTATAAGAAAAACTAATTTGTAGAATCACATGATGGCAAATATAATAATTATAACATCAGACTATAACTAACTGTAACTTTTTGATTATTTAAATACCTTTTACTTTTTTTTTAACAAAATAACATTTTGAATTATTACATTGGCAGAACTATGATAATTGCAGTATGGAAAAATATAATGTTACACATACAAACTTAATTATTGTTATCATCTTTATCTCAATATAATAATAAATATGCTTCATGCAACTCTATTCTGATTTCAGGTTGATTTTTAGGTATACTTACAACTTTTATTCTCATAGGATGGTAAAAAAAAAATATTCTTTTTATATAAAACATATAGATGAAATTCTGTGGTTTTCTTGATAATTCTCAATGTGCACATACAGCCTTCAGCAATGTATAAAAACAATAAACACAAATGTCAACAGAGCACAAATAATGTTTTTGCCTTACATATCATTATTAAACTAGAGTTGGTTTTTATTCTGAAACCTAATATAATTTCCAAAACATCTATGATTAAGTCATTAACACTTTGTTTAATTAATTAGAATATCAGTGAAAATTTTGTTTGACAATAAATAATGGAACATATATTTATATCTGTAATATGGGGTACTTCTTTGATATTTCTGAAAATCTTATATCTATTAACCTTCACATACAATTTCACTTAAAAAATACATACACAGCTAAAGTATGTTTTTATATAGTAGCTTTTTTTGTCACTGGAACACATAGTAATTATAAACAACCTTTATTAAACTACTAAATTAATTTTTCAAATAAATACAACATTAATTATTGGCACATGTTTTCATATATCAGGATCATATGATAACTAATTCAAGCTTTAAAACAATACATATTTATGTATCTTAAAATAAACTAAATGATTATAAAATATTTTAAATATTCACTGTTTTTAAATTTATAGACTAAAACCATTTCATGATATTAAAGCATTAATTTATACTTAAGATATATAAAACATTAAAACTGCATATAATATTAAGATTGAAAAAGAAAAAATAAATAATTACAACATTATGTAACTGAGAGAAAATTTATGTTAAACTCTTACATTAATGTTCTTGCTTTTAAGTTCAAAATATTATTAAGAAATTAAATAAAATAAAATAGACAATCCTAATAATTTTTTCCAAGTTATTCTAAATTTTATAATGTAAATTTTAAAAGTCCCTTAAATTTCATAAACTTATAAAAATGTTACTATAATAGATTACCTTAACTATTGTTTTCAGATATTGGAAATAAATTATTAGGCATGCAGAAGTGTAAAAAATATATTTTTCAAATGGTGTTTCATATAATTGAAAACTGATTATTTAATTTCAATTTTTCTATACTTTCTTTGGCCATTAAAAGAAAATAAATATGCACACCATGTAATACTTATCATCCATGCACTTTACTACTGATACACTATGCTTTATTTACCACCCTCTTTTACAGTTTACAGTTTTGATTGTCCCAGCAATCTTCTTCAGAAGTTTTATATATCTCCTAACTTCAACTGCTCATGAGTAGTTAATATACTTCTTGAAGAAGATAAAGGAATTGAGCAGTTGAAGTTCAGAGATATATAAAAGTTCTGAAGGTTTCTGGGGCAATCCAAACTGTAAACTGTAAAAGAGGGTGGTAAATAAAGCATTGTAGCATTGTGCAACAGTAGTAAAGTGCATTGATGATTCACTATTATATGGTATACACTTGGCAATGCAATAACAAAGAGTAGTTAATATACTTCTTGAAGAAGACAACTGAATAGTGGAAATAGAGCTTGGATAAGAGGAAAGAAGAAACAGTGAGAGCAGTTGAAGTTAGGAGATATACAAAAGTTCTGAAGAAGATTTCTGGGGCAATTAAAACTGTAAATTTTAAAAGAGGGTGGTAAATAAGGCATTATATAACAATAGTAAAGTGCATGGATGATTTAGTATTATATGGTATACATTTGGCAATGTAATAAGAAAGAGTAGAAAATAAATATGCATATTTTGTTTATTATTTAATAAACTGATAGTTGATAACACTTATGTTGACTATCTTCATTCAGCATTAGAAGTCAAACTATACTTTGATAAGGTAAATTATAAATAGCTATAAGAAAAAAAAATTTGAATTACTATTTGGACACACTACATTCTGCTACCTTTCCATTTAATTTCCATTCCATCATAATTTAAAAGCTATTTTCCATCCATTTTAAATACATATGCATTTGTTTCTAATTGGTAGAAACTTTTTCCTTTTAGCTACTATTTTTTGACTTTTTACAAGATGTGGAACTCTAATCAATCTGACACAAAACTTAACAGAACTTTCCAAAAAAAATTTAGGCAAAAGAGTTATCTCTCTTTTATAGTATTTGGCAAAAATTCCTTCATCAATTAATTAGTTAATATATATATAATACTAATAATCAAAACAACAAATAAAAAAATATATATAATATTATATCAACTCTTAGACATTTGAATAATCTTAAACAAAAAATTTTGCTTTTGGTTTTAACATTATTTCTACTCTGATATTTCTTATTTAAATAAATTTTTTATTATTTGTTCCCTTAGCAAAACAAAAGATATTTCTAATTTTCTTAACAAAAAGGTTACTTCTGGAAATAAATATATATTTTAATTACTTTAATTGAAAAAAATTTGTTAATTTGAAATGAGATTTATTTGCAATGTGAATTTTACTTAAAATATTTTCTTGAGAAAATGTATATTAATCTCATTCATCTCCATATATTCAATTAATTTATTATAATATCTGGATATACAAATTCAAATTAAACTTATAATTCTTTAAATATTAAATCATATTTAAGTTTCCTATTATTTACTTCTTATCTTCTTTCTTCCTGCAATAGATTTGTTTAATTTACTGTTTCTTCTTAATGTCTTTTCTCTCTACCAAAAACTGATTTCTTCAATATTCAAATGTAACCAGCCTTTAATAGCTCACTTCATGGCAAAGGTTTTGTAACAGTTTTTCACAAAGTGACAGTAAAAGATAAAGCATTTTTCACTATCAGATTGTTGAAGGTTTGAGCATTTTTCTACATTTGCTTAGCATGCTGTCTTGAAAGAGCTAATTACTCATTTATTGATCAATATTGGATAATGATCTAGATTACAATGAGCTGATACCAGAATCAAAAAATCTTACCTAAATTAAATTTGAAAAAGGTTTCAAATTTTTACTGAATAAGATTTGAATGTAGGTCGTAGAAACTGCAGGATATTGCAATGTTCTAGATCATGGCAAACAAAAATACTTTTTTCTAAATTCAGCAAGCTGGGGATTGTAATACTTTTTTTCATATCAAAGAATTAAGTAAATCAGGGTTTTCTAATTTTTTTTCATTTACATATTCCTTTGCAGCCCAGTCTCATTAATTGAACTCTTCATAATAATGAAAACGTTTGTAATTAATATGATTGTTGTATTTCAAATTTATATTCTATACTTATGAGCAAACAGTCCATTAATGTAATTTATAACAATGCATTTATATTTACATTCAAAGCTTAAAAGAACCAATGAATTAAAATAAATAAAATACAAATTATATCTTTTTTAAAAAAAGGACTTTGTTATATTTTTTAATTGACTTATATACCTTTTTTTAATTTTTTTCATGTATACCTAAACTGGTTCATTCCTTTAGTGGCACATGTATTTAAGTGAGTACCACTAACCTACATAAAATTAATTTGAAAATCAGGCACTCTTCACAAACCTGGAGCTTACTTGTAAATATAGGGGATTTGAACTCAGACTTTCAAGCATCCTTCAATTATTGGATGACCGAAAAGTTGGAGGTTGGAATAAATTCAAGCCTGTCCATTAAAGTATGAAGATTTGCTATCTTAATATAAAACTAAGCACTGATTATATATATATGTGTGGGAGATAATAATCTGAACCAACTGTATGTGGTCATGTGTATCAGTTGTATGAGATGGTGTGGATAGTTGAAGGGTGCTTGAAAGTCTGAGTTCAAATCCCCTATATTTATAAAATTATTATTATATTTTTTGTAACTTAAAAAGATTTTGATTTAATAATTAACTTTTCAAAACTCAGATATATTATCAAACAGCAATAAAAAAAATCTTCAGCAATATTTGATTTGCATGATTATCATATATTTTGGCAGCTTTTTAGAAAAATGGACTTGAATGTTAACTTAGTAAGCATGTATTACTGGAAATTTGATTGAACGGATTGTTAAACATTGTTTGAGTAATTTTTATTATTTCTAATTAAATAATATATACATTTGAATTATATATATTTGCTTGTAAATAGCTATATGTATTTTTTATTATCAGGAGATATAATTAACACAATTGTTTAATTACCTAAAATGTAATTACTTTAATAGTTTGTTTTAAAAAAGAACTTAAGCAATTGCAAATGGGCATTAAATACCTTATAATTTAACTCTTTCACTCATTTTTGTAAATTTCGCACGTAAATCTCAACATCTTTCATTGGGATGTTGAAAAAAAAAGGAAAATAGATATTTTCCTTTTTTTTTTTTTAACTAAGATCCACAAAATAATTATTATCAAAGTATATAAGATGAATTATGGAGTCAATGCCCAATAATAAGTTACAATCTTTTCATTAATGTGAAGACAGTGACATATAACAATAGTATTTTTTATGAACAGCCGTTTTTTTTTTTTGTCTGGATTTATTTTCCAACTAAAATAGCCAAAGTTAAGATACATTTATAATCTAAATGTATTAATACATTCTGCTTTAGGCTAGATAAAACGCATGTAGGATTTTACAATTAAGAATGTAGCAATATAAGGGTTTTCACCCAGCATTAATGTTTATTTTACTTTTCAAAATTACTGTTCTTATCAAAGTATAAAAAATAGTAATAATTCCTGTTGCCATTAATTTATATTTTTCATAATACTAGTACTAATTATTTTTAAGACTATTAACATTTTATAAAATTTTCTCAGATGGTAAACACTTTTTAAAGGATGACATTATGGATTTTTACATATATATCTATATATGTGTATAAAAAAAAATGTGAGTTTATAAACATACATTTTTTTTTCCAAAATTTAACACACATAAAGGTAATGTGTTATATATTGTTACTGCTCAGGTAAAAAGATAAGATACAGATAGACGCGTGTTCAAACAAAACATTTATCTCCCCCCCCCCCAGATGCAAAATATATATATATATATTTTTTTACTTCGTACATAAAACAAAAAAAAAAAACTTTATAGCAATTTTATCAAAATTATCATAAGTTATTGATAGCATTTGATTGTCAGTAATTTATAAAGAATGAAATTTTAAATAATAATAATAATATGCAAACTACTAACCATAACTTATTCTCCATTCCCCATTACGAAAATACCATGTAGCTTGCTTGTCCGATTTATTATGGTCAATGCTGCCATATTTCTTTAAGGACCCACGAAAAGATCCCCGAAAGGAATCTCTAAAAGATCCACGAACTCGCCTCATCTACAAATAAAGGAACGCCTAAGGCTAATAGTAAATCCCAGAATGTGTAAAATAAAGATTTTTAAAAAAGTGGACGTTTGATTCAAAGTACGGCAGCCAGCGGGAAAAATTCTGATACTATTTATTACATCACCGAATCATTCTTCCAGATTAATGCACTCCAGCACTGCACACAGCTACCGATCGCTGGGATTCTTTACAATAACATCCACGCTTTACTTTTTATCTCTACGGATTTTTACTTCCTGAGAAAATCGATATATTTATATATGTATATTCAAAGAAAATAAATAAATAAAATATGGAATCTATAAATCCAATTAAAAAAAAAAAAATCCAAGGTGGCAGGAAAAAAAAACTCAATTCAATTGAAATCAATATTTTTTAGATCCCACCGGTGTTCGTGCTTCCAGGTGAGGTGGCATGTAAAACCACTTGATCTTCACAGTATGAGCAAACATGGAACAAGATAAAGAGCCACTAATTTAATGGGGAAAATGTGATAAAAAGAAATCCTAGGTTTCTAGCTTATCTCAATACACTCTTTCCACCCCTATTGTAAATAATGGTAATAATCCAATGTATTCCTTTTTAACATAGCACTAGATGGAGGAATCGACAAAAAAGGGAGGATAACAGATGATTTTTTTTTTTTTTTTGAAAACAATGAGATGACATTTTCTTCAAATTTATCCTGTTACATTTATACATTCCCCTGAGAATGTTTATTAATAGAATTCTTCATTACTGTTATTATAAAAATTAAGTTTGATTTAATCAATCTGTTTATTAAAGACGGATCTTTTAAATGCCTATGTGAAGATATAAGATCCCAGTGGTAAAATCAACTTTGAGGGAAAAAATTATAAATAATTCAAAATATTTATAAAATAAATATTGTAAAGAAAAGGGTTCTTGATAAACTATAACACAAATAACAATAAAGAATTCCAAAATTTTATTCCGGTAGAGAAATGGTTAAAATTTGAGGTTCTATTTTTTTTCTTTATTATAAACGAGTGTCAGTTAATTATGATGGCTAATATATAACTTTTTTCTTTACGTTATATATATATTGTCTTATTATAAGAATCATAATAGTTAGTTGAAAAGAAATCTATGCATAAAATAAAATTAAGAAAACATTTCATTTTCAATATATTTTGCTTAAATCATAGAATTAAATTTGGATCGAGTACTTTTGATCAAAATAATTTAGTATTAAAAGAAGATATGTCTATGTATTAGAAAAAGAAAACTTTTACTCTACTGAGATGTGGGCACTTAACATAAGAGCAATACAGTGAGTTCAAATCATTCAATACAATGAAGTATGGAACGATCTGTGTTAGGAATAACAGAAAGAGATTGTAAATTAAATTCATGGGTAAGAGATTGAATTTGAGCTGACCTGGACATATTTTTAGAAGAGATGATAATATATCGATAGTTTCAGTTTTAAATCACATCCCAAGAGATTATGAAGGATCTACAAAGAGACGACTTATAAAATAGATGAATAAAATCCAGGAAATATACTGGTGTGGTGTGGAAGGAAGTGGATTAAATTTGGAGAGATTTTCATTCTGCAATAAATCATTAGTGTTGGAAAATAAAGGTGAAATGATATTTTGCTTTCATTTTCACCAAAAAAAAAAAAAAAGAGAAGATTGGATAGAATTCAGAAGTATTACTAATACCAGTATTTAAATTTTACTTAATCTTTATAAATCAACAATGTAAAAAAAAAAAATGGAGAGCCATATATGCTCCCTGGAGTTTACGGCACACGGCCTATTTATATCACTAAGTATGAGATTACTTATTGAAAGATTAAAAAGTATTTAGGAAGGAATAATATAAAGATGTGGAAAATCGCATAACTAAGTAACTGGAATTCTTATTCCTATTTATTAGAAACATAACCTTAACAATATTTTTCTACATTCATTATATTCAAAATTACCCCAAATCCAAATTATATAAACCTGAAATAATCTATGAACAGCTTTTTATATTAAGTTTACTATAAATTTATTAAAATATTTCTTTTAAAACTTACAAAACCAATTACCAAAAATTATAGTCTCCCAAGCATGGTTTGGAAATCTAAGGTCCAGACTTATATTTTCTTTTTTATCATTTATTCTGATTCTACGGTGAAATAAATTTTAAATGATTTGTGTATCTCTTGTATTCAATTTAATTTTCTGACTCTATAATTATTATATATTTTGATAATAGTAACTTTTTTCTTCTTCACCTACTTTTTTTATAAGCCATCTTATATCCAAACTTTTATTTTCAAATTTTGTTTCTGATTGGTGGTTATTTACAAATTTTTACTTCTTTTGAAACATCAGAGATAATGATTTTTACCATCACTTTTTTCAACTTTTCTCAATGATAAATGATGCTAAAGAGTGTAGTATATGCCTCTGCAATTATTTTAATGGTTTTTTAGTCATTTTCTATATAGTAACCAACTTACTGAAAATATGCATCACTAGTAACTAAATAAATATCTCATTAAAGTAATCAGTATGATTTACATGCATTCTCTGCCATGACCTTTATCTGTGCATGATAACATTTATGTTGTAACTTTCTTTCTATTAACATGCTTTACATTTATTGATGTAATGTTCAATGTATTGATTTTGCTTTGATTTTACCAATATGTTCCTTGTTGATTAATTAAAATACTCTTTCTCTGCCATAAGATAAAATGAGAACTCCATTAATAGGCATCATTCAACTGTTGATAACATTCTACACTGCAAGCAGAAAGATTTTGGGTAACTAGTGACTGCTTTATTGTTTGCAATTAAGCAGGAATTGGTAATTATCATCCTTTTGTGTCCATTTAATATAATAGATTTAAGTGTATTAATGTAACTGACTTTGATTATTCTTTATAAAGGCTCATCTATCTAATTAATGAATCCATATGTTTTATCTCTTTCTCTTTTTGATACATAAATTTATTATCAAATGTTGCTTATAGATATTGTCCATTGTAATGTATATGGACTTATATATTGATCGTTTGTTTTTTATTTAGACAATAATACTAACAGTAATTTATGATCTCTAACTACTTTTCACGGTTTACTTAAAGGGTATTGCAGAAATTTTATTATTCCAAAAATCTTAACTAGTACTTATTAAATTGACTATAGTTTTTTTAGCCTTAGTTAAAATTTTCAAACATAATGTACAAAATTTTTCTCCTTCACTTGTTATATGTGATATAACTGCTGCAGATCCATAAACTAAAATATCAGTTGAGAGTATTATTTAAAAATAACCACTATAATCAATATGCAGTTATAAAAATATTTACTAAATGAAAAATTTTTAACATTATATATATATATATCCCTAATCCACTTGCAGTGATGAACACTCTTTTCAAAACAAATACTCTACAGCTAAACTCATATATTTAGCATAGGTTTGGTGTTGAAAAGATGCTTTGCATCAAAAATACCAAAAGGATATACATTTAATATTGTTTATATTTTCTCTGTTTAAAAAGAATTTGATAATTGCATATAAATTAGATCATTATCATAATGAATAAATAACGTATCTGCATTAAGAAACATTTTTGTGTTTTGAAAAGCCTCTTTTTAGGATTTCCTCATCTCCCTTTCTTTTTTATGATAGTTTGTATAATTGTTTTGCCATATGGGTTTTTTTTATTTCAAGTGATGGTAACTTTAAAGAAGATGGTACCCAAGAATTTGTCATTCTTTGTCATTTAAATGTATTTTTAGCATTTAGTTTTTTGGAATATCTTTATTGTGATGATTTAACATTTATCTTCCACTCCTGGATTAACAGTTTGCTGATAATTGTGAAATCTTTGCAAATTCAAAAATGATATATAGAATGTACCTAATGATCAATTAATTAATGTTTAAAAAAAACCTTGTTTTCTTTATCAGACTGTAATGGAAGAAGTTATTCAGCCACTGTTAGTTTAAGTGATTATCAAAACTTGAGAGTGAAAATAAATTTGAATATCTTAGTATTTTTTTAAGTAGAAAGATGAATTTAGTTGTTGAAATACAATACAAACTCTAAACATTCTAATGCTTTTTATAAGATGAAAGATAAAATATTTCATCATAGTAATATAAATACTGAAACTAAATTATTTATATTTAGAGCTGATATTTACCTAATTTATTGTAAGGAAATGAAGCTTGAATCCTTTATAAATGCAACACAACCATTAGAAAAATTTTGTTTAAGGAAACTTTATAAAATTCTGAAAAGACAATGTCTTATGATTATAAGACTAATCATTATATGCTTTGATTTGTTGAGTATCTTACTTTAGACATTACTATAAAATTATGTCTTCATTGTATTAGACAAAAATAGTCAAGTGATGTATTGCTTGGGAGTTCATATGATCCATGATCTTGAGCTATAGGATCTGCTGACCGTATCATTCTATTTTAGCACTAAATCACATAAATAAGTGGATTAGTGAAAGAAAGAAATGAGAAAGGACTTCAATATTGTATGAATAACTTGAGCATAGTTTTACGGAAAAGGCAGATTTATTTACATTATAAAGATTATCTTGATCCTATGAAAAAACACAATATTGATGGTTTTCATTAGAAAGATATGATTGAATATTAAACACAGTGGAGAGCTATAGTTAGAGGGAAAAATTGCTGCAAAAGATGTTAAAGTACAACATAAAATGTCAAATAAACAAAATAGTAGATCAACATGTTCTACATATGGATGTGTTTATGTTTTACAGGTTGATTTATATAATCATTACAAAATTCATTTTTTATATATCATTATTTTTTTGATTGGGAGTTGGAATAGTCCTATTCATTTATGACTGTAACTAGTGATAATTAGCTTACTTTAATTTTGCCTTGCATTCTTCACTTTTTTATGTTTTTTACTCTTTCGTTGAAACTATCTATACTGGAAAGTAATAAAATAAGAGTATTATTTGTGTCCATTGATCACTGTCATATCATGAATATCATTTTAAATTATGCAATGTAAAAAACTGTATTGTAAATATAGGAAAAGTCAAAAATATTTAATATATTCAGATTTATATGACATGACTAGATTAAAAATATTTGAATATTTGGTTGTCAATGTATCTATGTAAAAAAAAAAAGAACAAAAGTGTAAAGAGATTGGTTTTAGAATTTGATATGAAAAACTTATATAAAGAAAACTTAATGCGATTAAAATTAAAAATAAATCACTTACACATTAATATATTAGAAGTTAGAAAAATAAATGGAATCAACTAGAATATTTCAAGTACAATAACAAAAATGGCGATGCTTTCATTATTAAAAAGATATTGCAAGATCTTCTATTAAATATAATTCTGTGAATGATGATCAATACCACCTAAATGTCATGGACACAAAATATATCTGTCAGATTTTTTTACTTGTCAATGCTGCAGCAACTCACGCAAATAAAAAAAAAATTGAAAAGTTTTACGATCAAGTGTAGTCAAAATATAATAAAACTTGTAGGCAAAATATATTTTCTCCAATTATTAATTTAAATTTCAGATTTGGAAATGGAAAATAAAAAATTCTATTGATTAATATGGATTTGAAATCAAAAATTAAATACGATAATTGATAAGCTTTTATGAATTCAAAACTCTTTTTATTGCTTTATATTGATAATTTGCTACGTACATAACTGATTGAAATTCATAAAAATAAAATTAATTACATCTTATCTTCCACCAATAAAAGATTTTAATTTTTATCGCAAAAATTTGGCTAGGGATAGATTGTAGAACAAATTCGAATTATTCGTGAATATACTTTGAGTGTTAGATAAACTACCTATTTCTTTTAAATATGAATTGTCTGAAAATTTATAGCACTCTGTAGAAAACTTTAGTTCAAATCTCTTCTACTAAAATTTTTAATTCTAATCAAAAATACAAAAATATTTTCGACAAATATATTTATTAAATTAATTTTTCTAATTTAAATCGGTTAAATTAATTCTCTGAATTTTATTATAAAATTCTCTGAATTTTATTATAAATTATATTTAATTTTTTTTTTTGTTTTGTTTTTTTTTAATTTGGTAAACAAAATAGGAGTCTTTCTAAGCAAGAACAGAATGGCACCTGACACCAACTTGCTTTTTAAAATAATATTAAAATATAAATGAATATGAAAGTTTTATTAGGAATTAAAGAAGATAGATACATTGAGAAGTGGAAAAGAAAAAGATATAAAGATTTTTTTTTAAGAAATTGATAAAAAATTTCAAAGAATATCCAGGGGCAATCATCAATATTTGATAAATATTTGAAAAACAAGCTTGAAAAAAAAAGTGTCATCTGGAAATTTATCCTACTTCCTCCAAAAAAAAGCTTCATCCTTGAAAAGATATATTGAAAAATATCAATAAGCAAATTACACATAAAGTAGTAAAGACGAGATTGTAAAGAATATATAAGAAGGTTTATCACAAAGATGTTAAGCAAGACACTTTTAATAAGAAAGCTTATATTAAAAAATCACTTTAGATTAGGTTTTTTTATCTTTTCCTAAAGATATAATGACTGAAATTGATTGGATTGCATCAAAAAATTTAAAACTCTGAAAAAACATTACAATTTTTTTATTTAATGTATAAATTTATTTAATGGCCTACAGATTCTAGAAAATAAACTTGTATTTCTATAAAAATAAAAATAAATCAAAGAAACCTTGTCAATATTTGAAAACTATATTATCGTCTTTGCATTAAAAATTTTTCCACAAGCATTTGTAGTGGATAATGAGGAAGTCCAGGCAACATTAAAAAAGTCTATATTCGCTTAATTGAATATAGTATGAACTTTGATTGATTCAGTTGACCATTCAAGCTATAATAAAAACTGCATCAAGATTATTATTAGAAAAATTAATGAACAGAATGGAAGACAAGATTATATTAGCAGTTCCAACAGTTGATATCATAATTTATCGTGTTTATAATTTTTATTATCTGATATTATTCAACAACAATAAAGGAACTACTAATAAAAATATTTTGTCTAAGACTAAAACTATTCAGAATTAAAAAAAAAAAACTTGTAAAAGATTTTTAGATGTAGAAATATATTTTTAAAAATAAATATCAGAATTGTTTAAACAATGATTTTGTTTTCCGTGACTTACTGTGAATATAAAATTGGAATACTAAAAAATGAATAGGTGAGTAGTGCTTTTCAAAATTAAATGCTACTGAAGACTTTGAGAATTCCATGGACAACAAGGAAAATGGTCAGATTACATCTTCTTGTTGAAGTTCAAATAACCAAATTGAAAATACCTTATTTAGATTATGTCATCAAGTAATCTAATTTATATAAAAGTAAATAGTGCGTGGAAAAATTGTTAATAATAATAAAAAAAGAATATGAAGAGCAATGAGTTAGATGGGTTCTACCATGGAAAATTAAATGGATAGTAAATCATTCCAAAAAAATGCTATTTATATGATCACTAAGAGTGGATTTTGACTTAATGAGTTATGTAACTCTTATGAAATATTCTGCCTCTTAATTTTGTAAATGCACAAACAGCACATAAGAATTTGTGCTAACTTAACGATTAATTTTCTTTTCTACCGTAAAAACGATCAATCTATTTTTAAACTGATCAATTTCTCATATTGATAATCATCCAAGTTGAAAAGTTGGTAGAGAAGTATTTTCCAATCATTATCTGATAAAGCACTCAAGTTTAAAAATATTAATTACAAAAATGAATTTTTAGTAGTTTATTTTTATATCAATAATATAAAAAAATATTTTATAAATCCTTATTTTAATTATTAAAAATAATACATTCATCAATATCTGTAAATTTACAGTCAAGTTTATGAATTATCAGATTTTGAATTTGACCTTTTATATTCCAAAAACAGTGCTTCAGTTTTTTTATTTACAGTAATTCTCCTCATTCTACCATGTAACATCTGAATAATATAATTAAAACTCAAGTGAAAATGTGCTATTTTAAAGTCTGTTAAATATTTTCTGGCAACTTAATTAAACATCTTAACCAACTCAATGAAAAAAAAGTACAAAAATCATCCAATTTTCTTATGACATTTTTTATTTGTATTTGTCTGGCAAGAATCATACTGAATCTCTGGTAATCATTTATTCATGGCTAGCAGCAACCTATTCAATAAAAATCCTTAAAAAATACTTTTCTATAGCAAATAATAATGATATAACAAGTAATTAAGATAATCTTTTTTATCCCTTTTAGCTTATAAATTATAGTAATTATAGCATCCATAATATCAAGTGACACAATCTCATTGGTCTATGTATTTGTAATTAATTCCAATAATTTTGCATATATCTCTCTAAATCTAAATGAAGTAATCAATTATTTAAACAATAGTATTATTTCCCATGAACTAGTCCACAAAGTAATTGTGTCACCAAATCATTTATTTCTCCATTTTCTCTTCATTGCTCAGTTCTCCACTTTCACGTAACTCTTTCTATTTCTTATATCATCAAACAACATTAGTCTTTTCCATTCTTTCTTTTTGCATTTTCTTCAAAATATCTTTCATTAAACTATACTTTTTTTTAATATATGTGCAGTCCAGTTTTTTTCTTTATCTCTAATTTTCTCAATCAATCTTTTTTCTTTTGCTCTTTTCAATACTTTTTCATTTGTTATTTTATTTATCTAGCTGATTTTTACCATGCTTTTCCATGACCATATCTCAAAGATTTTAAATCCATACATAATTTTATTACTCAGTATCCATGTTTCACAACCATATAATAGCATACTCTACACATAGCATTTAATTAATCTTTTCTTTAATTCTCTCTTCAAAGGTCTACAAAATATTCTATTTCTCTTAGTAAATGCCTCCTTTGTCAATGCTATTCGTTTAACTTCATGTTCATTTCTGCCATCCTCAGTCAACCAACTACCCAAATATTTAAATCCCTTTATTTAATGAACTATATCTTTTTGCAATTTTACCTATTCAAAAATACTAAGCATTAATATTGTCATGTATTTGTATTTCACAGAAAGTTCCTTTTTAATATTTTTTGTTTTTTATCTTTTTTTTTGTTGTTGTTTTGTTTTGGTTTTTTTTTGTATATAAATAATTGCAAATGATGATAGTATACAAGATATTAAGTTAGATCTCATAACAAATTGTATGCAGATAATTTTTTTAACTCAAATTACAAAAAAAAACAACTTATAAATCATAGACTTAGCATCATAGATATATATGATGATTTTTTAATCAACTCTCTCCAGTTTTGTTGATTCATTATAAGAAAGCTGAAAATATAAATTAGTTTCATGGCATTTCATAACATTATTTAATTAGGAACTTATTTTTTGTTTATGTTTGTGTAAAACTTGTATGATCAAGCATCTGAAACTTTTTATAAATGTCATCAAAAAAAAAAATTATTTAGATTCACTTAAGTAGCTGCCTTAAAAAAATCTTCTTTGAAACGTTGTATTTGAGCAAATTTGTACAATTTATTAAATCAGTTCAATATTTTCATTTTCTTTATTTTATGTATAATGGTTATAAAGACTGTAACTTAACTATTATATGTTGTATATCTATAAGTATTTTTACTTTGAATATGTAAAGTAGAGGTCCCCAGATTTTTTTGTTCTGTGGACCACTTTCCGATTTATTTTTTGTCATAGACTCTCTGTCTGCCTAATATTAAATTTTTCTAAACTGTATATTGTCAAATATGTTTTTTGCAGCTGACAGTGCTGTTCACTTTGATAGGGCTTTGCAAAAAAAAAAAAACCAACTTAAATTTTTTAGTCAGACCTTTATTGAAACAAATTAAAAATTTTATTTTTATGTGAAATAAAACAAAATTGAATAGCTCAAAATAAAAATAGGCTAAATTAAAATTCTCTTTAAAATTTAGTACAAAACCCTGTAAATATTTGGATTTTGGACAAAAATCAGAATTTAGTAACAAAACCATAAAATAAAACTAAGGTTCAAAACTAAAAATACCATAATTAATGGTGTTAATGGGAAGGATGAACTTGATGCTCTGATAGCAATTGCTTATTATTTGGAGTCAAATGATTGAGGAATAGCCTTAAATCTTATCATTCAGTTATTTGCATAAAATTTCTTTTTTTTTTTAGTCAGCAGATTACTTACTGTGCTAAAACCCCTTTCCACAAGCTATAAAAATGGAGAAGCTATCAAAATTTTTCTTGCAATACTCCATAATGCAGGATAAATAACAACTACATTTTTTTTTTGAAACCAGAACTGCTGATATCACTTTTTAAACTACCCTTTAAGTTCTTCATTAGTGCTCATTTTGATGAGTTCTTCTTGTATTGCGATATCCGATTCTTCAATTGCACCATATGGATTGATAACCCAGTATGATATTTCCATAGTTAGAACATCATCAAATCTGATTTTAAAGTTTGAGTGGAGGACACTTAAATGTTGAACATATGCCAAAATATCATCATCTTGAACGTTTATCAATGATAAGTTGTGGAATTGTGGAAATTTGTGCTTTCCAATGTTTTATTTGAATAAGTTAATTCTGGCAAGAAAAGCTGAAATTATGGACTTTCTTTTATTAAATTCAGGCTGTCTCCTTGTAACTGCAAGTTAACCTGATTAAATTTAGCAAATAAATCTGTTAAATAAGGAGTATCTAGTTTCCATTTTATTTAATTTTATTTCAAAATGGGATCTTTATCATCCAAAAACTCTAAAATCGGTTCAAAAAGTGGAAAAAAAATTCAAACATAAGCCTTTTAAGAGCCAGAATATTTTAGTGTGATGAAGTAATTGATGAAAGTCCTTGACATTTTTTTCACACAACTGCTCAAGCAACCTAGAATTTAACATGTTGCTATGAATCTTGTTTTCTGCTATTGTGATAAATTGGAGACAATGATGCAATATGGCACTTTAATTTTTAGCTACTAAGTGTTTTCAGTGAATGATGCAGTGAATTGCAAATATACAGGTACTTTTTGTTCTGAATAGCTTGTAAAACCATGATAGTGTCCAAACATGGCTGGTACTCCATCTGCTGCTACTGATATTATATTTGTTAAGGGATCCCTTTTTCCATAAAATAGTCTTTTAAAACATTAAATATTAATTTTTCTTCAGTATCTGTTGTCAAAGTTTTCACAAAAAGCAGTTCTTGATGGATTTCTCAATATATAACAAAATGAACATATGCCATTAATAGTGCTTCATTACCAATTAAAGTTGACTAATCGACTTGAAGAAAAAATGGTTTGTTTTTAGATAATTACAGAAGAAGATTTTCACATAATGACTTATTTTGTCAATATGTCTTTGAACTGTGTTGTCACTCAAAGGAATTTTTTTTAGTATATCATATGCAGGTTTATGTAGAAAACCTCTCAACATCTGGAAAAATCAGCTGTTCTCCAATAGTATTCCTGATTTACTATGAGTAAAGAAATATTGGAAGATGCCAGCAAACCATCATCATTTTTTTTTGATGTTGAAGCAAACATGCTGTCTAGCGTGATTCTTTTCTGAAGTTTTTCTTTTAGTGTTTTAAAGTATATCAAATCTTTACTGGTTTTATCAGAATGCAACCTTCTCAGATGATTCTCCAGCTTAGACAGTTTCATAGCATCATTCCTTAAAACTTTGTTGCATAAAAGACACATGGGTAAATACTTGTCTGACAGTGATGGAATAGAGCCAAACTTCAAATAATCAATGTTATACCGTTTAGATTTTTTTTAGCCTCTGCCATGTTGAGTAGAAGATATCTGCCAACAAAAACAAGCTATATAAATCCCATAAGACAAAAAAAATTAAATTAATTGACGGGAATAAGATTCTATTGAGGCATTTACATTAATGCTAAGTATAATGAAAATTGAAAAATTATCGGAACATTTCTTACTCCTTTGACACCAAATCTTTAAAAAAACACCTACACAAACAAAAACAATCCTTAAAAAGTAGGAAATAATTATTTTTCACTATATCTGAAGCATTGACTATTTCTTTGTTTGGATATTTAATTTTTTGTTTGAGTATGCAATTAGAGTTTTTGGTCATATGTTTTAACAGGATTTTCTTTATTTGAAATATTTAACTAAAAAATGTGGCTGAGATTGCAATCTGGAGTACTAACTAACTAAAAGTTTGTATTTACATTCCTTGGATTAGATGCTTCTAAACAAGATGAGGTTTAAAGTGAGATAATCTCTAGTTTCGAAAATGATTACTAATAATCATTAGTGTATTTATCTGAAATGGATGGCGTCAAAGTTGTGAGAGGAGGAAGTTTGACAATGGTAAATGAAAATGTAACAATTTACTCTAGATTAATACTTTTCATATAATAAAGATATATATATGAGAGATAGTGACCTGGGCCAACTGATGAGTGCTGTTTCATCACGAAATGCATCTTGGGGGGGGGGTCATTTGTCTTTTATTGTATCTTTATTTATATGAATTTGAAAAGAATTGGGAAGTGTGGAGGTGTTTATTATATCTATAAAGATGTTTTTAATTCACTTTGATTTGCGTCTGTATTTTGCACTAAATAAAGTTAATATTTTCTAACCACTTTTCTTTTTAAAATTCAGAATAGAAATAATCAATGTTTGATTCTAACACTACTGTTTATAATTGCCTAATTTAGCATGTTCATGTAAAAGTTTTGGTCTGAACAAATCTGAACATTATTTGATTTTATCATATTTTAATAATATGTGGGGGAAAATAGGCTTAAATATCAGCAACAAATACTGTGATAATTCAAAAAATTATAATTTTTAATAAAGAAAACATTGGGTAGGATGAGAAAGTTCAGCACCGATGTGGGATTTGAGCACTCCATCATCAGATTTTCAATAAAATGGTCAGATGAAGAGTTGTGAGGTGGATTGGATTGAAGCCTATTCATTAAAGTATGAAGATTGGTTACCTTAATGTAAGCTGAGTATTGATTGTATATATGTGTGGAGATGATAATCTGGACCAACTGATGAGTGCTGGTTTAGCATAAAATACATATATTGATGATTATTTATCTTTCAACACATGTGTGATAAAATGTATCAGCAGTATGAGATAGTGTGGATAGTTGAAGGTTGTATGAAAATCTGAGTTCAAAACCCTTATATATTACATATTGGAGTGCAGTATGAAAAAAAACCTATACTGTAGAAAAAAAATTCATATATTAATAATAAAAAACATTGTAAAAACTATTATCTGTATTTTTAAAAGTTATATTGTAATTTTTGCGATTTTCTAGAATTATAATAACAAAATCCAAAACTTATCATACCTATTCCTATAATAAATTATTTCAAATTTAAAAAAACTACTTAAAAGTTTACGAAACGCCTGAAATAATGATTTCAGTGGGTGGACCTCCATTTACATATTGTGGACTCCCAATTTTTTTGTCATTGACATGGACCCTCTGAAAGTGGAAATCGAACCCTGGGGTCGATATCAACCACTTTGAAAACCTGTGATGTAAAGGCTGACCCTGTGATAATTTGCAAATATCTATAATTATTCATCATTATTTAAAATTAAAATAAAAGTGAAAAAAAAATTATAATTGCTTACAAATTATAATTCAGGGTTTCTAATTTCTTTTTAAACATAAAACCATATTAATCAAGATTAATAAATAAAATTAGCTGTGAAATAAAATTTAAACCTTAGAAAAATTTATAAATATTCATCTCCATCATTCATTTCATTTGCATTAGTAAACATCCTTCGGATTATCGACAATTTTTTTAATAAAAAATAATCCTTTAAATTTTAGAATATGAATTGGGTTAGACTATTAATCAGAACTCCTAGTATTGCATTTTAAAGGTTTTTTTAATTTAAACTCACATTATAACAGTGAAATATAAAATTCGACATTGGACACATTATCATAAATAAGTCTTTGTAAAATCATTAGCTTATTGTTGAATATATTTAATTTTTTATTTATTTACTATCAAAATAAAAATTTATGAAAGTAAGTTATATGTCTGACTTTATTAATTACAAGAATTCTAAGAAAGTTTAACTTATATGTCTGACTTTATTAATTACAGAAATTCTTTATTAATTAATATTATTATAACTATCTACATTAATTCTCTAAATTTTCTATTATTCAATATATAAGGGATTCTGACTCAGACTTTCACCTGACCCTCAGCTCTCCATGTCATCTCATGTTGCTGACCCACCTGATCATACATATGTTGAAAAGATAAATAATCACCAATATACGTATTTCATGCTATACCAGCAATCATCAGTTGGTCCAGATTACTATCTCCATACATATATACAATCAGTGCTCAGCTTTATATTAAGTTAGCCAATCTTCATACTTTAATGGACAGACTTCAAACTACTCCAACCTACAAGTCTTCAGCCATCTATTTTATTGAAAATCTGATGATGGAACGTTCAAAGCCCACTTTAGTGACAAAGTTGTCATCTTACCCATGTTAACCAATTGGTCATCCTGACCCCTCCTGTACTGGAGAATAATCCATTTATATACATATGCGAGGGATGGGCAGACCTTTAATGCACTATGTCTTTTTTTAATACGTAAATTAAAGTATGAAGATTGGCTATCTTAATATAAAGCTGAGCACTGATTGCATATATGTGTTGCTGAGCACTGATTACATATATGTGTGGAGATAGTAATCTGGACCAACTGGTGATTGCTGGATTAGCATGAAATATGTAAATTGGTGATTGTTTATCTTTTCAATATGTGTATGATCAGGTGGGTCAGCAATATGAGATGGCATGGAAAGCTGAGGGTCGTGTGAAAGTCTGAGTTCGAATCCCTTATATATTACATTATATATGTGCAGGTGTGTGTAAACCTGTACAGTATATTAATTTACATATTATTCAATATAGAAACTATTTTTTTACTTATTTTAAAATTAAATAAAAATTAATTTTATTAATTATCATAAGTAAATAAGAAAAACAAATAATTGCTAAAAATTAATTTTAAGAATATATTTCAAATGCATGCGCATATATATATATACTGATAAGGTCAGATAAATAGGCATTTGATATATATCAATATATATATATATATATATATATATATATATATATATTGTAACCTAGTGTTATTGACACTTGGTTTACTTGGCATTATTTCTGCAGGAAAACAATGCTATTCTTTAAAAAAATAAAAAGATAAAATAACAATAGTAATAATTGATTAATAAAGTATGCTATTCACTCACTTTGGCATGTTTTGGGTGAATAACTAATAGATTTAATAACTCAATGTCATTTTAAAGAGAGAACATGAATAATTTTATTGAGATATTAATAATTAGAGCAAATTAATATGGTATCAAAGCTAAACAGTAATTGATTTTGGATGGGTAGAGGGGAGAGTGGATGAGTGTCTTATCATAAAGCACAATAACTTCTGGTAATTTCTTTTTGTAAAAAAAAAAAAGAAAGAAAAAAAAAGAAAAAAATATATATATATATAATGTTTAAAGAATTATATATCACTGATTGTTAATTTAATGTATTTATTATTATTTTTTTATATTGTCAAATTACTTTGTAATCCAGGTAGATAATACTGAAAACTATATGATTGTAATAAGTTTTTCCTTTCTTTTGTTTATGTTATAATCAAATGATTATTTTTCTGGAAGAGGTCGCTAAAGTAAAAAAAAAAAAAACAACAACAAAATGAAACAACCAATTTCATAATCAAGATCTTTTTTTTTTTTGAAAAAAAAAATAGATAGTCTGCTTTTAGTTTTCAAGGAAGGAACAGTGCTGAAATTTGGTAACTCAATTTTTTCATTTTATTTTGCAGAAATAAATGTAATCAAAGTAAAATTTTAATAATATAATGTGTGGCTAAATTTTTTTGATAAGATATCCTGATTTTCTTTGCCATCTACCTATTTAAAGACCTTTTATACTTAAAAGTTTATTGTCTCATGCTAAAGTTCAAAAATGACAGATGTGACTAAAAGAGTCACAAAAAATTATATTATATCTAAATTAAGGAAAAGAAGCGATTTCCAAGAAAGTATTAATTATTTATTAACTTTATGTCATTTATTGATATTTTCTTGGTATAGAAAGAAAAAAAAAATAATAATTGACAGAAATATGTTGAAACCAAGGAAAATCAACTAGAAACATTTTCGCGCTCTTTCTCAATATTGTCTGCCTTTACAAGTAATGTAGTTACATACATTAAAATATGTTTTATTCACCAAGAATTGTCTGGAAATAATAATAATGATAAATAAGATTAAATTATGCACCTGTATATTTTAAAAAAAATATATATATATAAACTTTCTCAGAGTAAATATAGGAAAAGTTATATAGGGGCATTCTTACGGAGAAGTTACCGTTAAAAAAATTTATAATTCCTAAAGTATGAACAAAACCAAATATCTTAGTGACTTAATGATAAAAATAAATGATATATTATATTATACATCAGTTGGAATTATTAAAACTTCCTGTGCACGTAAATTGACTGCAGTTATTATCATAATAATCTCTTGGAAAATTGCGCATTTTTGTCCATAAGTAAGCTAGCTAATAAGTATACATATCGTCAATAAAAAAAAAAATATTGTGTATGTTTATCATCTATAGTCAAATATTCATCTATGTTAGAAGTCTATTTTTTTTCTTGGATCCCAAAATTGTAGTAGTTTAATTCAAGTAAGAATTAATCTTCAATTCTGCTATATGTTTCTTTACCTAATTTATTAAATGCACAAAATAAGAGAAAACTTTTATTTAAAGAAAATAATACCATGCGTTTATTGTTTTTAAACTTGCTTCGTGAAATACGACTGGATAAAGCTCTTCACCTGGACCAATTGCTCAATAGAAAAACATTTTCTAATGAGAGAGTATGCACTTGTTAATTAATGATTGTGTAAAACTAAGTTATAAATGATATGTATTTTTGTTATATCACATAGGTTAAAGTCTGTATGGTCAAGTGATATTTCATAGCCTTGTAATGACAAAGGTATGTTTTAATATAATTATTATAGGTTAAGTTGATATTTAACACGAAAGAAAAAATCTATAAAATATGTTTTAATTATTACATACAATTGTAGATAGAAATTTTGTATGTTAGATACGTAAAAGAAAAATATTTAGATATTTAAGGGGTGAAATAAATATTGAAAATTATCAGAACTAAAAAAAAAAAAAAAAAATGCTATAACAAAATATTTCTTGTTAAAGTTTTGAAACGAATTTATACTGTATTAATTGAGGAAGTTATTCCTAATTATTCTTAAATAACACATCCACTTTATTTAGTTTAAGATAGTATGCTACCAACTATTTTTGAATGTTCCTTTATTAAAATTAAAATTATTATACTTTTATTCTATGATGTCCATTGATTTCAGATGTTGATCAAAGTATACCCGATAACATAAGTTTATTATAATCAGTGTATTTACTTATCCTGCCCAGATATAGCATTGGTATATGCTTAATATTCGCATAGGTAATAATTATAATGTATTTATTTTGTTGGGATGAAAAATGATCTCCCCCAAAAGCTTTGTTTTCCATGAGAGGAAGATTTTAAATATAATGTTCGGGTATGTTTATAGCCCAAGTGATCGATTCTCATAGATAGGACGATCAAGAATTTATCTAGCATTTAGTATGCTTCATTCGTTTAAATCCCAGGAGAGGATTGTATTTGGTGTGTGTTCGTTGTATGCCCAAGTAAGAGGCAAGAAACCACCAAAATATTTTAATGTAGTAGATTACTTTACAGACCTTCGTGGTTATTCCATATTCCTCATGTGAAAATAAAGATAGCTCCACCATGGAAGGTGTTGATTATTGTGCTTAATTTTGAAAGTTCGGGCAAGATAAAGGTTATATTGGAGGTGTTAGTTCCTCAAGATCCACTTTAGTATAAATAGTGCATTAGTAACTAGGGTCAATATCTGTATTGTGCTGCTAAATATTGCTAGTATTTGACAAGTAAATCAATGGAGAAAGTAATTAAAATTGCGTAATTTAAAACGCTTATTTACTGAAGGAATATTCAAAATGCAATATTTAATTCTGGTTAGTAATTAAATAATACTCATATTTAAAATTATACGTATGAATAAAATTTGTATCATAACTTAAGTTAGCATTAAGTTAAATGTAAGATGGTAAGTGTAACTTCTGATAACTGGCCTATAATTAGAATAGGTTATCCCATTAAAGACCATAAATAAAGTAAATGTATTAGAAATAAATTTAATATTTTGCGTATTGCATATGATGGGATTAATCATTTAAAAAAAAAAATAGTTAGTCAATAATTTTGAATAAAAGCTTCTACAAGGTTACCAAAATGTAATAAACAATGTATTGGTAATGAAATGTACTTTTAGTTAATCAATCCATATAATTGCATACAGGAGAAGTAGTAACCTCTAGTCCATAACCAAAACAGTATACAGATTAATGTCAGTTATATTTTATATTTTTGTATTACTATGGGATTATTGAATAAATGTTCATATTTTTTTTTTTGTGATAATAATAAATTATAGTCTTGTTAAAATTTGTTGTAGATTCATTTTTTTTGTTTTTATATGCTAAATATAAGTGTTTGCACAATATTTGCAAAACCTTTTCTTGAGTCCGAAATCATTCCAAATTCTTAAAAACTTAATATACCAGATAAATAAAGTTAAGCAAATCGGAATATGTCATTATATTTTAGTTTAATGATAATTATTTATGGAGTTGAAAACTTAAGACTAAACATTCACCTTTGTATAAAAAAATAAAAAAAATGAATTTATTCCCAAACCATTAACTTTGGTTGCACATTATTCCATTCCCATTTAGTTAAATTGTCTAAGTAATAAATCTTAGTTATATTATTATTGTTGTCATGGATGATGGAAGGACACAAAAAGCACCCTTGTCTTTTTATTATTCTGACTGAGATTCTAAAAAAAAAAAAAGGGCTGTGTTATTCAAAATTATACGTCATTATTGAATAGAATTATCATCTCTTTAAATAATATAGCAGTTGATATGAGAGATGAAGACACATTGAATTTAAGTAAAATAAATGTTTCCTATAGCCGACCAGAATGACAGTCATATGCGACAACACAATACTGCCGAGCATTTCCTTACATGAACCAAAGAACCCTGAGATTAATATTATTATAATTATTCTTTAAATTAATAAGTGATCAATTATTGTTATTATTACAATCGTGGCATGGCTTAAGAGAATTGAATGTACAATTGTATTATATGAAAGGTATTTTAGATCATCTTGGAAAATTAATGGATATGTTGCTTTATTTTGGTTGCCTTAACAACCTGTGTAAAGTAGTGTCCTGGGTACAAACAAATAAATAAAATAAAACTAAATAAACTAATAAAAATAAAGAGTTAGAAATAAAATAAATTTTTAATATATAATTAATACTGGGTTAGAATATATATATATACTGATAAGGTCAGAAAATAGGCAGTGATTACCAATACTTAAGATTTAGAGAGCTGGTATTACTGAAATTCATCTTTCAAAAAAAAAAAAGAAAATGAATAGGCAAATATCTGCAAGTTTTTTGAAATAGCAGTTCATTGAGTGAAAGGAAACCATGTGGTGTGGCATAAGTCATAAGTTCTAGTCTGTATTTATTTTATAGTAGTTCATAAGATACAGCATTAGGTTCAAAAGTTCAAAGAAAGAAAACTTTTATTTTTTGTTAGATAGCATTATTGCATCAATATCAATATGTAACTTTGGGGGATGACAGACTTTAATGTATGTGTCGACAGAAATCATAAAGTATGGCTAAAAGTTATTGGAAATAATATATTGGTTTTTTGAATTTGAAAAGTCTCATTGATTTTTGCACAACAAATGCGTTGAAATTTTGAACTCTTTATGAGAATAAAAATCATATAATTTATTTTTGAATGCAATTATTTATTTATTTACTATCAAAATATAAATGTATAAAAATTAAATTATGTTTTTATCTTTATTTATTAATTATAAAAATGCATTTAGTCTTATAGCTAATTATTAATTAATATTATTGCAATTACTTATATTTATTCTTTAAAGTTTCCTTTATAGTAATTTGGATGCATCTCTTTAAATAATGTGCACGTTATATATATATATATATATATATGCGTGTGTGTGGGGTGGTGGTGGATGTGAAACAAAAAAATAGTTGATTTAACTAGTATGGATACCACAGTTCTTAGAAGGTTTCAAATTATAAGTAATAATGAATACCAAATTAAGAGGACAAGGTAATAAAATAAATGAGTAAAAAGATTAAAAGATTTTTATTTAATAGTAAATAACAATGTGACGATAAATATTACTGTGTTACTCATTCATAACTGAATCAATTAATTAAGAAAAGGCCTAAACATTAAATTTAAAAAGCAAAAAATGAGAAATCAAAAGGATCGGTCAAAGCAGTTTATAATATATGGTGAAATAATTTTTGTCTATGAAGTATAAAAATATGCTCTTTAATTAAAAAAAAAAAGAAAGAGAAGAAACAAAATAAACTAAAAATCAATGAATAAAAAATATTTCAAATATAAATAAAGATGTCTGTTAATATGCTCCAAACTAGAATTTAAATTTCAGAAAGCAAGAACTGAAACAAAATAATAATAAAAAAATTCTACTAAAGCAGAACAAAAAAAAAGACACATCTATTTACAAGAAAATATTTTCAAATCAATCCAGGCTCTCAATACTAAAAAAAATCCATTATCAAAAGCATTGTTAAAACTATAGTTTTTGAGAAAATCAAAATCAAGGTCTAGATAAACAAAATATCTATACATAGTAATGAAATCTGGTTTATTTTTATATCTAACAAAATTGAAATTGTTACATTTTTCAGATCTCATGTCTTTTAGTATGTGTATTCTTCAAAAAATAAGATTTAAAAATTCAAAAGAAAATGATAGAAAATGTTATGAAGTCTTTCCAAGAAAGTTTACTATGTAATGAAAGAGTTAAATCTATTAATTAATCAATTTTGCATATTCTGTAGTTATGTTATAAAATAGTTTAAAAATCAATAGCTTAGATGTTATTTTTAAAATAAAAAAATGAAAAAATAAAGAATTTACCCCAAATATAATCTATCTGACACCATCTAATACTTGGAAATAACAATGCAGTTAAAGAAATTAAAAATAGTAAATTCGGCATTGTAAAAAATCATTCTAAATGAAATTTTGGTAACAGTAATTGTAAAATAATGACAACCCATATGTTTTAACCGTGTTAAATTAGATAATAATAAATTTTAATACTGGAAAACATTTCAAATACCAGTCATTTGGCAGATAATTACACTGCTGGTTAGCTTTAAATGTTAAAAGAATTGAAAATATCTATTTTGTAATAAATTACATCTATCAATTTCTACTTATATGAACCAGAAGAACTAAAAAATAAAGATAGAAAAATTTTCCTAACAAATGCAACCTCTAAAAAGCAAAAATAGCCTATGTTAAAAAAACACAACACCTGTGAAAACAAGAAAATATTGTACAATCATCAAAATTAAATCAAAACTAAGATTAAATGGCCTATGAAAAACTGAACTAATAATATGAAAAAAATAACCAATAAGTGTTATGGCCTTATATAGGTTAGAATTTTATACTCACATATTTATGATAATATAAAAATAAAGTCAGGTTGTGTTAGATGTGTACACTAACATAACTGTAATAATATAAAGTAATATAAAGCTATTAATGTATGCAAGATATACACACACATGTAATATAATATAAAGCTATACAACTAGAATAACATAAAATTATTTAACTGAAATGACAAACAAAATCTATACTCAATGAAGGACTAAATGAAAGAAATATTTAATGGATTATAATTAAAACAGAGAACTCAAAAATAAAAGGATTGTGCAATTAAGTTATTACATTAAATCAAATATAAAAAAAATCATTTGTCCTAATGATAGGACTAATTACTTATTCATAAAATAGGAAATGAAAAACATTTCTAAAAAATTCTAGAAAATTTCAGTAAAATATAAAAGGAAGAATCCAGTCATGATCCGTGACAGAATAAATTAACATGACAGGTCAGAAATACCACTCAGACAATTGAAAATTTATGCAGGTCTCTATACTTAGTGGAATCCTAACTAAAGTTCATAAGTAATATCTAGGGATATTTAAAGGCTTTCATGCCTTTGATTGTAATTTTTGGAAGTGTGCAACCTACCAATATCCTGAATATGACTTAATATTATTTGCATTGTATCTGATTTTTTGTATAGATATATTATTATTATTGGAATTTAGCATTTAACATCTCTATTAAATATTTAATCTAAACATTTCATTGCTCCATCAACTTTTTTTAAAATTTATGTTAACTATTTAGATTTCTTTTTTGAGTTACAATTGCTATTGTTTGAGGAGTGGAAATAGCATATCATTGTTGCAGTTGACAAGTTGAAAATTAGCATAGAAATTAAAGCATCCCTAAAATTTGTGGGATTACAGAGTCCTAAGTGCAGAATGTGTTAATTAATCACTCAAAACTGACATTTAAAAAAATCTAAAAAACAGTTTACGGATATTCAGCTGTAGTTGATAAACAAAATAGTAACAACACAGCTGCAAATAGAAGAATTTTGCATTATAAGTGGTATATCTATACAAAAAAAAAAGACAAGTACTTTATAATTAATATTACTAAAGTTGATGTTGCAAAAGTTGTCACATTTCCCCCTTTTATCAGTTTTAGGTTAATTGAAATTACAAGTTGATTCTGCAACCCAGGTGATCTAGAAAATTTATCTCATGCAAATTAGGAAAATGTTTAAATGATTATTTTAATTCAGAATTCTCTAACTACATAGCACACCTTCATTTATAAAATAGATGCCAAGTGAGGGTAGAGTAGGTTAGAGATTATGACATGATTTTAATAAATTTGGCAAATATTTGTGTGAAGAAATGTTGTTTGAACTATTTCTGTGGGGTATGAATGCTGACAAACTTTGATAACAGTTACTGCATATATTAGATCTGCTGTACATAGAAGTCATAGAAATAAGAACTGCCAATGAACTAATTCTTAGTCAAGAAAAAGTTTCAGCTATCAAGCATTGATGATCCCAATCAATCAACTAAAGCAAGATGATCCAAATAGCTAGAAAAGAGAAGATTAAATCGATACCACTATGAGAAACTTTGACACATGGCATGAAAGTGCAACTTCCTAAATGTAAAATGCAAAGTCTGAAATAAAGTAGATCACTTAATCAAGGTCTGCCATGTGTAAATCACAAGAAAAAAATACCCAAAAGTAAAGCTATCCCAATTAAACCCAGAGTTGAAGTCAACAAAAATAGAACAAACAGTCTCAAAAAAATAATGCTGATGATATTTAAAAAAGGAAATACACATCAGAGATGGAATATGCCTTAGGGCATCTTTCAGATTGATTAGACTTGGATTAAATAAGAAATAAAGTCTGTCTAATTGCTGTGTACAGCCACTCACTCAGCTTAACAATCAGGTAAATAGACAGAAGAAACCAAATGATTAGACAAATAATTTAATAAAATTATCAGTCGGATAAATAATATTACATATATAGTTATAAGACAATTAAGTTTAACTTACGAACACTGGACATGAAGGCATAAGAAAAACATAATTTAGACCAGTGTGGCCTGCAAAGTTCCTAGGTCCACCTTTTAACCTTCAGTGGTGGAGTTCACTGGGTTTGTTCCATTGCTAAGTTAAAACTCTTGACTTTCATGTGCATTCAATGAGTTCCCCGCTACAAGTGCTGCTTAGTTATTTTTTGTTCCTTCTTTTTTCTTGTTAAGGGATGTTTTAGAAACCAATTAATTCTTAGCTATTGTCTACTTTTAGTAATCAGCACTTTTAATCTAGCTGCTTAATTAGTTTCTAATCTGGAGCGCTTATCTTTAATAGCATACCAAATTTAATTACAAAATTCCTGTCTATTTCAATTAATAAAACTTATTTTAATAAAACATTAATTATTATATACGTATAACTTATTTTAACAAAACTTATTAATTATTACACCGTATATAGCACCTCCACCACTTCAGAAATTATTGTTTCTGAAGTCTTACATAGTCTTTTAAGTAAGCGTGTTCTTTTCTTATTCTTAAAGATCTTCGCGGAGATGTTTTCTCTTCTATTGGCATTTTCTTGGTCTCTTGATCATCGTACTTCTCTTCTACTTGTGTTTTGTTGGTCTCTTGATTGTTGTATTTCTCTTCTACTGGTGTTTTGTTGGCTCCTTCAGTTTCTTGATTGTTGGATTTTTTTCACTTTTGGGAATGCGTGGTGCTGCAGTACTTCCGGTTTGCATTAATTCTTCTCGACGTCTCACATGATTTATATGCTTGCGCATTGTTTTTCCAGTTTCTGTCTCTACAAGTATTATTTGTGTTGACAGAATTTCTTTTATGAAGGCCTTCACCCAGTATTTCCTGATAACATCTCTAACCCAGACTTTTTCTCCTTTGGAGTAAGTAGTATCTCCAGTGTTGCTTTTGTAATGTGTAAAGTTTTGTTCTGGGTAGAGTAACGATAGTTTTGTGTGGAGTTTCCATCCGAAAATTAATTCTGCAGGAGATTTGCCTGTAGCACATGGAGTACTATGTTGATATAATAAGGCAGAATGTAAGGTGTTTTGTATATTTGCAGTGCCTTCCTTCTGTAACGTTTGCTTCAAAGTTTGTACTGCCTTTTCTGCAAAACCATTGGACTCCGGGTGATATGGGGGCGTGGCTAAGTGTTTAATTCCCCATTCTGTGAGAAATTCTTCAAATTTAGTGGGTGAAACTGGTACCATTGTCAGACACGATTGTTTCAGGAATCCCATGAAAAGCAAAAATCTCCTTCAGTTTTGCGATTGTTTCTTCGGTACTGGTATTTTTCACTACTCTATATTCCATCCACTTTGAATAAGCATCGATCACTACCAAAAATATGAAGCCATGAAACGGTCCAGCATAGTCAACATGAATACGGCTCCACACTTTTTCAGCTGCTGGCCAAGCAGCATTTTTTTTCTCATGCATATTTGCATTTATTTGGCAACTTTCACATGATTTCACATATTTCTCTATGTCAATATTAATGGCGGGCCACCATATGTAACTATGAGCCAGAGCTTTGGCCCACACTATCCCAGGATGACCTTGATGAATTAAGTGAAGAATCTTATTCTGCCCACAGCTCGGTATCAACACTCTATCATCCATTAATATACATACCTTGTTTATGGACAGTCTTTGTCTTACGTCCCATAAGGTTTTATGTAGTGTCTTGGGCCAACTTTTTGGCCAGCCTTTGCTGATCCAATTACTTAAGTATTTATATCCATGGTTTGCCTTAGTCCAACTAGCTACCTTTTCACTATTTATTAATTCGTTGTTCCAATTATCGATGTAGTTAATAGTTTGGTTATCTTTTTGTAGTTCAGCTTTAATGGGCATTCTTGACAGTGCATCTGCGTGTTTAATGATCTTTCCTTTTTTGAAATTTAGATCAAAATCATAGCCTGATAACGGATTAACCCAATGTAACATTCTAGGGCTTAGATGATCAGGGGCAGTTTTATTTTTTGCTAATAATCCCAACAGCAGTTTATGATCAGTAAAGATTTTAAACTGTTGACCATACAAATATTGATGAAACTTTATTATCACAAATATGATAGCCAGAGCCTCTTTATCTAGTTGACTATAATTTTGCTCAGCTTTTGTTAATGTTCTGGAAGTGTAGACAATTGGTCGCTCACCATCAGCTACTGTATGGCTTAAGACTGCTCCTACTCCAACTTCGGATGCATCTGTTGTCAATATCAATTCGAGGCCCATATGACTATATAAGCTATTGACTTTAGATTAAAAATATTATTGTGTTTTTAATTTCATTATCATCATTTTGTAGTTAAGTAGAGATAAAAGGTGGCTGCTGGAGAGTTGCATTAGATCCTAAGATCTAGATGCAGTGCACTCAGATCCAAAGCTTCTCACTGATGAAGGCCACAAGCCAGAAACTAGTCTGGGGATATTGGATGAGTAGGCACTAGATAGGGATTTTATGCACAAGCCTTCTGGAATCCATTGATTACTCTGGTTGGCACTGAGTGGCACTACTATATGGAGAGTTTTGCCAGTTTTTATATCTGATTACTTGTGTAGATATATTATTATTATTATTGGAATTTAGCATTCAACATGTTCCTTAAATATTTAAGCTAACCTTTCTATTAGCTCACTGACTTTATTTCTTATAATTTAATTTATATTATTGTTTAGACTCCTTTTTCCAGTCACAATTGCTATTGCTTGATGACTCCAGCATAGGAATAACAATAGCTATAAATTTGTTGCACCCAATCTTTAAAATGTGTAGAAATAAAAAAGTAACAAATGAATCATTATATAAAGACAATGTAGTAATAAAATGCCTGAGAAAATTTGTTTCCAAGTAATTTATATAATCAGTCATTTGTTGTAGATAAAATAGAAGAAAAGAAGCTTTTAGGTCTAGCAAAGGAGTAAAATAAAAATTGTTAATGCGATAAAAATAAATTATTGAATCTATATTGCCTAGATACAATAGTATAGCAGGAAATAGTTATTGTGAAATGTTATGTTTGCATCAACATGACTATCTATTTTGTTCTGATATATTCAAAATTCTAGATAATCTAAATAAAAGCAAAAATATTATGCCAATTGTAAAATGCTAAAAATTTATAGTAGCACTTAATACATACATCACATCACTAATACAAGATCAAAAATCTTTTATCTAAATATACTTGAAGTAATAATCTAAATTTGAATATACAATAATAATAAGAGCAATCTTTATTTTTATTCTAGATCTATCTGCTGTAAGCTAAAAAATCATTGATTGCCATGACATTGTGCAATTTATTAATCTTTTACCAGTTTTTGCCTATATTAGTAGAGACTTGGGATCCAAGGCTCTAATGCAGTTAAACATCAGCAATCATTTTTTGTAACTTTTTAAACTATCAATAATATCTAAAAAAAATTCAAAAAAAAACTCAAAAAGTTTTGATCTCAAACCAACCTGATTGCATATGTCAGTAACTATGTAACTGACTTTAGTTTTGTTTCAACTTTAGACAATGGCTAGAAATATTAATATTACTACAATTTCACTTTTAACTTATTACAAGAAAAAGAGAAGTTTTTTTCTACTATTCTAAACCTGAATAAAAGCCACTAAACTGGCTTGATAATAGGAATTAATATATTATATTACTATATAACAATCATTGATGACTATGCTTACAGCAGATCACATTGAAATAATTGAGGAAGACTGCTCTTGTTTATACTATAATAATCAAGTGATATCATTTTAGTAATATTCACTACTACTAAAAATCACTTATAAAAGATAAAACACTGAGGCATTGTAAAGCAAACTCTTAGTTTAGTCTATACTATGCAATATCTATTTTAAAAATCCATTTCAAAACAGAAACATGCCAGAAATACATTTATTTATTTTTTTTATTTATTCTAATATTCTAATAATGATCCAGAGATTTCCATGCAATTGATTATAAAAAATAAAAGTTAATAGTCTGAATTTCATAAAAATCTAAAGACTATAACTTTGTCATTTCTGGGTGGATTATTCATATTTTCATAGATTAATTTTATCAAAGTTTTCCATTTCTCTTGAAAACATTGCACCAGTATTATAAAAAGTGTTTCTATAATTACATGTGGAGAAATAATAATCAAAACCAATAAGAAAAATAAGATATAATATGTATGCACACACACTCTTAATCAATTTCTATCTGTATTGCATATAGAGATTTAAAGGCGAAAATTTAATAATTGAAAGAAGCCTTAAAATGATTGATGGATTAAAGCTGCAAAACTGATATTTGCTATTTATAAGCTTTCAGAAATTTAAAAATTAAAATTCACTGCAGAAAAGAAACTGTTTTATACAATATCAAATAGATTTAAAAATCATCATATGATATGTAGATGTATTTGTGATTCAGGATTGGTTTGTATAATCATCATGACAATCATCTTTAAGCTTTTATTTGTTCTTTTTTTTTTTTCATTTAGAATGGCCATACTTATTTAGCTGCTAAAAATAATAATGATGAGATTACTGTCTGTGATAATATGATAATACATCTAATTGACAAATGGTCATATAATATTATGAAGATACTGTTGAAATTGATATTTAATTTCCTGTATTTCTTTGAAAATAGTGTCACATTTGTGATGGAATAATTTAGTTCTCATAATATCTTTGTAAGTTATATTTAAGCAATTTTTTGTGGTCAAGAATATCATAATGAAGATGTGGGACTCTTAAAACATCACAAAAACAAGAATAAGTAAATAATTAATGCATATAATTATTACTGATTTTATTTTCAGTAAAACATTTATAATATAAAATATACAAATAAAAAAAAATTTTTTTTAAAAAAATTATACATTTCCATAAATAATTTATACATTTTTTTTTTTTACAAAGTATATTATTTTACATTGTGTTAGAAAATTATTGACTAGCTAAATCAATACATATTATTCAACAGATTCATTTTTCTTTTTTGTTTTAAAAGTACATCATTGCAATTTACAATAATGTACTATTTATTCATTAAGTTCTTAACTTAAAATTCGGAATAAGTTTTTTTTTTTAGCTTTGATTTTATTTGAAATAAAATCAATTATAAAAATTTAATCTTTCTTCAAGTGCTGCCATCTTTAAGCATTTACATTTACTAAGCCTTAAGAAATTTAAAAAAGCATATTTAAAACTTCGAATCACTATTGATTTGCGCTTTTAAATAATCAAATAAATAAATAGTACTAATCTTATTAATTGTTAATATTTTTTAAAGTTAATTGAAATAATAAGTATATTTATATTAAGACAATATGCTTGACAAGTGAATACAGTAATCAAACAATAGGTTATGTGAACATGTTAGAACTATAATTAACCATGGTCAATGCTCTTTGCTAATATCTTAATACAATTTAATCTTTCATCTCCTATTAAAATTGGACCATAAGCTTGAATAAAATCTGGTATTTAGAATTTCATTATTTTACAATATTAAGACTCACTGGTTCAGTAAATGAAACAATAGATTGCACAGGTTTTTTGACTTTTTTAAAATAAAATTTCAAATGTAAAAACCTTTTATAAATAGTATATAATTTTAACTTCTCATAATAGTTTTAACATGATTGAATATCATTCATATGCATGACTTATTACCTAATAACATAATCATGACATATATAAGAAAATTACAATAATTTATACATTTTAAAAATCTATTGTTTTCTGAGAAAACTTCAAAGTTGAGCTTATTAAAATTTATAATAAAGCCCCAAATATAACAGTCTAGTAAAAAATAATTTGGATGAATTTATCTTCAAAATGATGGTGCTTTATGAAGTTAAAACCGTATTTATAAAAGAAATTAATGCTACATGAACAAATTATCGAATAAACTCTAAATCACTATGTTTCAAAATTAAAATAATGGTTGAATTAAAATAGCTCCTATTTTAAATATATTGGTAAGATATTTTTTTAAAAAATTCATCAATAATTATTACTCTTTTTTGATTAAATATTAAAACTACCAATTATATATTTAAGTTTATCCTATTATTGAGATGTAAAAATTCTTTTAAGGACTGTATCAGCAATAAAAGTAAATCTAGATTTGGTTTTACTAAAAAGAAAAATTCTGATTTTTTTAACAAGGATTCTTGTATTAATAATTTGATTAAAATGAGACATATAGTAAATGATGATAATATAAACACAATACCTCATAAGCAATACAAGAATTTAAAGCAGATCTGTAATGGAGATAGAACTAATCACTTACTGTTTATGATCATTATACGTGTGTTGAAAGAAATTATTATAATATTATCAAAGCAGAGGATATTGCTTTGTTTATATGATAATTATAATATCTTGAATTAATATTTTTAAAAACTTTTTGACTAATGATACAATAATTCAGATGATTTATTTTAATGATATATCCCTCCAACCTTCCTATTAGATTTGTAAAGGTACTCACTTTAATGAATAAAAAACAACTCCTTACAATTTTAAAAATAGAAGTATTGCAGATCCTGATGGAATATTTAAAGTTTTAATATATTGTGATAATATATTACCTTAAAAATAATAGTATCTATCAGATATTTTAATAAGTTCTAATAGTTTTAAAGAAGTTGTGGTATCTTATCTTAAAAATGCTTTAATTTTTTTTGTTTTTTTTTTAAATTAAAATAGAAAAAATTGTAATAATTATTAGAGAATATAATTATTATCTACTCCAATCCAAAATATTTTCAAGAAATAAGCTAGTTTCTATCATAGTTGAAAGGTTGGCAAAGATTTATTATAATTTTAGAGAATTAAAAAAAATCTATAAAAATATTTTGTCAAATGCAAAACAAAAATGGGTGTTATATATTTCTTCCATTACTTTGCTCAAAGCATTTGATTCAGTTGATCAAAAAGGCTTGTGACCATGTATAAAATTAGTTGTTTGTTGACTAAGTTTATTCATATTGCATAATATTTGCATAATGGTATGAAAATAAGTATTAATTGCTAATAAAAAGGCATTTAAAATGAAAACTAGTGTTGAACAGAAATATGATTTTTGGAACAGTTTATAGGTAACTTCATAACAAAGATATCAAGATGCAGAATAGCTATAATGGTGAAGGTCATTGATGTAAAAGTAAAATCGAGAACATCATTTTTTAACTTCTAGTTTTACAATGTTCTGATGATTACTTCATTTATTTTTATTTTTAAATGATCTATAGAATTTATTAATATTTTAAGGGTGATATATAAAAATATGATTTAGCAATTATTCAAAGAACTCAAAAAGTTTATCAGTTAAGTAGTAGGTTTTGATTTAGGTGGAAATGTAGACTTAATTGTTGAGATACAACAAAAACTTTAATTATTCTGATTCTGAATTTAACAAATTAAAATATATGAAGGGCTGTTACTCTACCAAATTTATTGGGTGAAAGTTAGATGTGTATTTCCTACCATAATGCAAAGGCAATGGAAAATTTTTATTTAACTTTATGATATTCTGAAAATATAATGGCAGGGTTAAAAAAACTATTGAGTATACTCTTTAGCTTCTGGATGGTATAATTTCCAACCTACTATTATGGGTACATCTTCATTCATTTATGTAGAGTAAATAAATAATATCAAATAGTAAATATTCTGGATATCTAGAACTTGTTAAAAATAAGGTTATAAAGATTTAGTAGTATTTGTATCCATATTGTGTTTATGAAAAACATTGAGATTATAACATATCTATTTAAACAAAACTCTCCATGCAGTAGTGCCACTCAGTGCAAGCCAGTGTTTTAATAGCAGTTACGAGCAAACATAAGAAATGGTGATCATGTGATATTTATTTCAGTTAGACCATTATCAGTTCACTCTGAAATTCTTTAATTATAAATATAAAAGTGGTTTTGCAGCACAAGTTTTATATGAATTTATTTATTTCAACAATTTCTGCAATTATTACAAGTGATTTTTTTGGTGGGGAGAAGAAATTAAAGTTTATGCTGATTGACAAGCTAAATGTTTGTTTAAACATTTGGAGTGATTTTTTTTCCAGGCATTAAATATTTATTTCCCATAAAGCTGGTAATAAAAAAGACCATTTTATTAAATCATAGTTTATTTCAAAATTATCTTTATAAATAATTTTGAATTTTTAAACATAAGTTTCAAATTTTAAAATCATTTCACAGTAATTTTTTTTGTATTCCACTAATTCAATTATTTTTAGTTACTTTTCACAAAAATAAAAAATTAAAATTCAACTAAATTTTTGAAAATGCAATTCTGAACTTTCTGATTATGCTCATTTCCAAATAAATAATACTAATAAAAATAATAAATTACAACTAACATTAATTTTATAATCAACTCTTATAATAAAACTATAATAAGTAATTTGTTGGTATCTAAAGATTTTAATTTTAACTAATTTTAATTAAAAATATCTTTCTGTTTTATATTTAAAATCTAATTTTATTTAAACAGAGTATGGAACTTTTAAAAATACAATACTATATTTGTCAGCAACAACCATAATAATCTCATTGAATTTTAAGATAATGCATTGGGCCATTGCTAGAGCATCACCTTAAAATTCAATATTCATGAATCTAAAGATCCAGGTTTGATTTCTATGAAAATAAAGATATATGTATATAAAACCATAAATTATTGACAATAAATACATATTTATTTGAATAGACATTACTCTTTACATACCATCTTCTAGAGGATTATGTAATCTTTCACACATAACTATATTAATAAAAAATGACCAATTTTAGCACAATGTATATTTTAGATTTCTAGCTTCATTAGTTGCATAAAAGTGATCAAAAACCATAAATATAACAATATTATTCTTATTGAAGTACCACCACTATACTTCAGGTGTTCAAATTGGCAGTAAATTTGATAAGCCATATTTCTAATAGTTTAATATCAAAAGCTTAAGTCAGAACTCTTTACAATTCATTTTTTTTGTAATAAATCTTACATTCAGATTAATGTGCATGCTGAGATCAGTGTTTTTAAACTGCCAATTCATGAACCAGTGCTGGTCCATGAAAAATTTTTACTTCTTCATGAAAAATATCCTTAATTTGATAATTACAAAATAAATTTTCAATGAAAATTAATCTACTTGAATGTAACTCTGATCTTATGTAGGTTCTACCATATTGCATAACTTGCACTGTTAGTCAGACTTTTGTTTTTTTTTTTAATTCTACAAAAATGCAGTAAAATAAAAAAGGAACAAAATTTAATATATTTATTAATTATTTATTATAATGAGATTAAAGTATAATAAAGAAACAGTAAAATTAAAAGCTTAAATTAAATATTATTTTTAAAATATATATATATATTTTTATAATTTGTAATAATTAAAAAAACTGGAATATTTAGTAAATTCTTCAAATGTTTCTTTGTTTCTTTAAGTAAACCAAAAAAAAAAAGTTCTTTTGTTGTATTAAAAAGTTTCACTAAAAATAAAATAAACCCACTCTTAAAATCAAATCACTGTTAGAGCAAAGCTGGAGAAATAGCATTTTAAATTGATTGTTGGAGGTTTTGGCACACATTTTTTATTCATTATAAAATTATATAAGAAAAAATATGTGAAATATTAACATAAGAAATATTTTTAGTTATTAGCAAAATGAACAGAGAACTGGAAGATTCATTATTTCACTTTTTAAATAAAAGTTCAAACTCTCCAGAAAAATTGAATGAAACTGAAATTGGAAGCCCACGAAAGAAAAAAATTTTCCTCCGTAGAAGTTACAGTGATGAATATCTATGGTATAGATTTATTTTTGCCTTCAATTTACAGAACAAGATTTACACCTGATGTGTAGAATCTGACATGGTGTTTGATCTAATGATGCAATAAAACCATCAAAAATGTTGTGACATTTGAAGTCAAGACATTCAGAATTAGGAAAAAATCCTTGGAATATTTTGAATGTAAAAAGCAATAATTTGTTTTACAGAAAAAACATTTAAACAAACTTCAGTTCAGAATAAAGTTCTATTAAAATGTTCCAATTTAGTATCATTTTGGCTTGCTAAAACCACAAAGTCATTTACTGCCCAGAAACTTTGATAAAATCAATTTTATTAGATGTTTGTTTAGAAATGTTTGAATTATTGGCTGTATTAAAATCAGATTGATATATCTTGCTAATGATAATATTGGAAGGTGAGGAAAAATAGAACACCAATTAACAAACAAAAATGAGGAATCAAACATATTTGATATTTCAAATTAATAAATTATCTGATATTTCCAAAAAGCTTATTTTAATCTAATACATTAGATATGGAATAATGACATTATTTCTGAAGACATCAAAGAATATTTTTTTCTAATATGTAGAACTAGCTGCATACACAATAGCTTTGAAATTTTTTATCTGTTAAATTATTATATTAACAAACTTGATTTGGATTGTAAAAATTGTGTAATTTTATATACTGATAGTGCAGCTAGTGGTCCAGCATTGTGATGTTATTAAAAAAATTCAAGAAATATTGAACCCTAATTTATTAACTACATATTGCATAATACATCAACAGTATTTAGCAGCTAAAAATTTATCCCTAGAGTTGGATAAATTCTTATCTGAATCTATAAAAATCGTAAATCTTGTAAAAAAAAAAAAAAAAAGATCTAAATTCCAGACTAGTCATAGTACTTTGTCAAAAAGTTGAAGTAGAACAAAAGGAATTATTACTTCATACTGACGTCAGATGGCTGGCTCTCTCAAGATAAAATTCTAAGCAGGCCATTTGAATTAATAAGAGATGTAGAAATATGCTTGGTTTAAAAAAATCTTCATTTGCTGAGTATTTTTTAGAAATCGAATGGGTTGCAAAACTAGCTTACTTAAGTAATATATTTTCTTACATTAATGATTTAAATTTTAAGTCTACAAGGAAGTGGAAAAAATGTATTTTATTTGTATAATAAAATGGATGGATTTAAAAAGAAAATTCAATTTTGGCTGGATAGAGTAAAAGAAAGCAGCTGCGATCTGTTTGTTACTTATTATAATTTTATTAATGAGCACCAAGATATGGACAAATTGAAATTAAATACAATTATCTGTCATCATATACAGTTATTGTATGATAGTTTTAAAAAATATTGTCCATCCAAAATGAATTTGTAAAAGATGAAAATTATTAATCCTTTCAAAGATCTTAGAAATAATACCATAAATTTAAATAATCAAGAATATGAATGACTCTTGGAAATGAGTTCAAATGTGATATAAAATCAGGTCAGTGCGACTGCCTTGCACTTGCAGGCAGTTTCCCGGCTTGCGGGTTCGCGTCCCGGCCAATGCTATGACACTTTTAAAAAAAAATTAAACTTTCTCACAATGAATTTAGATAAATTTTGGACAAAATGAAAAATGAGTACCCAAGTCTGCATGAATTACTTTTGCGACCACATATTTGTGTAAAAAAGGATTTTCGGCAATCTTTACTATAAAAAATAAGATCAGAAACTTCCTTTCCATAGATTTATATCTTCGCTTTATTTTAACCAATTTGACACCAAATCTTGAATTATTAATTGAAAGCGAACAATAACGACAATCGCATTAAAATTTTAAATTAAAAATCACTTTCTTTACTTGCTATCATCTTGATGACCGTTCTTTGGCTTTTAATTTAGTGTTTTTTGTGTGATAATATTTCTTGTAACAATTATCTGTAATTTTTGAATCAATCAATATGATTTTCTATGGTTTTTGTGGAATGTTTGTTAATTATTTTTAATTAATGTTATCTTTATAATAATTATATAGTTTGTGATATTTTTTGTTCTCATTATTGTGTGATTTCTTTTGTAATTTTATTGTATAAATAATAATATGACTACATACTTAAGTAATGTTTTTATATTAACTAGGATATTATGTCAAGGACAAGTGAGTAAAAAAAAGGCAGCATGCATGCATTTCAGGAATTGAACTGATAATATATATATATCACAGATAAAAAAATTAAGATATGGAATGTTTTTTTCTGGAATCTAAGCAGTCCACAGAGAAAAAAATATTGAGAAACACTTTTCTAGATGATGTATGAAGTATTAAAATCTCTTCCAATATATATATATAACAAACTAACCAAAGGAAATACATATAAAAACAAAAAAAGACTTATAAATCCAATAAATAATATTATATTTCAACCAGAGGACTGGTTTTCATCAGAAAGAAAAAATACACAGTAAAATGGCGATAATCAAAAATTACAGATTTGATAAAAGATTAAAAGATTAAAAAAATAACACACACACACCCTGATTGGTCACAAAATCTAACACAGAATATCTACCCAATCAATGACAAAATTAAAAAAAAAAAACTACATTTCCTCCTAATCAAGCTTAAATTCTATTTAAATTGAAATAAATAAAAAAATAAAATAAAATAAAAATATATATATATACATATGTGCATACATAAAAATTAGACTATGCTCACATACAAAAAATACAAAAAATAGCTGTGCTCACATTAATATTCATTAAAAACTAAAATACTTAAACATTTTAATCAAAAATTATAGTTAGTGCAAAGTACAATAATTTATAATAATTAATTATTTATCTATATACCAATTAAACACAGATATTAAACATCCATATAACCGATCTTTACATAAAAAATCTCATATAAGAAAATTTTCACATAAAAAACTCACATATAATAATCATTTAGGAGACCAGGTAACCCAGAGATGTAATAGTTCCAGTGTTTAAATTCAATCCATGTGGTTCTAAGGTCTTGAATTTAAAAATAAAAAAAACTCTCCTTTTGTTTCCTCTCCCTTGTAGAAGAAAAACCTTCCTGAAGAATTACTACTCTTAAATCATCAATTGAATGATTCGGTAAGTTAAAATGTTTTGAAACCGGTCTATCTTTATTCCTATGCAAAATATCAAATCTATGATTAGTCATTCTGACATGTAAACTATTTGCTGACTCACTTATATACTGGTTTAAACATCTACTACACTCTATCAAATATATCAAATTAACACTTTTACATGTAACATAATTAGAAATATACCATTTAAAATTACGATTCTTAGTACTAAAGACTACTTTTGTCACAACAATGTGTTTACATGTAAAACATCTTTTATCCTCACATGGAGAACATCCTTTTTCCTGTACAGAATTACTAATAAAATTTGTTTTGACAAGTATATCTCTAAGTGATCTATGTTTTCGATATACAACCTTAGGTGGATCAGAAAAAATAGATTTTAAATAATCTGTGGATTGTAATATGTTAAAATGTTTCGCCAATATCTGGTTAATATTAGGTAAATCTCTATTAAAAGTAAGAACCATTGGTGGAACATCCAATTGTTTTTTACTCTTTTTAGATAAAAGAAGTTTCTTTCTATCAATTAAAGAAGATCTCCTTACTGCATTATCCAACAATGTCTTAGGATACCTCATATTGACCAATCTATTATATAAAATACTATTATTTTGTTGAAGAAATTTCTCATCATTACAAATCCTCTTCATTCTTAAAAATTGACTATAAGGAATATTATCCTTTAAATGTTTAGGATGGTTACTATAAAAATGTAGATAGCAGTTATTATCAGTTGGTTTCCTATATACAGTAGTAGTAAGAACTCTATTAGTGTAAATAACTTCAACATCTAGAAAATGAGCAATTGATTTTGAAAAATTCATTGTGAAATTAATATTTTTATTAAAATTATTTAAATAACTTAAAAAATTATGAAGTTCAACTTCATTATGTGGCCATATCATGAAAATGTTGTCTATATATCTAAGCCAAGTATGAGGTTTCAGCCCAGCATTATCAAGTATAGAGGATTCTAGTTTTGACATAAAAATATTCGCATAACTTGGTGCCATCTTTGTACCCATTGCAGTATCTTGTTTCTGTAAATAGTATCTAGAATCAAAAGTAAAAAAATTATTTCTTAAAACCAAATATATTAATTCAACCAAAGTAGTAATAAGACCATGATCATACTTTCTATCTTGTAAAGCACATTTAATAGCCTCAACTCCATCATCATGACGTATATTTGTGTATAGTGATACAATATCCAAAGTAACCAAAAAACAGTCATCTGGTAATTCCAATTTAATATTTTCTAACACACAAAGAAAATGAGTAGTATTTTTAACATAAGAATTAAATGAGGGTGGAATAAATTTAATAACATTATCAACATATGCTGAAATATTTTCTGTAGGACTACCAATACTAGCTACAATAGGTCTGCCTGGACAACCTGGTTTATGAATCTTTGGCAAAATATAAAAACTACTAGGATGAATTTTGGTTGGTACTAAAAAGTTATATACATTATTATTTATAAGACCCCTAGCTCTCATATCTTTTAAACTAACAAGTAGACCCTTGAATAATGAATTAACAGTGGTTAGTGAAACAGGCTCATAAAAAATTTTATCATCTAAAAGCTCCAGAGCTTTTTTAACATAATCATCTTTATTCATAATTACTATTGATCCACCTTTGTCAGCTGGTTTTATAATAATATCCTGTCTTTTCACTAAATTGTGTAATGCATTCATCTCTTTCAATGTTAAATTACTCTTATACTTACTATGTTGTTTAAGTCTAATTTCATTAATAATATCCTGATATACATTATCAATGTACGTATCTAATAACACATTCCTTTGATGTGGCAGTGTCCAATCAGATTGTAATTTCCCAATAGTATCATATTCTTGGTTTCCAAAAAATTCTCTTAATCTAAGTCTCCTTGAAAAATTATCTAAATCCTGATGAATTTTAAATTCATTTTTTTGATAAAATGACTGAACTGTAGGGCAAAAAGATAAACCTTTATTTAAGAGTGAACATTCTGCCTCACTAAGATTAATGTCAGTTAGATTAATCACATTGTTTTCCTTATTAGCTAAACATAAAAAGTTATTGCTATAAATATTTGAATTAGATTTATTAGTGTTAGTATTTCTAGAAACTAAAATATTGTTAGTGCATTCAGAAGAATCTATAACTCTATGAACCAATGCTAAACCAGCATCACTATCAAGAACAGATGGTAACATTACAGCACAATCTAATGAATGTGAAGATGATATAAATGATTGATCAGTATCAATTGGAATCATATCCGATGTAGAAATATCCAACACAATATGATTATCAGAAGTCACACAATTAATTAGTGTTTGTGACTGATTAGTAACTAATTCAAATCCTGGCTCATTACCCATAACTTTGAACCAATGATACATTTTATTACGAAATTTCTTCACCAATAACTTCTCTCTCAAAAAAACCCATTCCTATAATTCCTTCTGTTCATCTATATTCATTAAATTACAACTACCAAAATATATAATTTCTTTTTCAATTAATTTAAGTCTTACCAAAAAAGCATCTTTCAAAATATGTATTAATGTAACAGATGCTTCTCTTATTGTATTATCCCATTTAATTGCAAGTTCCCTAGGAAATTGGTCTATGTTAGCAATAATTTTTATTTTGAGGCCTTTAGGAATTATGTTATTGTTAATAAAATATGCAAAATTACTAATATGTTGTCTATATCTAACTAATTTATCATATAATTTCCTAAGTTTAAGAAACGATGTACTATGTAATGTTTGTCAATTACCTTTAACCTGCTTATTATTTAGACGTCTAGAAAAACATTTAGGTATTGCCCCTGTATTAATTAATGTTAGACCCTGTAAATGTTGTTTACTAGAATAATCCCTATTAATATCAAACTCTGTATCTACGCTAGATATTGTATTAAAATCAGTGCCAATTATCAATCCATTATCTATTTGGTTAACTACACCCACCTCTAAATTACCCAGATCTCCTTTGCCACCATCTATATGTTGATCTGAAGCAGCAAAACCATCAATCTGTTGAACATCAGAAATAGTCCTTCTGAAAAAGTTCTCCTTTTTGGAAATGTTACAAATTATATCATCTAATGAAAGGTCTAAAGAATCATCTTTACATTGAGTATGATCTTCTTTAAAAACTTTTGGAGATCTATCCTGTAATGATTCCTCCAAAACACCCCGTCAAGCAAGATTGTTCAACATCTACTAGGATCCCGTTAGTATCACGCGGTATAATAATTTGCGATTCCTGACAATTACATATCTCAGTTTGCGTCCCCATTTCACATGTCAACACAGCTTCCATTTGAGTTCCAACATTAACAAAACTATATTCCCTCGCACTCAACACTGAATTTACATTACAAACTCTGTTACACCTCATCAATGACATTATATATTTAAAACTGGTCTGCTAAACATCTAGCTCCATACATGTTCCAATGACGGCCATCACGGGCTAAAAATCTAAAAAGATTCTCTCTTTTTATAAAATCCTTATGCTGTAAGAAAAATACATTATGATGCGTATAACTTAAAAAATGACAATGTCTATTAAATGCAAAAAAATTTTCATTAATAATTCTCAATTTAATCCGATCCATTGGGTAATATTTATTCTGCAATTGTGGTAAAACTTGAGAAATTATAATTGTAATCTCCGGAGAATAAGAACGTATATGTCGAATCAATTTCAAAATCTGCACATATTCGTTATTTCTAAACGAAAAAATATTGTTAGATCCAAGATGAACGAACAAAAACTTAATGTTATGCTTATTAATTAACTTGTTTAACAGATCAATACCGTCCAGAATAGAAGCTCCTCGTCTATAACTAATTTGTACACCATCTTGACTATTAAATTTTGGAAAAAAATTATGTAAAAATTTCAGCAATGAATCGCCTATGAATGCCACGTGGCTAAGTGACAATAAAGTCTTACTCTCTTTAGTCAGTAATAAATCCATATAAAAATATTAATATATAACAAACTAACCAAAGGAAATACATATAAAAACAAAAAAAGACTTATAAATCCAATAAATAATATTATATTTCAACCAGAGGACTGGTTTTCATCAGAAAGAAAAAATACACAGTAAAATGGCGATAATCAAAAATTACAGATTTGATAAAAGATTAAAAAATTAACAACCCCCCCCCCCCGATTGGTCACAAAATCTAACACAGAATATCTACCCAATCAATGACAAAATTAAAAAAAAAACTGCATTTCCTCCTAATCAAGCTTAAATTCTATTTAAATTGAAATTATAAAAAAATAAAAAAAAAAATAAAAATATATATATACATATGTGCATACTTATAAAAATTAGACTATGCTCACATACAAAAAATACAAAAAATAGCTGTGCTCACATTAATATTCATTAAAAACTAAAATACTTAAACATTTTAATTAAAAATTATAGTTAGTGCGAAGTACAATAATTTATAATAATTAATTATTTATCTATATACCAATTAAACACAGATATTAAACATCTATATAACTGATCTTTACATAAAAAATCTCATATAAGAAATTTTTCACATAAAAAACTCACATATAATAATCATTTAGGAGACCAGGTAACCCAGAGATGTAATAGTTCCAGTGTTTAAATTCAATCCATGTGGTTCTAAGGTCTTGAATTTAAAAATAAAAAAACTCTCCTTTTGTTTCCTCTCCCTTGTAGAAGAAAAACCTTCCTGAAGAATTATTACTCTTAAATCATCAATTGAATGATTCGGTAAGTTAAAATGTTTTGAAACCGGTCTATCTTTATTCCTATGCAAAATATCAAATCTATGATTAGTCATTCTGACATGTAAACTATTTGCTGACTCACCTATATACTGGTTTAAACATCTACTACACTCTATCAAATATATCAAATTAACACTTTTACATGTAACATAATTAGGAATATACCATTTAAAATTACGATTCTTAGTACTAAAGACTACTTTTGTCACAACAATGTGTTTACATGTAAAACATCTTTTATCCTCACATGGAGAACATCCTTTTTCCTGTACAGAACTACTAATAAAATTTGTTTTGACAAGTATATCTCTAAGTGATCTATGTTTTCGATATACAACCTTAGGTGGATCAGAAAAAATAGATTTTAAATAATCTGTGGATTGTAATATGTTAAAATGTTTTATCCGGTTAATATTAGGTAAATCTCTATTAAAAGTAAGAACCAATGGTGGAACATCCAATTGTTTTTTACTCTTTTTAGATAAAAGAAGTTTCTATCAATTAAAGAAGATCTCCTTACTGCATTATCCAACAATGTCTTAGGATACCTCATATTGACCAATCTATTATATAAAATACTATTATTTTGTTGAAGAAATTTCTCATCATTACAAATCCTCTTCATTCTTAAAAATTGACTATAAGGAATATTATCCTTTAAATGTTTAGGATGGTTACTATAAAAATGTAGATAGCAGTTATTATCAGTTGGTTTCCTATATACAGTAGTAGTAATAACTCTATTAGTGTAAATAACTTCAACATCTAGGAAATGAGCAATTGATTTTGAAAAATTCATTGTGAAATCAATATTTTTATTAAAATTATTTAAATAACTTAAAAAATTATGAAGTTCAACTTCATTATGTGGCTATATCATGAAAATCTCATCTATATGTTTAAGCCAAGTATGAGGTTTCAGCCCAGCATTATCAAGTATAGAGAATTCTAGTTTTGACATAAAAATATTCGCATAACTTGGTGCCATCTTTGTACCCATTGCAGTATCTTGTTTCTGTAAATAGTATCTAGAATCAAAAGTAAAAAAATTATTTCTTAAAACCAAATATATTAATCCAACCATAGTAGTAATAAGATCATGATCATACTTTCTATCTTGTAAAGCACATTTAATAGCCTCAACTCCATCATCATGAGGTATATTTGTGTATAGTGATACAATATCCAAAGTATCCAAAAAACAATCATCTGGTAATTCAGATTTAATATTTTTTAACACACAAAGAAAAGTATCTTTAACATAAGAATTAAATGATGGTGGAATAAATTTAATAACATTATATATATAGGCAAAATATGAAACAAAAAGATGATAAATCAGCTATTAGGATTTGTGTTCCATATGTAAAAGGAATTACAGACAGTATCGGATGTATATTAAAACACTATAATATAGATACAACATTTTCTGCTCATCAAAAGATCAGCAATATAATAACCAAGCCTAAGGATTCAATCCCTCTTGAATCTCATGGTGTCTATCAAATCTCATGTAAAAATTGTAAAGCTTCTTACATAGGTATGAGTAATTGTCGCATCAGTGTTAGGAGTGATGAGCATGCTAATGCAGTTAAACAACACTCATCATCATCAGCACTCTCACTCCATACTATAGATTCAGGTCATAAAATTGATTTTTCTAGTACCAGGATCATATCCAGATGTGATAGTCTCTACCAGTGCCAAAATTAGAGAAGCCATTGAGATACTTAAAACGCCAGATTGTATCAATAAGCGAGATGATACATGCAAACTTCCTCCTATTTGGAAAGATTTTTTTAAAAAACATTCCTAAATTTAACATTTTTGCTATTGGTGGAATTTTAACGTTTTACTCAAATCAGTGATTGTAGCACCTCTACAACTGTCTTTCTACCTTTTATAACTCTGTGGATGACTTGTGTGACCAAGTCGAAATGTCAGTATTGTAACGGTATGCCCCCTCTCAACAAGATAAGTTAAGGAGTCGCATCTCACTATAGTCAGATTTAAGGTCTTCATATAGGATGCCACGAATGATGTGATTTAATTTTGATATAAAACTATATTTGTTCCCAATAACTAATTTATTATTTTAAAAAAATTATTATATCCAACCACATCAAATCAATTTTCACCTTAATTAACTTTACCATTATGCTCAGATTTCGAACTCAGGGAAGTTTAACACTTTACTCTCTTCAGGGGTTCCTATCAATATTTTAAAGTAATATTAACAACAAATGTCACTAACTCTTTAATTCAAATAAAACAAAATTGAAGACTTCATTTAATATAAAAAACATACTTATTTATTTAACACTTAAATAATTTAAATTTTACAATATATATAAAAAAATATTTATATATCTACCTCCTTATATTAAAAATATAAACATTCTCTTTGCTTACGGTAGATATATTTTCTAAACCTATAACACTACGTGATTTTACAATTTATTTAAAATATAAGTATCCTAATATTTAGACAATTATATTAACGCTAATTTACACTAATTAGATAATACAAATAATAATCCAATTATTTGTATATAACACCTTCATTCGTTAAAATGATTGTCAGTCAAGTTATATTTATTAATATAAAAATATATACTTCACAACAATGTTAATCATTTATTTCTTTATCACACATTACATTTATTAGTCTATTTTGATTAGTATAAACAATGTAGTGTCATGTCATGGAAAATAATATGTGGATTCAAAAATAGTTTAATATCTTACCTCTAAGTTCACATTATTCCGTTCCCAAAATTAACATTTATTAACCGATATTTAAATCTTTATTAATCATAAATAAAAACAAAAATATTCTAAATTATTAATTCTCTACAATGATAAAGAAAATGAAATTAACTTTTCCTAATTATAATTTTCAAAAATCCCAAATGGCATTTATAAAAGTTAATGTTCCTCGCGATAATGAAAATCCTTCGAAGACGCAGTTTTTTGATTCCTTTATTGTTAAACATTAATAAATGAATACCTTCGAACAACCACATGATATAGTATTTATATAAGAGTAAAAAGGAATCCTCTTACTCTTACAACTCGAATGTTTATATATGAGCAAATCTAAAGTAGTTGTAATGAAGGTATTCACTTATTAATAACATTCTCACAGCGTCTGCGCAATTAGCTTAACAGGCTGTCATTCTATCATAATTATAATCGCACGCAAGACGTTATAAAATAAATGCTTAAACATTAAAGAGAATAATATTAGGATATCCTAAGTTGACATTTAGTTTCCTTTTTATATTCATCTTCTTAATATAAAGTTCCTTCATTAATATTTATAATTCCATTTTGAAGATCTAATTTTTATAATTTTAAGGCATTCATAATTCCATTTTGAAGATCTAATTTCTTTATAATTCTAAAGCATTCGCAACGATGTTATTCCCACATATATATGTTTGATTAGGCAAGTGCATTTTATCTATCCCATGATAAATATTTGTGTTCTAGCCACTCTGCATTTTCTTTATAATGAAAAGTACATAAAATTTGAATGAAGTTTTTATAAACATGTTCTTTTTTTTTAAGATGCTGTTTAGATTTTAAAACGTAATTCAAACAATTTTTTCTATAAAACACGAAAATATATTTAGATTACTTTCATTGAACAAGTATAAGAAACTTCTTTTAATGAGTATTAAATTGTTTAAAATATAAACTTCAACTTACACTGTTATTTGTAATCAAACATAGTAAAAGTTTTTATGAAAATATAGCTGATAAAAATAGAATCCTTATTCTTCTAATAACAAGAATAGAATTAATATATCATGTCTCGCTCCATCAGCTCGCTGAAGCATACCCATTCTCATTGTTGCAATAACAATTAGATATTAAAACACTAAGTTAATTTCATTTCCTTTAATTCGATAAACTGTGAACCCAGAGGTCACTTATCACCTTGTCAACAGTCTTTTGTCAACAACGTCATTTTTCATTTTAAAGAATGAAAAATAGTAACTTTATATATTTATTCTCATAAGTATAATAATAATGTAAATATAATCTATACATATTGATTACATAAATGTATGAGTATGTATGAGTATATATATATATAAACTCCTACAGTATATTAATATTAAAAGTTTTTTTTTAACATGGATGAACCTGCAAAATATGTATTTTATATATATATAAAATAACTAGAAGCCAGATAAAAAATTAAATTAATTAAACTACTTATTACTAGCCAAATTTTAGTTGATTTTGTTACATCATATAACTATTATTATTATTATTATTATTATCATCATTATCATTATTATTTTGTTGTTATTATTATTGTTGTTGTTATTGTAATTATTATTATCATCATTATCATTATTATTTTGTTGTTATTATTATTGTTGTTGTTATTGTAACCATCAAGGGATTTAAAGCTCATTCTAGTTTAGAAAATGATAATATTCCTTTCTTTATTTATAAAAATCTAGTTGAATTTATTGCAGCATCTCTTGCTTTTATTTTCAATTTATCACTTAACTCCTGTGTTTTTCCTAATGTTCTTAAATATGCTAAAATGATCTTCATTTTTAAGAATGGATCTGATGACTGTATTAATAATTATAGACCTATTTCTGTTTTACATACTATTGCTTAAAGTTTTGAGAGATGTGTTTATAATAAAAGTATTTTGGGTGTTAGTAAATCTTTTTTTTATAACTTGGTTTTATTCCCAACAGATCTGTAGAAATTAATTTTCTAACAATTTACATCTGATCAAGAAACAGCAGAGATTTGATGTTATTTATTTTAATTTATCAAAAGTCTGATAATGTAGACAATATCATTCTTCTTCACAAATTACCTATAAACTTATTTATTGGTTTCAATCCTCTATTTGTAATCATTCAGCATAGATCAAATTCAACAATAATATTTCATCTAATTGATGATCCTGAGTGTAGTATTGGAACAACCATGCTTTTTAATATTTATATTACTAACCTTAAGAATCACCTAAAATCTTTTTATTTTGTGTGCTATGCTAATGACTGTAAAATTTTTAGAAGAATCACATCAGTGATTGATTGAATTCTTCTTCAAAAAAAAATATTGATAGCTATGTCAGTTAATTTTAGTAAATGTTCTCTTGTTTCATATTCTAAGAAATCTGAAGTTTTAATTTTTTTTTTTATTTTATTAATTTTCACAAAATTAATTCTCTTTAATCCCAAAAAAATTTGGAAGTTTATTTTCTAGTAATGGACTTTTTTTCCTCATTTAAAAATGATTGTTAACAAAGTTTTTAAAATCCTGAATGTGATCTTTAGATATGGTTATCATTTCAGTAATGATACAAAATTCAAATTACTTTTGTCATTGGTTTTTCACACCATTCAATATTGTTCAATCATTTGGAATTCTAACTCTAAACAAGGATGTAGTTTATTACAACCAGTGTTTAATAAAGTTGTTCATCTTTCTTCTAGATGAAAATATAGAGATCTTAAATATCTTACAAGAAATCAAGAAGTTATTGTATCTAATATAATTTCATTTATTGTAATTGGGTCTTATGAGTATGATACTCAGTTTGCAGTTGTCTACTGTAGTCAAGTTTGTCATTCCAATGTCTTTAAATTTTCTACTTATTCAGGCTATCTTCTGTGTGAAAACAGTTTTTTTATTAGTACTAATCATTTTAATTTAGATCATAAGCAATTTTGTAAAATTCTTAAATTAAAATGACATTGTTGTTGAATTTAAATTTATTTTAGTTGTTTATACATTATTGTTTTATTATTATTATTATTATTATTATTATTATTATTATTATTATTATTATTATTATTATTATTATTATTATTATTATTATTATTATTATTATTATTATTATTATTATTATTATTATTATTATTATTATTATTATTATTATTATTATTATTATTATTATTATTATTATTATTATTATTATTATTATTATTATTATTATTATTATTATTATTATTATTATTATTATTATTATTATTGTTGTTGTTGTTGTTGTTGTTGTTGTTGTTGTTGTTGTTGTTATTATTATTATTATTATTATTATTATTCTAATAATAGGCATTGTGTTTATTCCTTTTATTATTTTAATGTGCAACCTGCAATCGGCTGTATGTTGTTGTTTATCACTTAAATAAATGAATTGAATCGAAATGAATTGAATTATTAATAAAAAGAAGAGCTTTATAAAGATTATTTAAATTTTGGCCAGAATTATTAAGAGTGTTTTTTTTTAACAAGAGTTATGATAGAAATAATTTAAATACAAGAAAAAAATCGAAGAAAAAATTGATTGTATTTTTCTTCATTTCAAAATATTTATATTCAAAGCATTAAAGGTAAAGATGTAAGGAAATTAATAATAAAAAAACAGTTTTGGAGAAAAGATATTGTGTTGAATAATTTTTGAAATAATACAAAGAAAAAATGGATAGATTTGCATCAGGAATTGTATAGAAAATTCCTTATTCATATGGAAAAATTTATTTTGTTGAGATAAATTTAAGTTTAAATGAAATAGTTAAATTCATTTAAGTAAGCAAGATAAAACACATTTTAGTTCAACTTTATATATTCATAAATGTAATACAAATTATAAATTTAGGTTTAACAAGGTTAGAGTTTTTTTTTAAATAATGAAATTTAAACAATAATTAAAAAAACTTTTTAAACTCAGTTTTATAAATGTAAAACTATTAACTTAATGAAAATGTTTTTTAGATGTGTAGAATGTGATGATAAATTTTTGATAATGCTTGAGATTACTTAAGTATAAATAATGGGTTTTATTTTAGTGCTTAATTTTATTTTCTAGTTAAAAAAGATGTATAATGCAATAAAACCAATTAGTAATGTAGACTATAAAGAAATTTGGTTAAAATATTTAAAGATAAGTAGCATTTCAGTTTAACCCACACATCCATGCACGCACAACCCACATATATGACAATAACAACCAAGTGATATATATATATATATATATTAAAAGAATAATCTGTTGGTTAATGTTTATTAATTATTTTGTAACTTTTAAAATATAATATAGCAGTGGCCTGCAACTACTGTTTTATTTCAAGATCCCAATTAATGTGAATTAGCATAAAGTATTATATATTTTGTTTACAATATCTACTGTTTACTGCACAATGAGCCATCATGTCCATTAACAGCAAGCAATGACACTGAGTTTAACAAAGTATTCTTTTTTTTAATCAATTTAATACTTTATCAAATAATTTATACCAAATAAATATAGTTAGCTGTAATTAATATACTTTAAGAGATCAGCATAAAGTAAAACTTAAACTGATTAATACTCTAAAATATTGGTCTAATTAAAAAACAGCTTTTTATTTACTTATGTATGAATATCAACCTATAGCATGAAGTTTTATAGCCAGAATTTTTAATAGTTCATTTTGAGGATTACTATGTGAACTAATAGTTCTTCTCAATGTATTGCATTAATTGATTCATTTTATTATCACATTTCTTTCTTTTCCATTTTATTATACTATCTTTTATCAATTTCTTAGATATGGGAATTTCTCACATCTAATGCACCAGTTTAGTCTAAAGCCTGTTCTTGAAATTATTTGATGACTAGGCATATTTTTCTTTATGTAGAAATGAGATTTTTTAAAAATAATTTGATCAGATTTATCAGTATGCATCCAGATTAGACTTCAGAGAAGCAGTGGTTTTCTTTTTCTCAATTGCTCATTATCATGATGGCAATGTAAAATGAAGTACATATAAAGCCAGAATCAATCATAATAATTTCAAGAAAACCCTGGCTATATATATATACTATGGACCTCTTGTTTATAACACCTTGACGATCTCTTTATTTTACTTAATCTAAATGAATTCAATTTATTTTAATTATTTTTAATTTTCAATGCATCATAATTATATAATTGATTGAATTTTTACTTTATTTTTGAATCTTTTATTTCAAAACACAAAATGCAAGTTAAAATTAAAACCAATTTTAATCTTTTAATTTAATTGCCTTATTTTTAATACATTCTCTTTAATATGAATTTACCTTAATGGTGTTATTTTTGTATAAACAACTCATTCATACATGAATTAAACATATATTCTTTTAAATATTGTAATTTTTAATATTTGATAAAAAATTTAAAAAACTAGCTAAAGTGCTTTAGCCTATGTTATAATTTAGTTTCTCTTAAACTTAATTAATTATACGATTAAGTCAAATAATTTTTTACTTTTGGGAAATATTAATATTCTAGCACGTGTGCATGTGCGGCGCAACTGTTCCCAAAAGCTATATTTGCATATCATTAAACGTAGTAGCAAGCTATGGTTATGAAGGCAAGATCCTTTGAAAGCGCTCAGTTTGTTTGTTTTTAGTTATCTATTTTATATTAACACTTTATAGCTTTTGGAAACAGTTGCGCCGCATATGCACACGTGCTAGAATTAATTAATTATAATAAAACCTATTACATTATTTATTTATAATTATTTTAAAACATTACTGTCCACTAGGCTATCCCAACACACATACTCCTATAATAAAGCACTGATGGACCCTTCTTGTAATTCAGTTTTTGCATAGCACCGCACGTCAGCCGGTGACAATTGCCAACCTACAGATCCAGTGGTGGTTTGCAGAGAGCGAGACGATCTCAAAAGGAAGATAAAAGAGGCTTACTTTATCGCTAGAGATAGCGACGCCATAAATAGAAAAGACTCTTGCTACAAAATATCCAGGAAATGGAAAACGTAACTATAGCATTTGCATAAATTTACATCACTCCTAATCAATTGCTTATCTATTTGCAAAATGGCCATGAATATGAGGGCTCTGACTCTTGAAAACGCTTAGCCACTTAATTAAATATATATATTAAAATAAAATAAATATATACATTTCTTTATTTGTCTTCAGCTTTGTGTGCTTGTACGTGTTAGCGCATTTTATATTTTGCACTTTAGAACAATTAGCCACGAAATTTAAACTGTTTGCTCATTTCAATATTACTTTTAATAACTTATTCTAAAATTTCACTGCTATTATTATTTCAGTTATTTATTCTAAGGTATTTTTATTATTTTATATACTTTCTTTAAGATTTTTGTAATGCTATTTTTATTAGCTAATCTCACAATACCTGAAAGCCATCTCACTGCCATATGGAAGATCAAATGGCTGATCAATTTTAGAGTTAATTCCAATGCTTTGTTTCATCATATATATACATACTTATATCTACAATATATTTTAATTAAAATTTTATACTTAATAATTAATAAAAATAAACAAATCAATACAGACAATAAACATCACATGATCACCATTTCTTATACATATGTATATCTGTTATTAAAACAGGCAAAACTCTCTATACATATTGCCACTCATTACAAGCCAAAGTAATCAATGGATGCCAGAAGGCTTGTGCATAAAATCCCCATCTAGTGCCTACTCATCCAATATCCCCAGACTAGTTTCTGGCTTGTAGCCTTCATCAGTGAAGAGTCTTGAATCTGAGAGCACTGCACTTAGATTTTGGGATCAAATGCAACTCTCCAGCAGCCACTTTTTATTTCTACTTAACTACAAAACTATGAATCTTAAATTGAAAACATATTTTCAATCCAAGCTCATTAGCTTATATAGTCATATAGGTCTGAACTCAGTTCAGCACCTATACATTTTGGTGACTTTGATTCTTTAATACCCATAGCCACCACTATGGTTTTAAGCCAACAAACATCATATGATCACCATTTCTTATGCTTGCTTATAACTGTTACTAAAACAGGCCAAACTCTCTATACATATTGCCACTCATTGCAAGCCAGAGTAATCAATGGATGCCAGAAGGTTTGTGCATAAAATCCCCATCTAGTGCCTACTCAACCAATATCTCCAGACTAGTTTCTGGCTTGTGGCCTTCGTCAGTGAGAAACCTTGGATCTGAGAGCACTGCACCTAGATCTTAGGATCTAATACAACTCTCCAGCAGCCACCTTTTATTTCTACTTAACTAAAAACTATGAGTCTTAAATTGAAAATATTATAATAGATTCAATCCAAGCTCATTAGCTTATATATTCAGATCCACGGCTTCTCACTGATGAAGACCACAAACCAGAACTAGTCTGGGGATATTGGATAAGTAGGCACTAGATGGGGATTTTATACACAAGTCTTCTGGCATCCATTGATTATCCTGGCTTGCAATGAGTGGCAATACATATAGAGAGTTTTGCCTGTTTTAATAACAATTATAAGCAAGCATACGAAATAGTTTGTGATGTTTATTGGCTTAAAACCAATCCTGTCTAATAGGACAGTGGTGGCTATGATTATTGAAAAACCAGACACCAAAATATATAAGTACTGAACTGAGTTCAGACCTATATGACTATATAAGCTAATAAGCTTGGATAAAAATATAATGGTGTTTTTTTGTAGTTAAGTAGGGATAAAAGATGTCTGCTGGAAGGTTGCACTAGATCCTAAGATCTAGGTGCAGTGCTCTTAGATCCAAGGCTCCTTACTGAAGAAGACCGCAAGCCAGAAACTAATCTCGGGATATTGGATGAGTATGCCCTAGATGGGGATTTTATGCACAACCTTTCTGGCATCCATTGATTATTCTGGCTTGCAATGAATGGCAATATGTATAGAAAGTTTTACCTGATTCAATACTGACACTAGTATATATGCAATATACTTACATTTTTAATAGCTTTTAATATCACTTTTAAAATCATAACAGAAATCTGATTTAAAGGATTTTAGGTTAAAACATTAATATGTTCTTTTTTAATTTGGTATGGTATTTTGACAGTAATGCGAAAAATAAAATATGGCTGCTAGAGAAAAAATCTATTAGTTAAAAAATATCTGGAAACCTCCTCACTGATGAAAGCCATAAACTAAAAACTAGTATGGAGACATTTGATAAATTAGCACTGGATAGATATTTATTAATGAGTATTGCCATCTAGTAACTATTGATTATGCAAGTTTATGTCAGATGGCACAACTGGAGTAAGAAAAAAATAATTCTTTGGTTAATCTCCTTTTTTTATTTTTTTTATTTCTAGCTTTCATTTTTTGTCTTTCTCTCTAGCTTTTTGTATCTGCAATTTAAATGATTGATAGTGAAACTCATAGTATTCAAAATAATTGAGTAGTTTACTAACCAGTGTTAGAAAAAACTCAGAAACTAATTGGCTTGAATTGTAACTATAAATCAATTTAAATATTTTGGCAGCTTTTTAATAGAAAGGTATGGCTGAAAATTGGGTGCAGCATAGTAAATATTGCAGTATTATATACACTCATTAATATCCACCATGTCAAAAGTACATTATCTTCAAAAAAAAATTCAATTAATTAGTTGTTTTGGGCAGAGATGAGTGGGCACCAATGTCTTGATAAAGTTTTTGTAAATCATACACACTGTGTTATATATAGTTTTTGTTGCTAGTAAAGTGCAAGAAAAGTGTCATGAACTAATATGTCATTTACATATTGCCTGCATCAATTTTTTTGTGGCATTTGAGTCAGTTAATCATTAAGATTTAGAACAATGTTTGAAAATGGCTGGATGTTCATAGAAGTTTCTTCATATTTATTATACAATATTTTCTTGTTGGTATTTTTAAAAAAAACACATTTTAAATGAAGTTTTTAAAAATCTAATGCATATGAAGGAAAATTTTTATTTTATATTTTTAAGACGATTATTTTTGTATTAATTCGTGATAGCTTTATGAAATAGGCATCATGATGAAGCATAGATTTAATGGGGGTGCTTTTAATTTGAAACATTTAAATGCAAAAATAGGAACCTCATCTTATTTTGGTTGCTAAAAGTGTCAAAAGATGATCTACAGAATGTTTTGAGTTGAACTTATAGAACATTTACTTTTGTAATTAGTGTTTAAAATACTTAATTACTTTAACAGTCAGTGATAGAAAAAAAAAATTCCGAAACATTTAGCTTGAGTGATTATCAACATAAAAATTTTGATCAATTTAAATATTTTGGTAGCTTTTTAAATAGAGAAGTGAATTTTAAAATTGTACTCAGATAGCAGTAAGCTATCACATTTAGCAAGATGTAATAATATAGGGTACACTGTTGTAATGTAACTATTTTAGCAAAATCAGATGTACACGGAATGTTTGTTGTACTGAAGTAAGAAATAGATCGCTATTGATATAATATGAACGTTTTTGAAAAATTTCTTTTATGAATGCTCTATAAAGTTTCAAAATATGATGGCAAAGTCCTGAAACAAAGTATATCTTTCTCAGATAAATAATTGTGAGAATGCATCCTTGATGGATTAATCTTGTAAAAAAATAAAATGTTCTTAAAATATATTTCTGAACTAGAGATGATTTCAAAAAAGAAGTGAATTTGTTCCCATTCTATTACTTTAAATACAGTGCAAAAAGATATATCGATTGCCTTTGTTGGAAGAATATAGTTGAAAATAAAATATGTTTGAAAAATGCAATCGGGCAAAATATTTAAATTTGTTTGCTAAAAAATAGATTAAAATAAAAACTAGCACAGTGTCATTTAACAAAATGACTAGTATTGACTATATAATTTGTACAGTAATTGTAAAATCAGTTATTTTTTCACTCTTATTTATATCTTTCCTCCCTCTTTCGCTCTCTCTCTCTCTCTCTCTCTCTCTCTCTCTCTCTCTCTCTCTGTGTGTGTGTAAAGGTCACATTAATTTATGAGTGGTTCTCTCACTAGTTCAGAATGTGAAATTAAAATTAATAATTTTTATTTAATACAAATATAAATCAATGCTAGTTTCATTTTTAAAGGGCGCCGCAATGAATAGAAGTTAGTTTACAGATATTGTACATTCGACATGTGTATTAATGTGATGTAAATCTATAAAGTAATCTTACATATACATGTATAAACTGAGTGACCGACTATATTTGTCCACATAATCTAATTCTAAAACATTATTGCTAAATAAGAATATACAACAGGTTTTAAAAATTTAATTAAAAAATTTTAAAAAAACATTTTTCAACAACACAAAGAACTGAATTATATGTATATTTTAAGAAATAATTGAACATTTACTTTACCATGTGCATGCCTGCTTTTTATATATATAAATCTCGTCTTTAAATACATCGTTAAAACAGGGTTGATTTTTTTTAACTGTACATGTGGCGCACATAAAAGCATATCCTCTACACATTTGAGCCAAATTTTAAATTAGCATTTTATTATAAAAAATATGTTCAACGTTTATTTCAAAATTAATTTGTACAACATATATGTGAGATTTAATCATATCGCACACATTTCCAGTTATTTACAATTCACCAATCCAATTACTACATTTTTGTATAATTAATAATCAATACACAATTTCATTAGAGCGACAACCAAAAGTAATTCAAATTTTAATGTACAAAACACTATTTTGATTTAGCATATGGATTTTTTTAAGCCAACTAGCAATTAATAAACATTATAAAAATATCTGTAAAGATTCCAATCAAGGAGTAGATTTACTAGTGTCTTAGAAAAAATAATATAAATAATTAAATATGTTGTATATAAATAATTGATTTTAGTTTCCATATTAAACTGCAATATAATACATTAAAAATATAATTTAATTCAAGTCATATTACTATAGAAATAATTTTTATAATATATAATTCCATATTAGTAAAAATAAACCAAGATTCCATATTAGTAAAAATAAACCAAGATCCTATATCTATATATCCACTTCTCCAATCAAAGATGAAAATTTCATCATCATGAAGTCATAATTTTTTATTTTTGCAATCAGTACAACTTGGCTCATCTCAGAATCCAGATTATCCTGAAATTTATATCTATTATCTAGTTATAGTCAGATCCATGTAATAAGCAGTTCCATAAAGCAAATTTGGGACAACTATAAAAAATCCTAAGTTTGCTTGTAACTTAATTTTTTTTTTCTACGATTTAACCTAATATGGAACCATGGGTCATAGAATGGCAATATATAAATAAAATCCTTTTTATATGGGTTCCTACATCATTATAAATTAAATATAACTATATCCCATCAAAATTTCAATTTCCAAAAATGCATAAGAATTTTATACTTAACATAACATGAATGATGAAAAGCAATATTAGCCAATTAATTTACTTTTAACTATATGTAATAAATATCTTTTAAACTGTGAACACTTTCTAAATTATCTCACCATCAAAATCCAGTAAAGTTGATAACTCCCATAGTATTACACAATATATCAAAACTACTAAATTTTTTCGAGTTATTGTTATTTCTTTTTAAAGTTTGTTTATTATAAATTATGTATATTTTTGTTTTCTACAAAGTAGGTACATTATTTTTAGATTTAGTGCACCAATTGGCCAACAATCTTTAATTTTTTTTTATTAAATTAGAGATTCAATGAATATTGTAGTCACTTTAATAAAATTTAATAACAGTGCATTCAAGTCTGAAGGAATGTAAAATAATCAAAAGCATTAGCAAGTACTAAATTAAAGAGCAAGTCAATCGGATGTTTTCTCTTTTAATATACTGTACATAATATTGGTGTAAAAGGAATGCTATCATATTATATTATTTCAAGTAGTTTATTTCTAAAATATTACCCTGTACTTTTATAGTATCAAACAAGAATGCCCAGCAACTTTAGTCAAGTAACATTGCTACCATTTTAAGTTCCAAAAACAATTTAGTTTTTTTTCCTGCACAATTATTGCCTTATTAATCAATAGTACACAAGGATTGGTAACGTTTAACATTTGTTATATTGGTTGGTAACGTTTAACATTTGTTATATTGGTTTATTTGCAATAATTTAATGATATGACAAAAATATGATATGCAATAATTTAAGAACTGCAAAGCATAATTTAAGCACCACAACTTATTATATCACATCTTGAAATAGTTTATTCCATCTAGCATTCTCTCTTCCCTTTCCTCTTTTTCTCCCCACCTCTTTTTTTTTTCCATGAATTAAAAATACCATTATTCCTTTTATTTAAAATTTTGATGAAAATAAGTACAACAAAAAGCTCAACTTGGTAATGATCACCACTATGTATTTAAATTAAATAAACAAACAAAATGCAGGAACATAAATTTTCAGTTTAAAACAAATAATTCCATGTGATTACTGATTACAAGATCAGGATGGGTAAAACGCTCTTGAACACAGAAACAATCAAAGCATTTTATTGCATATGAAGTAGATAAAAACCTAAGACTTTCTCTTTAACAACATCTAAATATATATAATAATTGACTGTGTAGAGGTACAATTTATTTCTGATTGAAAAAATTATAAAAAAAAATTTTAGGCGTTCTTTTATTTTGGTACTTATCTTAGTAAGAAATTAATGATACAATAAATAAATAAAGCAGTCTAAAAGATAGGTACACCCACACCAGGTGCAATATCAAAATGAATTTACTAACATCATTATATATATATTAAGTGTCATAGCATTGGCCGGGACGCGAACCCGCAACCCGGGCAACTGCCTGCAAGTGCAAGGCAGTCGCGCTGACCTCTCGACCACCAATGCATGACATCATTATATTTAAATATATTTAATTCTTGAGTTACGAAATCCCATTTTTAATCAAATGATTGTGACTTTAAAAATCTAAGATTTCTAATTGCAATGCTTATCCCAGTAGTAAAAATATTTTTTTGATTTTTCTCTCTCAAAATAAAATCTTTACAAATAGTAAAATAATCTGCACATATTCTCTAAATGGTAAAATTTTCTCCAGAAATTCTCTAAACAAAACAATTCAAGTTAGTCAAATGTCAGATAGGATTTTTTTTTTCTTTTATCCCTTCAACAATCTGTAGTCAGATGGCTAGATGAATTATCGATGAGCTGAATACGTAAAAAAAAAAAATTCTTAGCTTGCTTAAAAACAAAATCAAATTTCAATCAGATTAGAATCCGTTCATGAGTACATGAAGACATAACATGTTAATACTATAAAAAAAGTAATGCACTTCTAATGTTCATAAGATTAAGTTGAATTTTAGTTCAGTTTATAACTTAAAAATTAAGTTATATTGTACTATATATAATTTTGTTACTTCATCATCGTCAACCATTATTAATCCATTGCAGGATGAAGGTTTCCCCATGTTAAATCTATATTCTCTGATTTTCTCCACATCATTACTATATAAAATTTTGTTAGTTCATCATCATCAACCATTATAAATCCACTGCAGGCTGAAGATCTCCCCATGTTAAGTCTATGTTCTCTGATCTTTAGCCTATCTTCTCCACATCACTTCTGCACATTTTTTTAATTTCATTCAGCCATCTCACGTCTGGTCTATTTTTGAGTCTTTTATAATCTCTTGCAATCCTGTTTAAGATTTTAATTGTCCATCTATTATTGTCTCTTCTAGCAATATATTCAGCCCAACTCCACTTTAGTCTTTTAATTCTTTTATTATTGTCAGTAATACCTGTTTGCTCTCCTACTCATGTATTGCATTTTCAATCTCTTCTTGTTACTCCTAGCATGCATTTTTCCATACTTCTTTGAGTGATATGAAGTCTCTGTATTGCTCTTTTATTAAGTGTCCAAGTCTCAGATTCATAAGTAAGAACTGGTAAAGACATTTATTAAAAACCTTCCTTTTCAAACATATAGGCGTATTTCCTTTTAATATTAAACTATTTCTACCAAAAGCACTCCAAACAAGTTTAATTAGTAATAATCACACCAAAGTATTTGTAATTGTTAACTTCTTCTAGATTATGGAAATCAGTCTTTATTTTCATCTTTTGAGAAAATCCATTGAGCATTATTTTAGCCTTTTTAACACTTACCTTTAGTCCTACTTTTTTACTTTCTTCTGATAACTCCTGCAACATTTTCTGAAGCTCTGAAGCATTATTTTCAAAAACAACTACATCATCTGCAAAATCTAAATGACTTAAATAATCTCCATTTACTTTTATTCCTTTAAGCTTTTGATTTTAATCCACAAAATACTTTTTGAAGCACTGCTGTAAAAAATTTTGGAGATAGGGAATCACCCTATCTTATACACTTCTCAATGTTAAACTTCCTAGCATCATTGTGTAATATAATTGCTGTTGCATTTTTATAAATATTCTTTAAAATATGATTATCCTGGATCTATATCTTGATGATCCAATGCATTAATCATCGAAGAAATGTTTATAGGATCAAATGCCTTTTCATAATCTACAAATCCAAAGCATAATGGCAACTCATTAATTTGTTCTTTCTATAACTTCTCTTAATACTTGGATATGATCTACTATACTAAAACTATTTTTAAATCCAGCTTGCTTTTTTGGCTGGTTGAAATCCAATGTTCTCTGTAAACAAGTTCTAATTATCTTGGCAAAAATTTTATATAAAACTGATAAAAGTCTAATAGGTCTGTAATTTTTAATATCTTCTCTATCACATTTTTTAAATATTAATATTAATACTGCATTTGTCCAATCATCAGTACATCTTTATTATTTAGACATTTGGTATATAACTTTGCAAAAAAAATCTATTTCTTCACCTGCTTCTTTTAATACATCATTTATAATTCAACATTACTTGGAGCTTTCATTTTCTTCATAAATTTAATTGCATGACTCACTTTTTCATTTAAAATTTATGGTTGTACATTTCTGTAAATCTAAATTCTTAGTCTTAATTATATAAACCAATATAAATTGGAAATTAAAATAATTTTTTAACAGATTATCATCTCTCATACAATAACTATAGTTGTTCTTATGAGACATATTTAAGCCACCATCTCTACAAAAAAATTTAATCAGTATTAGATGTAGTTGCAGAAAGGAATTTGTTGTTAAATGAAAGGAGATCCTTTGATTTCCTTGGAGACCTTAAAGGAATCAAGCAGGACAAATTTCTTAATGTCCACTCCATATGTTCTTGTCAGTGAAACTGTTATTTACTGTGTGATTATTCATGTAGTATACTAACATGGTTGTGCTGCTCACCAACTACATTATCCACCATGATGAGTTTAAAAATCAAAAAATACTATATTCTTTTTTTTTTTCAGTTGCTTGATATTTTTAACTGAAATATCAGCCGAGTTTCATTGAAGGCAGAATGACTGAATATATATGTGAATGAATTTTTTTCTAATACATATTTACAATCATGGCAGACAAAAATAAATCATGATCCTTATTCCCAGAAGACTGTAAAGTTTCCAGCCAAAGCAGCAGTTGTTGGCACAAGATAGAGGGTTCTAGCTGTCATTTGATGAACTGCACTTCATTTTCAAATGAAGAAAAATTGCAAGAATTTGAAAAACTATCTAATATTAAATGAGATATTATTGGACTTTGTGAACTTAGAAAAAAAAAGTGAGGAGATAATTGATTTAAAAAGTGGACATGTACTACAAAGGCAAATATTGAATGTACAAATGGAGTAGGATTTATTATAAATATAAGAAGTGGAAGAACAACATTGTGGAGATTGATGATATAGCAGACAGAGTGGCAAGATTAGTTATTCAACTTAATAGAATATATAAAATACAGACGAATTACGTTTATATCCCAACAAATACTTATTGTGATGTCAAAATAGAGGATTGTTATATGGATGTACAAAACACTTTTGACCAGATGAAACAACATTTTAAAATTGTTATGGGAGACTTTAATGCTAGAATTGATAAATAATTGAAAGATCTAAATACTGTAAGTAACTTTGGTTGTGGTGATAGAAATGAGACAGGATATAGACTTGTGGAGTTTTCAGAAGAAAAAAAACTTTATATTATGAATTCTTTTTTGAAAAAAATGTTAAATGGAAATGAACATGGAAGCATCCAAATGAAGGTTCAGCAGAACTGGATTATATTTTGATTAACAAAAATTATATTTTTTAAAAAGTGACCATCGATTAATGAGATGTGTAAGATATATGCTAATGCAAAACTAGAAAGACAAAAATTATTATGAAAAACAATATGCTCAATTGTTATTCCTAATCTTCAGAATCATTCCTATGAAATTAAATTAAAACTTGCAAATCATTTTCAAATATTAAGAGATTTTGAGCATGATTTAGATTTGAATGAAATCAATATGAACATAACTGATATACTTTTAAAAACTGCAACAAAGATGGCTGGTACAAAAAAAAACAGCAATTGACCAGTAAAATTTCTATTGCAGCAAGAAAATTTTTGAAGAAAAATAGGAAATATGAAAATACATAAAAATGATGCATTACAAAGAATTGAATATTTCAAATTTCATAAAATAGTGTGAAAAAGAGTTGATAATGATATAAGAAAGTATAATTGTGAACAACCAAGGAAAGTTATAAAAGAGAATAAACACCTCAAGAGTGCAAAGCAATATCTTGGTCTTAGTATGAAACTTATTTTTGCATTAAGAAAAAAGGGTAGAACTATTAATAAAAAGAGAAATGACATTATAAAATGTGTAATAAAAAACAAGAAAAAATACCACCTAAAATTACTATATCTTCTGAATTTTGTAGGATTTTAAATAAAAAAGTGAAATGTACAATTTATGAAGAAGGGGAAAGCTCTGGGTAATGATGGTATTATAATCAATATCATAAAAAAAGCAGGTGAAGAAATAGAATTTTTTTTGGCAAAGTTACATACAAAATGTCTAAATGATAATGATATACCAGATGAATGGTAGAATGCAGTATTAATATTAATATTTAAAAAGATGATAGAAAAGCAATTAGAAATTACAGACCTATTAATCTTTTATCAGTTCTATACAAAAATTTTACCAAAACAATTACAACTCATCTACAACAAACTTTGAACTTTAATCAGTCAAAAAACAAGATGAATTTTAAAATGTTTTCAATACAATAGATCATATCCAAGTATTGAAAGAAGTTATAAAAATGTGTCATTGAATATGAGTTGCCATTATGCTTTGGATTTGTAGATTATTAAATGACATTTGATTCTATAAGCATTTCTCTAGTGAATAAAGCATTGAATCATCAAGAAATAGAACAAGAATATTGTCATATGTTGAAGAATATTTATAAAAATGTAACACAACAATTAGATTACATAATGATACTAATAAGATTAACTTTGAGAAGGTAAATGAAAGAGTGACTCCATACCTCCAAAACTTTTTACAGCAGTTTTGCAAAAAATATTTTGTGGATTAAAATGAAAAGCTAAGAGAGTAAAAGTAAATAAAGATTATTTAACTTATTTACATTTTGCAGATAATGTAGTTGTTTTTGCAAATAATGCTTTATAGCTTTAGGAAATGTTGGGGAAGTTATCAGATGGAAATAAAGATTGATAATGATGAGTTAGAAGAAGTTAACAACTACAAATACCATAGTCGCATTACTTTTGCACATAGAAATGGAATGGATGAAATTAATCATTGAATTAAACTTGGTTATAGTCTCTTTGATAAAAATAACTTAATATTAAAAGCTAATATGTTTATGTGTTCGTAAAGGAAGATTTTTAGTAAATGTGAACTACCAGTTTTTACTTATGGATCTAAGGTTTGGACACTTAACAGAAGAGCAATACAGAGATTTCAGATTATTCAAAGAAGTATCAAGAAATATATGTTAGGAATAATAAGTAGTGATAAAAAAATGAAATACATAGATGAGAGAACAAACAGGTGTTACTGACATCTTTTACAGAATTAAAAGATTGAAGTGGAGTTAGACTGGACATATTGCTAGAAGAGATGGTAATAGATGACAATTGATATTTTAAATTGGATTGCAAGAGATTGTAAAAGATGTAGAAAGTGACCATATGTCAGATGGGTGAATGAAATAAAGAAGTATAATGGGTGTTTAGAGAAGAGAGTCTAGAGATTGGAGAAGATGGATTAAACTTGGAGAGATCTTCATTCTATCATAATGGTTGAAAATAATGATGATAATTAGATATACATCTTTTCTTGGGAATCTATAATTTTATGAATTATTATAACTATTTTTAAATGAAATTAAAAGTAGTTTTGAAATAATTAAACAACTATTTACTGTTTTAATTATTTACCATTTATTAAGATTCAAAATTATATACTATAATTTTTTAATTATTTAATTATTATTTTTTGAACTTTTAATTTTGAAAACCCTTGATGAGATGTCAGAGAAAATAGCAATTACACAAGTTCACATGCAATAAGTATATGAAAGAAAACCTTGAAAAATTCCAACTTTAGTAATAAATATGTTATATCTTACTAATATATAAAGAAAATTCTGGAATTACATAAACCACTTTTTAAAATGTCAAGAATGTTGTAATATCTGTTCTATTACTAAAACATGTCTGAATTTTTTAAGGTAATTTATTTTTATTTATCTTCAATGAGTATTAATGCATAGTTGTATTAATCTCACTGCAAATTTAATCCACTTTTTTGTAGTCTCTCTTTTCCATATCACTCCAACAAACTGTTTTATTTAATCAATTCATCTCCCATATGGTTTTCATCTAGGTCTTTTAAATCTCTTAGAATCCAGTTTGACTTCTGTAGAGAATCTCTTATCATCTCTTCTAGAAATCACTCTAGCCAAGTTCCATTCCAATCTCTTAACTGTTTTAATTATGCTAGTAATATCTGTTTGTTATCTCACCCATCTATTTTATTTTCAAACTCTTTTTGTTACTTCTAATATACATCTTTTCAAACTTCATTGTATGGTTTGAAATCTCTCTATTGCTCTTTTATTAAGTATCCAAGTCTCAGATCCATAAATAAAAACTGGTAAAAAACATTTATTTAGAACTTTTTTTTAAACTCACAGGCATATACTTTTTTAATATTAAATTATTTTTACCAAAAGAATTCTATCCAAGTTCAATTCTATATATAACTCCATCCATTATGTCTCCATATATATTAACAATCAGACCAAGATATTTGAAGTTATTACCTTTAATTTACAACTATCAATCTTGATTTTTCTTTTGAAAAAATCCACTGATCATTACTTTAATTTTTTTAACATTTATCTTTAATCCTATTTTCTTACTTTAATCTTATAACTCTTGCAATTCTTCCTAAAGCTCTAAAGCATTACTTTCAAAGACAATTTCATCATCCACAAAATCTAGCTGACTTAAATAAACTTCATGTATTTTTATTCTTTTGACATCCATTTTAATTCATAAAATATTTTTTGGTAAAACGATTGTAAAAAGTTTAAATTACAAACTAAAATACATTATCCATATATGTTGAGGGTTCATAATAGTTTAGATCAAATAATATTGACATTTATACATAATAATCTTTAAAAATCTACATATCACTAAATAAATACCACTAACAGAGCATTTCAATGTAAAAAAATACCATTAGCTGTTGTATTTATAATTGTTATTGTTTATACAAAAATATATAGATTGGTTCATTTTTAAGAAGAGAATCACACAGTGGAGTCTTCTTTTTTTGATGATAAATCATATACTGATATGTAATTTCCCCAAGACATTTTTACACAATTTACACATCTAAATTTAAGTAATGATACACTAGCTGCAATATTACCATTTTTAAAATGTAATATTTTATAATAAATTTTTCACCCAATGTCATATTACTCATATATTACAAAAACTCAAATTTATTATATATGGTATCATTTAAATTTACCATGAGCTGATCCTTTTAATGTGTCTTTTGCAGAGCTCATTCACAAATACATGACTTTTCCAAATTCCTAATTCTATCCAATAAAAATTATATTTAACAAATACAGATACACCTATATATTATACAGAATTAATTGCTAATTAATAACTTTGCTTTAAACTTCTCACTGTGAAAGAAAACCAATATAAAATAAACTAAGATTCATTATAAACAAATGATGTACTACTGTATTGTAAGGGTAACTTACAATATTATACTCACTTGTGTAACAGGCACACATATGCCGTTACATTCTAATAAATAAAATTAAAAATAAAAGTTCACAGATAAAAACTTTTTTTTTAAGAATTAAAAATTGAAATTTAAAAATCATCTAAACTCATATATATATATAAAATCACACAGATGAAAAATTATTAAAAGAAAACTTTATTAAAGAAAAAAAATGTATTTTAAAACTAAATTTTCAGAAAAAAGAACTTAAAAAATTTAAAGATAAAAATATATCTTTAAAAATGTATATAATTTAATTAATGCTATTGTGTAAAATGAAAATGAGTCATCGATGATCCACCATATTCCACTGGATGGCGCTGTTTTCGTGCTAAAACACATACAAATGCCGTTTCTGCGGCCGACACATTCGAACACACGTTTTACAATAATACAACTTTTGTTGTTGTACTACAGAATGCAGGCTGCTATGTTGCGTCACAGTACAGCATGTATGTTTACACAGCAAATACATTTTCCGAATTTCGCATAGTTTATAAAATGATTACGGCTTGGGGAGAGGGTGTGTTTTTTTGAATTGGATGGAAATGTTATTTTCATTGGATTTTTTTTTATTTTAAAGTATTGAAATGTTCAGATTTTGTAAAGTAATAATTAACAGACTTTTTACACTGTAGTGTATTGAAGTTTTAAGTAGTAAATGTTGATGAGATATATGTATAAAGTTATTTTGAATTAGGTAATGAGTCAAGTAATGTACTGTTCATAACATTCCATGAGACATTTTAAGATTGTACCGAGTGCATATTTTTGAAATAAAAAAGAGCGTTAACACAAAAATATCCAGTAAGAAAAGTACAATTGTACACTGTTTTTTTAAATGTCATAAAAAGCATATATTATAAACATTTTATATATATATTTGCCGTTGTTTGAAAAAGTTTTAGTTTCTTTCTTTTCTCTGACTAGTGTTATACTTTGTTGAATATAGTTTACATTTATTGTTAACATTTATTTTATAGATGTTAGTAAAAAAAATATTTACAAAAATACGATTTTGATATTTTTTATTTTAACCGTAAACCTAACCCTAAAACTAACCCTAAAGCTAACCCTAAACTAACCCTAAAACTAACCCTAAACCTAACCGTAACAACTTTTACTTTTAGTTGTCATTCTATTTGAAATAAAAAATAGTGGTAAACAACAAAAAAAAAAGCCGTAACCCCAGTAAAAAAATCTCCGATAGAAAATTGATTTTTCTAATAAAAAGAAAACTAAAAAAGACGAATCAAATTGTAATTTGTTTATTTTATTTTACATTTATTATTATCATTTAATTTGTATACATTAATAAAAAATAATATTTAAAATTAAATAATATTTAAAAAAGACGATTTTCTTTTGTTTTTATTTTCACATTACAAAAAACACATCAAAATGATTATAATTAACGCCCTGTGAATGATCATATTTTATAGTTTTAGTGTGATAACTGTGCCATCCAGTGGGATATGGTTGCTCATCGACAACAACCTTATTTTTACTCAGTTAAAGTAAACTAGCTCTTGAGCATCCCAAAATGTATAATTAAAGGTCAGATAGGAGAGAAAAAACAATGAGAACAGAATGGTCAATAAAAAAAATCTCTCGGAAAATGGACCTCAATGAAAAGATCATCATCATAATGATGTAATGTCCACTTGATCCGAAATAATATAAAAGGAAAAGTTTAGAAATAAATTATTGGAAAGAAAGAGATTTGATAGAGAGAGGTGTGATATGTGTTAAGTCAGAGAGAATTGAAAGAGAAGGAATTGAAAGATGCACTTTCAATTCCTTCAGTTTTTCTAAAAAAAAAAAGGAAATGACATCATTTTCCTATATTGCGGACTACAGGCTATCAGGGCTCAGAAATAAAATACCAGCTAAAGTAAAGGACCTCCGGATGAATCAATAAAATGGCCAACAGCATACCGGTCTCCCCAGGACATCGGGACAATTAACACTGGATCCCAAATGGCAAGCAACTGTTAAAGATGAACTTTTTAAAATCATAAGAACTATATATATATATGACTAATGAACATTAATTCTAAAACTTCCCACTACTTGAAAACAGTAAGAACTCTAAATTCTAAACTTTTCAATATTTAAATAGAAATTGAATTTCCTATCTGACTAAATTACTTATTAATAATTATTTTTATTGAATGTATTTTTTTTAAATCATTTCCATTAATTTATTTTTTCTGTTCTTTTAAGTATTTATTTTGATTTTTTGTTTGTTTTTCTGTTAAGCTAAACTTTTAATTAAATCATGCTAAATTTAAGTTGGGCATGAATGGCTCCATAGATTTGTAAAGTTGTATTAGTTTAATTAAGGGAGGGTTAATCTTTGGTTATTTGTTTCATAGTTAAATTGGGTTAATTGATTGGATATATTGGTGTAATTAGTAAATGTAGTATGAAGATCGGCTACATGCAGGATCACATTATATGCTGCACTTGGGCGAAATAAACCTATTTCTTATTGACCATCACAGACAGACAGTATTCCCTGCTCCATGGATCACCCCTTTTTGTCTATGGAATGGAATCGTAAGTCAGCAGGAAGGACTGCAATCCCTTCCTATGAAGTTTTTTTATTGTTCTTCTTGCCAGACAGATGTAACATTTGTGGTCGAGAGAGAATTTCTTCTCTATAACCATGCTGTTCAGATGTGCATTCCTGACAGTGTGGTATTGTGCTGTCATATTCATGCTGCATTGAATACATCGATATATCAGATGTATTGGCATTGGTTTGACTGCAAACTTTTAACCTAAGGTTAAATAAGGGATAGAATATTTTCTTTTCAAATGCAATCTATGTAGTCTATCCATACTCGACACTCTAACAAAATATTAAACTCATCTGTGTGAACTTCTAAAATAAAAAGTTAAATTGTAAATTAAAATCTAAAGTAAAGTTAGACTAAAATAATTTTAAATTTTATATCTGTTTAATAAATATTTGTGTGCGTTATTACTGGCAGTGGTTTCTTTTTTTTTTTAATATAAAAATTATCTCTGCTGCTCCACAAGCTAGTGACTGGGGCTGATGGTCGTAATAATATAAAATAAAGTTGGATCTTAACAGTACGTATCTACCTACTATATAAATTTTCCAGGTTTCAACAGCCTGGTGGCACCCTGTACGGCAGATATGGAAGACTCCACTATTATCCATTATTCACCCTAACCATTATACTTGTGTATGTGCAATATTAAACTATAAACTTAAAATTATAATTGTAAGTTTATATATAGTAAATGCATTATCTTTCTACATTAAAATATCCATATATACACATATATAACTTAAATGTTAGACTATAAAAGTTTAATAACAAACATAGTTATTTTAACCCTTGTGTTGATGCTTATGAGATGACTCAAAGTGGCTTCAAATTGCTTGAATTCTATTATTTTTAATGTTACAATAACGATTTTGCACTCTTTTTAAAGATTAAAAAAAGTTCCGTAAGATGCTGACCTCCCTTGAATTATTTTACAAGTAAAAAATCAATACAACTTACATTCTAAGTCTAACAAAAGAAGAAGGCTGGGCATTTTTCATTTTGATTGGCTGTAACCATCAAGTTCAAAGAAAGCCACTTGTCAATGCCGCTCATCAGCTAAGATTTCTTTTCTTTCATTTCAAAAGTGATAAATGAATGTTTTAGACCATTTTAAAAGTATTTTTGACATATTTTTTTTTTGACATATTTAAAATTATTTTGATAAAATATACTAAAAATAAAATTATTTTAGAAAAATAGTTAAGACTTTAGCAAAATTATTTACTTATCCATGCAATATAAAATTTACCAAGAAATCACTGACATCATCAAAGCTATTTGGTTGGTCAGTAATATTTGTTTTAAATTTGCCACCATTATCAAATATTTTTAAATTATAAATGAAAATTTATTTTTAAAAAAACTTTCATTCATTTTCATAACCTGACAAATTATTAATATACTTTTTACAAACGAATCTAAAGTGAATATAATATTAAAAGATGAATTTATTTTGACAGTTGAGTTTGTGACTTGACCAATTAAAAGTTTAGACTTTTACCTCACTCAGCCAATAAAGTAATATCTGCTACAAAGGTTAATGAAATCAAATATTAAAATTATTTTTTCAATTATTTGAAAATATATATAAAATAATTATTTATGTTGACTAATATCACTAATCAGATGCAAAACATAGAGATAACCTTAGATCAAGCCATATTTTAACTACTAAATGTGATGGAAATAAAATTAGAACACAATTATACAATTATTTATGATGCAATTAACAATAATTCAATACAAAATCATGAAATGAAATACCAATTTAACACATGCTAATTATCAGAAGTCAATTCTACTATAAAAGTTATATTAAATAATTTCCAAATTAATTCTATCTTTTACAAATGAACTAGTCACAACACAGTTATTTTTCTGTGTTCAAATACTGAACATATTAAAAAGATAGATCAATAGTTTGAACAAATTTTCCTTGTTTATAAAATCTTCATTAAGAGAGAACTCTAATATTATTCAAGAAAAGAGTAAATAAATTACTCTTTAAGATCATTAATAATAATTTCAAAAATGAAGTTATCTTTAATATATTTACAGAAATATTTAATGAGATCTTTCTAAACTTGAATTTTAAGGAAGATAAATATCATTAAAACAGTGATATATCTAAACAAAATTACTTTAAAAAGATTTCAAGTTATATAAAATGCATCATGGGTAAAGACAATTTGCCATAGAATCAAAGCACTTTAATTACTCATTCCTACTGAAATGCCTAATATATAAATACTTCATCTATATAATTCAATATCCAACTTCAATTTATAGTGAGATGATTTACAAAAAGAGATGCCAACATCATGCTAGAGGAATTTTTTTGAACAATGGAATATACTGATTGCCTCATCGATGATTGATTACTGGAAAATAAGATAACTTTATTCTTAATGAACATTACTACTTAAATTATGAAAATGAATATGACAATACCATAAACTTTTAATACATCATATCATCTTTGTGTATTAACATCCATAAATATCTAATTTTATTTCCTTTGCTTTTTAAATTCCTTTACATTAGAATAATCCATTTTAGAAAATCATTAGATGAAAAGAAAATGGAAAGATCATTGAGTTAAATATTTTTATATTTAATAAAATTTAGATTTTCCTTGTAAAGTGACTTGACTAGGGTAATAAGTAAACTTAATATTAAGGTACGATTTTAATGTTCTTCATATTAAATTCATTCACTTATATCAAGACAGAATTTTTGTTTATTATTAATTCAATTAATTTAGTAATATTTATTTATTTATTTTTCTGTATAAATGACTATTATTTTTGGATGAAAGGTATTTTCTTTTAATGATTGGGACCATACATAGACAGGGAGATCTTATAATTCCCTCAAAAGGATTCAACATTGCAAAAGCCTTCATTTATACTTATATTGTTTAATTTAAATTTAGTTAGTTAGTACTATTATAATTTTTTGAAAAGTATCATTTAAATTTTTTTTATTATTATAATAGAAATGTGTGTAAAGCACTCATAATTATAAATTTTGATATATATATAAAGATAAATTTAAATTGTTGTAAGTTAATAAATATTGTTAATTTTTTTTTATTTTAAGAAAGACTTTATTTAAATTATTTATTTTATTCTCATAATAAAATAAGATTGAATACACATACCCATATATCTACATATCATCCTAACTTAACATCATAATAACTTGGTTGAAAGTAATTTGGAGTATCTATTGAGATTATATTAAGTATTATTATTACTACAGGATTTTGATGGACCCCTGAAGAGAGTTAAGTGCAATATTCACCCTGAGTTTGAATAGTGATCATAATGGAATAATTAAGAGAGATGAAGATTAGATGAACTGATCTAAATTGGATCTATATTTAATATTTAGATATTAAATTACCTTATTTAAAATAGATGCAATCATGGATTTAATTTTTATCATAATATTCATGGCATCCTATATGAAAACACTAAGTCTGACTATAGTTAGCTGCAGTCATCTTCATTCCTTACAGGAATGTAAATTGTTACAGTATCTATGACCTTGCTATAACATCTTTTTAGTTTACTATTTCTCATCTTAATTATTTTCAAAGGATCAATATTTCTATCCATGTTATAACTTATCTTTTAACAATCTATAATTTAATAGAAGTTTGTTTAGAACTTTGTTCACATTACCTTCAATTACTTTAATGACTTTAATTTATGTTTATCCAAAACAGCAGGTATTATTGTTAATAAATTAATTATTATTAATACTATACTCACAAAAATATTAGTTTTTAATTTCTAAACTTTATGCATTTAAGATTGATTTGGCAGAAAAGATTTTCTCTCCAAATACTATATAAATGATATTTCTTTTATTAGTAAATCATATTTTATACTTATTTTGAAATCATATTTAAAAAAAATATTAAAGATAACTATGTATAATCATAGTCTTCAAATATCAATCAATATTTTATAAGAAATTTCTTAAATTGTGTTGAGATCAATGTTAAACTCCCATATGTTTTTTAGGCAATTAAAATGTAATTCCTGCTATTTGTATAATTTTATCAACTTATTTCAAACTGATACTAGCATTTTAAGATTGTTCTACAACAAGCATGGAAGAATATTTTTTAGATTACTCAGAAAAATAAAATGTGATTTCTTAGTTATATAAAATATATTCTTATTGTTTATAATTAATATCCCTTTTTTATATTAATAATCTTAATTCTGTATCAAAAAGTCACAATCTAGCAATAGTGTTCTCTAGTTGATTGTATAAAGGAAAGCCTATGTTAGTGGAGTTTTTTTGTATTTTTATTTTTACTTTTAACTTCAATGTAGTTATTATACTTTCTTGAAATGTCAAACTCTACATATCAAAAATTCTAAGCCTTCTGAATCTTAATGACATTATAATCTAACTTTTCCATTCCCAGATCCTGAACATTATTTTTTTTCTCTCTTCCCCTATTGAGAAGTATTTATAGCATTTTGTTTATTTTTACATGATTTTGCCTATTCACTTCTATTTCAATCTCAAATATTGAAGAAATTATTGCTTATCAAGTCAGGCTTGAATGTAAGTTTCCTAGTTTTAGTGTTAACAGAATTTAGTCATTTATCTAAAATATATTAATATTGGATGGTTTCTAAATCACTTCTTAGACTATTAATACATTTACATGGCTTTTTTAAAATTTATTCTTACCTTGTTAATAACAAATTAATTAACTATTTTTGTCTTTATTACATGTTAACATTGCAATGGCTTCTTCTACAGCTTTGATCAATTGATACTGATGACATTTTTTCCCAACTTCAGAAACTACAATTGAAACGTGAGTAAAATCAATAGGCATACTCAATAATAACTCTGTATTCAAATATGGTAACTTCTTGCAGAAGAAAACCACTTAGCTAGAAATCTGTTGTTTCACCATATTATCACTTAGTGACCATTGATTTCTGCATAGTATTTTTAGCAAACTTTTTATTATTAAATTAGCAGTGTCCCACAAAAAAAAAAATTCAATTATATCATTTATTCATAACAAGTACTTTAAATTTGAATTAAACCATCATTTTATTTTTTCTAATACTTTTATTTTTTAAAAAATCTTAAATCTTTAGATTTCTTATCCCATTCTTTTTATTTTACTTGCCTTAGATGATAAACTGATAAAAAATATTATCTTTTGGATAATTTTACATAAAGTTTGTTAATCATGCAGAAGCTATATTTTTATAACAAAAATATTTGTGAAAAAATAGATTTATAATAATATTTTTGTTCTACAAAGATCAATTTTAATAGGTATTTTAAAAAATTATTTTATCTCTATATAGTCCCTATTGTCACTTAACTATTAAAATGTGCTATTTTTTAGTATAATAAAATTATAAATTTATTTATCATATGGATTTTTTAGATAAATATTTGCAACTACTTACAAAAAAATCTTAAGAAATCTTAACTTGGAGCTCGATTCACTTATGGCTTTGTTGCATTTTCGGATTATGTCATTATATATATACCAATTAAAGTCTGTAATTATGTGGTCTATATACGTAGTTTGTAATTAATGTAGCTATATAAAGGGAGAGTGTTGAATAACATTTTTGAAGCAATTACTAATAAACTTGGACATACTGACAAAACTTTAATGATATTTGAAAAGATCAAATCTAGTGGGTTTTATTATTGCATGGGGAAAAAAATTAATTTGAAATTTTTTACAAAGGCTCTTTCTAGCACCATAATTATTTAATGTATTATAGTTTTTGGTCCAACTCGAAAAAAATTTCTGCTAAATAATTTATAATGGTTACTTAATAAATCAATCTCTCATAACAATTTAATAGAGTTATTTGGTCTGAATGAAAGCATTCTATATATTTCTATAAATACACTTTACCTTTATCAGAATATTAGAGTACAAACCTAAAATATTTATATTTGGTATCTTCCATTAAACTGATTAACTAATCTTTCATTGTATGTAATATGTCATCAAACTCCACAATTTGTTTGAAAATCATTTACATTTGTAGAAAATTAAATAAGGATTATATTTAAATAGCAGAATATGTATATAATATGTTTGCAATCATCAATTGCTGCCTTAGACAAAAACTCTACAAGCTTTTGGATGTAAACATCATAATTTAATATTGTTTAATATTATTGTAAATATAAAAGAAAATGAACATTCATGCATTCATTCTTCTTGTCTCTAAGACCCTCCTACCGAGATCTCAGTTAAGAAGTATCAGACAATGGAGAAGAAAAACCATGCTATTTCTTGTTGTTGTTTTTTTAATTTAGTGATAAAAGCCAGGAAATTTATCATGCATGTTGGTGAGTTGACAATTCATATTCATTTCATCATCAGAAGCATCCACTTGAAAATTAATACAATCATTTTAACTCTAAGTAATGCAGAAACTGATAAAAAAGATAATATATTATACATATATATTGCAAATAGCCATACAAACCATTCTGTGAGCTACCAAAACATTCCCATGTAGAACATAATGCGCATTGTATATTTTATTTGACATTTTGCAATACTATTTGTTTTTTCTGCAGCAAACTTTTTTTAATGATTTCAATATTTTGTATTATTGTAATTAGCCATTCAATTCATTGCATTCTATTCACAGGTAAATCTTACAAATAAAAGCAATTAAAACTGTACTTCTTTGAAATACTTCTTTGAAATATCTTTGAGATAATGTTTACAATATAAATGGGATCTGTCTAGTTAGTCAAAATCATGCCCAATTATTTTACCAAAAAATATTTTTCTTGGGAAATCTGTTATTGTTCATATGTCTATTTAAATGAATATGTGATTTTTTAATATTAGAAGTTACATTCATCCTGTTCTTTGGGATTTTGCTGTCATATTTTTAAAAGTTTATGGAGGATCTTTAAATAAAATTTTTCTAATGTTTTTGCATTACATTGATAAAAAAAATGGGAGGGTAAGATTCACTTTCATACAAAAAATTTGGTATGATAAAAACTCTTCATACAATTAATTTAGTGAAGCAGCTCAGCAAAAGATGTCAAGTTGTTTAAATTAACTTATCTCAAGTAATAATCATGCAATCTAAAAGCTGTTGAAATTTTTTTCTTCTATGACAAATTGGTAAAGGGTTTTAATTTTTTAAGAGTAAACACTAAGACAAAGTCTCCCATTTGAAACATTAAACACATTCTGCACATTTTGAATTGGCATGTTTTAAATGATTATCATCATACTATAAATCCAGGATCAAGAATATGAAATCCATGTTTGTGCTATTAATCTAATCAAATTAAAAATTCCACTATTGGATATGTATTGTGTCATGATGTCTGCTTCAGTTCCAGAAATCATTGTCATAAAAATTGAAAACAGAATTGGAGCTAGAAATTTCTAATATCTCAAATGTTTCATCTGTAGTAATAATATTTCTTCTCATTCCTTGATATAAAGGCTGTATAGTACAAATAAATTTTGATAAACATCAAACTAATTTCAAACAATACACAAATATGTTCAATTAATAGAGACAAATGCTTTATCAAATTAACTTAAACAATATATAAATCACTCCTTTATTCTTGGCACTTTTCATGAAATTTCCTGAAACAAAAACTACATCTATATTACTATTTGATTCTCTAGTGAGATACATCTATGAGTTGAAGTACATTATTCAAAAAAATTATTAAAAATACCATTGTTCTAGTGAATAGCAATAGTTTTTCATAGCTTTATATAATAGTCTAATATGTTTAAAAATACATATATACAAGCAACAAAGATTACAAATTATAAAATTATGATAGAAAAGCCTTTTTTTGGCAAATTATGTTTTTTGCCATTTTATATCCACTTGTTTATCTGTCTTCTCTCATGTATTGATATAGATGTCGCTGTATGTGCTTTAAATCGTGGAGACATATTGAAAAGGGCAAAAAACATAATTTGCTGAAAAAGGCTTTTCTATCATTATTTTATAATTTGTAATCTTTGTTGCTTGTATATATGTATTTTTAAACATATTTGACTATTGTATACTTGAAGTGCAACATAAAAAAAGAATTGGTTTTAATTCTGACTCTTTTTCTGTATAGCTTTATATTTTTATTTTATTTTTTAAATTTGCAACAATAGAAACAATCTTAAAATAATATGACACAACTTCATAAGTGCATATATTTTTTAAGCAGTCATCATTCTGTTTTAAAAGTACTTCCCATATCTCATAAGAATCTGAAGCCTTTATGAAGGACTATTTTGGCTTCACAATAGAATAAACATATCATTATTTTAAAGATAATAAAAAATATTTTGTCTATCTGATTGATATATCATTACCATTATGTAATAGAATATCATTGATGAATTTAATAGAATTATATCATATTTAGATCTATATGCTGCTTTCATATACCTAAAAAGATCTAAAATGATTAAGAGCATTGAACATTTGTGTCTTCCTTGCAGTTTTTATCCAACAATCATATTTACATTTAGTCAGTTACTATATTTCTGCCTTTAAATTTTATATATATATATATTATGGCGATCCTTATTCAATTTATTGTTCAACTATTTGAAAAGTGCATATTTCCATTTTAATAAAGTCATTAATAATAGAATAACTATTAAAAAACCAGTCATGAGTTTTCTTTTTAACGGAACCAAGAAATAGATGGACTTATATCTGTAATGCATTGCTTAAGAATTCTGTATGACAGTCAAAAAAGTATAAATTAACAATTTTAGTATTTAATAACTTTTGAAATTTAGCATGAATAGTAGATACATCTAAAAACAAACATTAAGTTTTTTAGATATGACTGGAATAAAATCTATCATTTTAATTCTGAGGCATATTAATCTGTCCAGAAATCTGTATTTTTCTATAATAATAACTTTTTTGTACTATTATTCTTAATTATGATGCAATGTCATTTCTTTAAAAACAATGATGTATGTTCTTTTATGGTTATTTTTTAGGCTAAAAAAAGTGTTAGCTATATATTGTGCAAAACTTTAATAATACTAGACTATTTGAGTTTATAGTACAAATATTATTTCCATAGGATGTTCACTGCTTTTACATACATTAAGAAAAATTCTATCTTTTAATAATATTGTTATAATAATAATATTTTGCAAGGGTTTTCTTTATATGCATTAATATAATGTATTAATTGTAATATATGCATTAATATAATGAGCAGGTATCATTACACAAAACAAATTTTAACAACATTAACATTCATTGATACTTCTAGATATTCCAAAAATACTGAATTAGATCTTTCAGAATATTCTGCAACATGCAGATGCAAGTTCAGCACTATGCATACTTCTTTCATTGATTACTATGCTATTCTAAAAAAACAAAAACAAATGATGTGTATTTATCTATCTGTTTAAATATTTTTTTCTCTAAAAAATGATATTTGCTAAAAATAATTACATCAATACTAAATATTGACATCTTATCTACAAGTGCTGTCCATTCTGGTCTTGCAAAAGTTTTCATCAAGTAAAGTTCATAAATTTTATATTTAAAACAAAAAAAATTTAAAATACTTTTCTTTATTATTATCACTGTTTTCTACATTACAACTATTGACAATATTGATTTTACAATTATTTTAACTACTTTGGCTTGACTACTAAACTAGTCAATCTCTATAATTGTTTTTGTAAAGCCAGAGGGATTATGCTAAAAAAGTCAATAATTGAGGTCAGTATTGCTGTGGTTGTAGTTAAATAATAAAAAGGCAGTTCTCAGACACATAATCTCACTGTCACAATTAATGGAGGAAGATGAGTGGTGGTATAAAAGTTTTATAACTATCATGCTTTATGTTATTTTAAGTGATTGAAGTCAGTAAGAAAAAGAAGGATAAATAAGACTATTTGTATTATAAGCAGCACTTAGTTTTCGTTGAACCAATGTCTTAATTTATGAGAAATCAAGAGGTACTTTTGATTATAATTACTTATACATGAAACGCAAATAATAATTTATAATGATGGCTACAATAATGAGAATATATGAAGTGGAAATTAACTATTTGTTTTGCTTTTCAAAATAAATCAAAATTAATAACAAATTTCTTTTTGTATTCAAACATTATACTTTATCAATATAGTCTGTTTCTTAAATTTAAACTGTTTAAAATGTAACTTTAGTTATAAGTAGTTTGTGAGTGAATTTAAATTAATCGAGATACCACTGATAATTGAGATTTTACACATGTGTATAGCAAGTATTAATAAATATCCTAGTACATCTAAAAAAAAATTAGGCTAATCATGAGATTTTTCAATTTACTTTTTTTATTTTCATTTCGAATACTGAATGAAAATTAGTTATATATTTACACAACAGCTATTAGAAATATTTTTAAGATTACTTAGAAAATCCTCAAAGATCTTTAAAAATCTCCATGATCAATTCTGGATTTGAGAACTATGTATAACATGAGTACAATTGGCGAATATAAAATCCTCTAGAAAGAAGACATTCTAAATTGCTTATATATTTTAAGTCATAAAGGAGCTTCATAAATTTCAAAACTTTTTTCTATAAATAAATTTATACATATCACTCACTAACCATCAAAAAGATTTTGTAAAATAGTTTTAGAAATCTGCAAATTTATTTCAACATCAGTTAATTATTAATATATACGAAGTAAGTTGAAGCTAGATTAAATCTCAAAGCGCCGTCTACCTTATTTCATCTGATGATATATAAATTTAAAATGCCACACCTTACAATATATTACTTAATCAACTGTGTCTCAATTAACTTTAAAGAATTGATTTTATATTTTATTAAAATTTAGTAAAAATAATAATTCAGATCTAAAAAAGGCAACAAGAATTAATAATAGTAATTAAAAAAACAATTTCTTAAAAAGTTATTGATTAAAATTTGATTATTAATTTGAATTTGTAAGATGAAAAATAAATTTCTCTCTGGCATATGAATAAAAATGTTTCTGTAAGAAGTTAATTTTTAAAATTACAGATTAAAAAGATTAGTAGTAGATAAATAATAAATATATTAAAATGAAATATAACAATAATTATCAATAACTTGATGTTATAGTGTGGTCTGCAGCATAAAGATATTAAACAATTGAACGATTGTGCAAAATAAAAATATTATTAAAGAAATTTAAAAAAACAACAACAATGAAGTTAAATGAGTTGTATTTTTAAAAGCAGAGATATTTTGAAGTTATATCAAAATATATATATATAATGAAGCAAGTAATGATCAATAATATGTAATTCAATAGATTTAATGTGATATTAATTATTATTGCATCTATCTATTTTAAAAGAATAAGAGAAAGACCAGATGAAGATGAAAAAAAGCACAAATAATTTTTTGGTTGTATAAACATGCCTAATTTGTCAAATAATGTTACACTAGTATAAGAAAGAATGACAAGATTCTAATAGCATATAAATTAATAATAGCAATAAAAACTATTCAAATTCTTAATTTTGATCAATCATATTTATTAATAAAATTATATTCTGCTAATAAGAATATTAAAATGGTAAAATTAACATCATGGTTTTCTAATAAAGGATTATTGTTTACAGTAAAAATTTAAAAATTAACCCTCAATTTAATACATCTACTTTCATATTCTCATTCAAAATTATTCTTTGCATATAAAGTGTGATAAACAGAGTAGCTAAAATTCAAAAAACATTAATCACAAAACACTATTTGCCAAGCACTTTTGATACTGTGTAGTAGAATCATGGTGACATATTGGAAGTGATTGTTTAATATTCCAGTGCATGCTCAGTGGAACAAAAGTGTTATGCTGATACCATGTACCATAATCATGACAACATACTGGAACTGAACAGTTAATATTCCAGTGCATGCTCAGTGGAACAATCAGCATAACACTAGTGTTCTACTGAGCATGCACTGGAATATACCAGATTCATTGTGACATATTGGAACTGAATGGTTAATATTCCAGTGCATGCTCAGCTGAACACTAGTGTTATGCTGATTGTTTCATTGAGCATGCACTGGAATATTAACCATATATATCACCATGATTCTGATATACAGTACTGAAAACACTCAGCAAATAGTTTTTTGTGATTAATGTTTTTCGAATTTTAGCTACTCTGTTTATCACACTTTATATATGAAGAATAATTTTCATTATCTGACAAAGTTTTTGTATCATTTATATTCTCATTCAATATATTTTAAAAATTACTCATACTTGCTGTCTATTAAAGATTATAAATTTAGCTAATTTTTGCTTTATTATTTAAAAATAATTAGGATTAAAGTTAAACCAATGATATCTTTTATTTATCTTTATATTTCATCACTTTTGTTACTACATAAGAATAATAATGATGATGGTGATAAATATTTATAATTGCAAAATATAGAGATCTAATGGATATAAACTTAATATTGAATTTTAATAAATCTTTTTTTAATATTTTCTATTTTTTATTCTTCTTCAATACCATGTATTTATTTGCATATTTTTCCTCATCTTATATTTAACATAAATATTTATTCATCTATTCCATTTTATATCCATTCTTTTCCCATATCAATTATTCATTTATTTATTTTATTTTATATTCTTCTTACAATTAATATCATATGTCACCTTTATCTGAGAATATTTTGACAACTGTATAAATTCTTCACACTTAGCTTTAAATAATAAGATTATCCTCCCATTTGAAAAGAATAATTAATTTTTGGTTCATTATTAGAATCAATAAATTTTATTCTATAAATATCATCAATCATAGCGAGTAGGAAGTCTTTCACAACCCTCTTAACTAAAAAAGCATATACAAATAATATAAAGTTAAACATAAAATTAAAAAAGCACTTTAAAAATTCTTTTCTTTTTCAATGTATTACCAGAATTTCTTTTGGTGGCTTTAAATACTTTTTCAACTTGAATCTCAAATTTAAAATAAAGAAAAACTTAAATAACAATGTCTTCAACTGATGAAATTTTAAATGTATTTTAAATATATTAAGGCAGAAAGTAAGTTTATAAAGTAATAATTTCCACAAGTAATGTGATAATTTTTATGGATTTCATCATAGACTTTCTTTTTTTTTTAATTATCTCATTAGAATTTATAACATTACCTTTTTAAAAAAAAATTTATTTTCATAGCTATTGCATTTTTTCACTTAAATCTTTTTTCTTTATATATTTTACAATTAAAATTTTCTATTATAATTCTATTCTTCCTTCATAATAGCAGGTTGCAGCCTATTTAATAATGCAGGAATATCAAAATCAAATTTATAACACTATAGACTGCAAACTACATATATATGAAAAAAATTTAATGATGTTAAACAAGCATAGTGATAATTATTTGTTTTCATTCCACTAAACAGAAATGACTCTTATAAAATTATTAATTTTAGTTTGTATAAATAATATAAATTGACAATTTTCTTTATTTCTTGATTTATTTCAATTTTTGATATAATGCTCTTAAAATAGATATGAAATTTCTTTTATATTTTTAAAAATGATACAGAATTTTAAACGTATTTTACAATCTAGTTTATTGAATGTTTTATCTTTTTTTCAAGTTCTAGATATAAAACTAAAAATTCTATATCTACTTTCTTTGATCAGATTGTCTAATGCAATGATTTTCTTATTCTGTATTGTTATTTTGGTTTCATTAAATTTGGAGTGAAACCTATTCTTCTCCCTCACATAATCATACTTAATTCTTTTTAAGAGCTTTTTGATATAAAATTTTATTATTATCTCTAATAACACTTTCTGGAAATAGTATGTTTGCTATCAAATAAGATATAGTTCATAATGTTATTATTTATTATAATATTTAAATTTCAGGAAAAAACTTAAAATTTTTATGCATTCAGAGGTCTCTTTACTGTTTTTGTTATATATATTCAAGCCGTAAATTTATATGTAAAAACTGATAAAATGCACTTATTAAAACCTTTCTTTTTAAACATGTATACATACTTCTTTTTAGTATTAAGTTATTTATATCAAAGTGACTTCACCCACTTTAACTTGCAATGGCTACAATAAATTTTCATAAGCCCTAATTGTATAATTTTTTAATTGAACAGGAATTCCTAAGTATGTCTGTATTTTGAACAAATCAAATTAGTTTGAATTTATTTCACATAGTTTAAATTTTATTTCTTTTTTCATTTAACAGCATCTTTTACCATTTGTATGCTAAACATCAATAACTTTTTTTCTGATTTTGCAAATTATGGTCACTTTTTTTTACTTTTTTAGACAAATATTATAATATTTATTGTAAATAATGCTTACAATAATAAAAAAAATTATTATAATAACTGATTGTAAGAAAGCAATCAATTGAATCCAGTTAGCAGTTATTCTAAGCAAAAATAATTTTATTTTTACAATTTTATGGTTTTATTTTTTTTTATGCAAATAAATGCTTTTCTTAGTAGCAGTATGAGATACCAATTGTAGTTTTTATGTTACAAACTTTATGATTTTTCATCAATTATCTTTTTATATCAATAATATATCAAAGATAGTTTTAATTATTAAATTTTTTTACTTCATGATTATAAATCTTTATTTTGTTTTGAAAAAAATCATTGAACATTCTTTAATATTTTTTGGGATTTAACTTTAATTCTTTTTTCACCTAACAATTCTTGTAATATTTCCTGAAATTCTGAAACATTATATGCAAAAGCAATATCATTATCAGAAAACCTATTTTTATTCCTTTAACTTTCCATTTTAATTCACAAAATACTTCTTGTAAAAGTTAGAGATATAGAATCACCTTGTCTTATATATAGCCTTGACAATCTTATCTATTTCATTTTAATAAATATTTTTTAGAATATAAAATATGCTGGTTATATATCTCAATGGTCCAAAACCTGAATTATTTTAGAAATATTATAAAATTAAATCCTTTTTATAATTTAAAAATCCAAAGCATAATGGTAATCTCATATTCATTTGACTTTTCTGTTTTCTTTTAAAACTGCCTGACTTGTAAAAAAATGAGAAGATTTGATGTCACACTAAATCGGCTACTTTTTATCCCATGTATACATATTATACGTCATTCAAAAGAAAATCAAAAGTTCTGTAAGATGGTGCCTTCTTCAGAATTATTTCACAAGTAAAAAATCAATAAAAATGACCATTGATGTCAAACAAAACCAAAGCACCAGCTCCTCACCACCTTTTCTTGAATCTTATTGGCTGTCCAACTTCTGTCAGAAAGGAAAATGTCTGCCAAAAAGTAAAAAGTTACGTTCGTTTTGATTTTTATTACGAAAATGATAAACGAATGTTTACAACATTTTAAACAATATTTGAATTGAATTACAAATTATTATTGATAAAATAATACTAAAAATCAAATTATTTTAGAAAAATAGTTAAGATATTACCAAGAATTATTTATTTATTGCTACATATTTATCATAATGTTAAAGTGAAAAAAAAATTATTACGTTAGCAATCTTTTTGGTTGGTCAAATAGCGGTTACTTTTATTTCACAGAAATTGAAGATTTTTTAAATTATAAATCAAATTTTATTTTTGAAAAGACTTTCGTTTACTTTCATAATCTGACAAATTAGTAATATACTTTTTACAAATGAAACTAATGTATTTATATTATTAAAAGTGAATCTATTTTAACAATAGATTTTGTTAAAGTTGTGAGTTGGCCAATTAAAAGTTTTGATTTTTAACTCATTCGGCCAATTATATAATCATCAGTGAAAGGGTTCTTTTAATACTTCAATATAAATTACTATGCTAAAACTATTTTAAAATCCAACTTGTTCTTTTACTTTGTTTGAGTACAAGGTTTACTATATACACATTATTGTCATCTTAGTAAAGATTTTGTATATAAATTTTCTAGATCTTAAATTTTTAATATATTCTTTTTTCACCTTTCATAATTTAATATCAATATTTCTATTCCATTTTCCCAATCATCTCCATACATCCTATATTATATTTTTTTTTTTTTTTTTTTTTTTTTATATATATATATTTATATATATATATTGTAATAGCTATTGATGGAATAAGTGGCACATGCATAATTTTGTGATTATTCTTAGAATGTATAGACAAACCTGTTGTCATTGATATTACTTGCCTTTAAAATCATCTTGGTATACTGAATTTCATGCAGCTCTGGATCATTTAAAATTTTAGTGAGAGGAATAATCATCATCATGAGGGTCTGCCAAGATGTATACAAATTTGGAATAATTTTAAGAGAATAAAGTACCTAAGAAGTTTTTATTCTTCATACTTAAATATATTATTCACATGAATAATTTTGATTTAAGAGAACACATATTATAATAATAATAATAATAATAATAATAATAATAATAATAATAATAATAATAATAATAATAATAATAATAATAATAATAATAAAATAATAATAATAATAATAATAATAATAATAATAATAATAATAATAATAATAATAATAATAATAATGGACAGCTGTTCAGTTTCATCACAAATTGCCTGTATAGAGTCTGAACCAATATTAAACGAAAGAAAAACTGATAATAAGCCTACCAAGTCTTAAATATGTATCAGCATCCATCTACTGCAATATAAACAAAAATTTAGAATTAAAAAATCAATAAAAATCAATACCCTGTTATAAAATTATCCTGTAACATGAAGATAAAAATTGGATCTCTAAACATTAGAGGCTTAAATGCCATCAAAAAACTTTTGAACTCAAAAAATGGTTACATACAACACAACCACACATACTGGGGCTATTGGAAACAAAAATATACAGTGGCTATCAAATTGATCCTTCAAAATATTTAGTCAGCCAAGGGTTTTGTGCCTGCTCAAGGCAATCATCATCACCATCAGGTGGCACAGGTATAATTATATCCCACAACTGCCCTTTTGATTCTTTTAAAATTATATATATTGACTCTAATCTTATCATAATAATACTCCATCATAAAAATATCACACTTAACCTAGTATTTGTCTATATATCACCAGGCCCTGTCATCATCTCCAGAATAATAGCAACAATAAATTCAATGCTTACAGTAACACCAAATTCCATAATACTCCTGGGATATTTCAACATGACCTACCAAACTTTTGTCAACAAATGGATCCATCAAATAACAATCCCACTTATGAGTGCTGAAGGTTTTCTCCCATTAAACTCAACATCTTTTAATAACAATAGATATAAGTCACTTATTGATTTGTGTTTCTACTCACCAATGTTACATCATTATTTTAATCTTGAACGCTGTCCATCTATAATCTCAGATCATGCTGCTCAGTTCATCACCCTCGACCTAACAAAAATACAGAATACAACAATAGACCTTCAAAAGACTATGAAAATACTTCTTCCAGCACAAACAACTGAATTCCTATATTCAGAAACATATATAATGCTCCAAAAACTTCAAAACATGTCACTCGATTCAGTACAAAAGTATATAGCATTCACCAATATACTTTCTTTCAACATCAATCATATTACCTGCAATTCAACACCCCCCACCAGATTATTAGCTTTGGCAGATGAACTACATAAAAGAATAACCATTTCCAGACCAACTACAGATAATCAAACACAAATAAAAAAACTTACAGAAATGTACAACAATACATGCAACACATTAAAGCAATTAATAAATTAATATATATGTGCTCTGCGCACAGATAATGAAGCTATTAATAAATTGTCATGAAATTATTAAAATTTTACCACCAAGCACTTTTGGGACAGTCTACAGTCCCATATTCATGGTGAGTTATTCTGTTAATAACTGTAAAATTATGCAAATTTTATGCAAACTTATGTGCAGATGTTACGTGGACCATTTACGAGATAGGGAATAGCAGGCCTCTCTTCTGTTGATTGCCGGTGGGTCAGCTGCAATGAAGTAAGCTTCCCTAACTTTACATTTGGTGTCATTTGTTTCAGAGCAAATGACACTGGCTGTGGTAGGTAGAAAAGCATGTCCAGTGTTTCTCTAATGTTCGACAAAAATCGAATTACCTTCAAACTTTGTTTTGGTTTTATTGTAAAGGTATCAGTGTTGAGCTACTCTGGTGGCAATGTTAGTTTTGGTCTCTCCATAATATGTTGCCATACAATTTCTTTGGGGCAGGTAATTTTGTACACAACTTGAGGGGTGAGTTCAGGTTTGATCCTGTCTTTGGTGTTATTTATCATTCTATTGGTGTTGGGAGGTGAACGAAAAGCGACTTCAAAGTCACATGATAGTTGAATGATAAGGCTTTTAGCTGTAGAGTGAACGTATGGAATTAAGATTCTTGGTTTGTTTTCTTTCTTGTGGTTGTGGTTTATTTTATAGAAAAATGTATTAACTTTTCTGCTGATGGATGAATAAGTGTGTCCTATTTTCCTTAAATCAGTTATATAATTGATGATATTTTTTCTTTTATCTGCCTCATATTTGCACAAGTTATGGTTCCTAAACATGAATGAAGAGAGGGCTGCAAGTTTGTATGAGTGTGGTGCATAAGAATTAGGGTTTGTCAAGCCTCTTACTTCCAAAGGTTTGACTACCATTTGGTAGTCCAGCTTATCTATATTTTTGTAACACATATGTCAAGGTATTTGACCTGTTTGTCTTGGTTTTCCCAAGTTGTAGTAAAAGTAGGTTTGGTTTTACTCTGGAGGCTATTGTGAAGGTTAATAATGATGTCTTCTGGGGCAGCAACAAATATGTCATCAATGTAGCACATGTATATAATATGTGGGGTTGACATGAAGAGTGCAGGTAGTATTAGCTTCTCATAATGGTCAAGTACAGCACTTGCCATTATACCACTAAGTGGGAGGCCCATCGGCCATCCGTTGTTCATACTAAACCACTTATCTCTGAAAACAGCAATTATATTTAAATCAAGCCATTTTAAAAAATCGATGAGTTTGGCTCGTGTGGGTGGGCAGTTTTTTGCAATTAATGCATCGTTGACTATTTCAATAGATTGTTTATGGTCAATGGAGCCATATAGCTCTGCCACATCAAATGATGCGATTTTAAAATTCACCAACCTTCAGACTGAGTCAATCCATCCCACAAGGATCTCCCCTCAGTGCCTTGCTCTTTACAATATAAATACATCCTCTATTAATAGAAATACAGAAAAAAATAAAAGGCATTCAAATCCCAAACACTGCTTTAAATATATCATGCATAGCCTATATAGATGATGTAACCATTTTCCTCCCCTCTAAAAAGAACCTCCCCATATTACAAGAGATAATCAAGAATTATACCTCAAATTTTAATTTAAAAATTAACACAAATAAAACTGCTGCATGGTCAATATACACAGGCAAGCACTGTACAGAGATGTTTAATGGTAAACCATCTGCTTTCCTTGGTTTCCCATTCTACCTTGGAACCAACGGAATGAGGCAAAAAATTCTAAATAAATTAAAAAAAGATGCTGAAAAAATCACAGCCTCACTTGAAAAGTCATACCTGTCAATATACGCAAAGGTAGCACTATTTAATCAACTTATAATTACAAAAATTACCTACTGCACACCTATAATCAAATTTTCAAAAACATTCATATCCAAAATCTCATCAATCTGTAACAAACTAACATGAAAGAGAAAGACAGTGGCAATCTCTTTAAAAAATCTGAGCAGACCACCACATAGCAATGGACTTGGACTCCATACAATCAATGTTTTTTACACACAGAAATCAGTAAATCTAATAACAGCAACCATAAAAATATTTCCAGACCTGGAGTGTGTAATTAGTATAATACCCACAGACAGACCACCCCCTTCATATGGATATCTATCCACACTGATTGAAGAACTCAAGCCAATATACAACAAAATATCACTCAATAATGACAACAAGTATACATACTGGGACATTTATAATATACTAAACCCAAACCAGACACCTAATCTACATCCATCAGTTCTTGGGATAGACAACAGGCAACTACTGCAACAATTCAGAAAATGGTCATTAGAACCAAAGTTATTTGATTTTCTACTTAAGCTTAATCTTAATGCTCTACCCACAACACATTTCCTCAGATTTCGTAGATTTTACACAAATATAGACCCAATGTGTGGGCTATGTCATAGAGAAGAAGGTACACAAGATCATTTTCTTCATTCCTGCAGTGCACTAGAAACAATACGTCACACAATGTTTACCACATACAGAAAGGCTATCATTTCAATTGATGAAATAATAAATACCTTTAAAAAAGGCAACATCCCTGCTATTCATGCAGCAACATATAGCCTTTATGCCTACTGGTATACCAGATGCACTTTTGCACTTGCTAATAACCCTCAATGCCACCCAGCAACATGTTCAATAAAACTAGAAACTGTTCAGAAAAAGAGACAGCATCCTAGCTCAACCAGATGTGTTTGCAGCCACATGGTTATACATGAAACAAAGATCCAGTCTATAAAATATAAAGGCTAATAAGATAGATGATGACATTTTTCAACATCAGCTTTTTTTCCAACTTCAAAGAGATACAAGCATAAACTGAACTAAATAGAAGACCAAATTTAAAAACAAGAAAGAAAGTACGCAGAATTGATAAAAACTTATACACTGAAAGTTGTTGTAATTTGTTTTGCATTTGTAACAAATCAATATAGTACTATACGTGACTGTAACTTTTTAGACTCAATAAAGTTTTTGCTTTGAAACATAATAATAATAATAATAATAATAATAATAATAATAATAATAATAATAATAATAATAATAATAATAATAATAATAATAATAATAATAATAATAATAATAATAATAATAATAATAATAATAATAATAATAATAATAATAATAATAATAATAATAATAATAATAATAATAATAATAATAATAATAATAATAATAATAATAATAATAATAATAATAATAATAATAATAATAATAATAATAATAATAATAATAATAATAATAATAATAATAATAATAATAATAATAATGGTAATGATAATAATAATAATAATAATAACAACAACAACAACAACAATAATAATAATAACAACATTCATTTACTAATATTTAATACAGACTAGATATACAAACTATTTACAAGTCGACAATTATAATATATCTATGAACATTAATTATAATATATGATAATATAATCACTCACATTCATTTAAAGATATATAAATAATAATTATCATATAATATACGACATATTTCTATTACATGAAACTAAAAATAAATTATTAAATTTACACCACTGCTTTAAATGTATTAAGAAATACATTCTTATCAACAATAAAAATATCTAAACTCTTATCTCTAATAACTCTATATAAAGCATTGCACTTTTTGACTGATCAAAATCTGACTTCATTGATATTATTTTGATTATATTGCTCTGTTTAATTTGAATGAATTCACTCTGACAAATAACTCATTCACACAAAGTATTACATAACAGAATCAAGTCTTTAGTCTTTCATTTATGATACATGAACAAGTACCTATAATTATTACTATTAGCATATGTAATTCTGATAAATTTTGTAAATAATTTTTGTAAAGAATTTATTATAGTTAAATTATTTATATTCCATATCTTAGATCCAAAATTAACAATACCAATGTTTTCAACAGATTCTTGAACTTTTAGAAAAATGTTGTCCAATAATCCTATTTACAAATTTTATTATAATGTATTAATATTAGATATTATCCGCAAAGCTTTTTGTGATTTTTAATTTATGTAGCAATTTAGTCTTATAATAATTTGATCTTGTAAATATATGAAGCACAACTATACTTCACTTCTTTAATTCTCATATTATTTTCACAGCAAAATCATTCAAATTTTTATGCATCAACTCAATATCATGTTGTAATTTTTTATTAATTAAAATTTTTTATTATTATCTTCTTAATTTATTAATTTAGAAAACTTAATATATTCATTTATTTCCATTGTAAATAAATTAAATTTTAAAAGCATTAATAAGTCTATCTGCAGTACTCTCTTTCCAATTAATCAATTCTCCAAATTCATTATTTTGATATAAATATTAAGGTAAAAGTAAATTGATTATACTAAACTTTAAATTGATTTATTTTTTATAGTTTTGTTTCAAAAATTCTATCATTTAAATTATCAAAACCTAAAAAAAAGGCATATTTTAATATAAATATTTAGTTTTTATAGCATCTAATGCATGTGCTATATCACTGTGAATCATAATTAAATGTGTAATAACTGATACACCTGATATAAATTTATATTGATTCTTTTGTATAATCATTTCAATATCATCTTTAAATTTGGAATAAAAGTAATTTTCAAATACATTGATAAAATGGATAAAGTTGATATTATGCTATGACTATCTGGATCAGATTTTCCTTTTTGATAAAAAGGGGACTGACATTAGTTTTTGTATATTATACTTCATTATATTTTTTAAAAAGTTGGAATTTTATAAAAATTAAAAGACTTTTTTATTTTTTATTGTTCTTTCAATCTCTTGTTTTTTTTATATCTCCAACTTTAAAAATTATACTGTTTTATTATAATGATTATATCAACAACTTGCAGTTTGTTTTTTTACTAAATATCTTTTTGTTAAAATAATTTGAAAAATTATTTAAATTTACTTTCTAATTTTTATTATTAATTAACTGATTTTAATTAATTATATTAATTTTCTTATTAAAATCTCAAACATTTTTCATTTTATATGTATATTTTCACCTTATATTTTTTAATCTTAAATACTATCCATAATAGTATTTTTTTTCTTTTAATAGTTAATCAGAAATTTATACAAAAGCAACTAGAGAACTGTCATTTTGTTTATATGGTATACAATGGGCAACTGTATGATGCATATCTCACACTATATTACTTATATCATTTAAATAAGACTAATGCATTGTTTTTCAAATTTTATAAAAATTTAAATAATTTCACTTTTAAAAATTTGTTTTTATATAATTAATTTTTTTTAAATCACTATATAAATTATCAATTCCGATAGAAATTAAAATTTATTAATAGTCATCAATACTCAACACTTGTATTACAAAAATACTTTATATGAAAACTATGCAAAACTCAATCTAAAATATTTTTATTACAGCTAAAATCTCAATGAGATTCTTTCAATTTAATTATATTTATTAAATTTTATAAAGTACTTGATTTTAAAATCAAATTGTATTCTTTAAATCATCCTTTACATATATATCTGGACAATTAAAATTTCAAATTAATATGTCATGATTATAATTAATTACAATTTTTTAAAAAATGATTCATCAAAGCACTCATATCTGTTATTGATTTCATATAGATGTCAAGACAGTAGTAATTTATTTTCACCTATCTGCATCTCCAGTACCCCATAAATAAACCCAATGCATTCTGTATTTATTTTTGTTAATACCAATTAGTATACTATAACTTCTCTTACAAATTATATAAATTCTATATTATTTAAACATAATATATCTTTCATTTACAATTTGGATATTATCTATGTCTGTTGTTAATCAGATTTCAATTATCACTTAACTTACTTCTTTTGAATGTTCATATATAAACATTTTAGTGTTTTTTATATATTATTTTGCATATTCATCTATCACAGTGCATTATTCTACAAATCCTATGACTATTAAAAACCTTTTTTATGATTTTTAGTAATATTCTGTGACAACTCCTCCCAAAAATATCTTAACACCAATTTCTAAATTGCAAAGCATGTTTAAACATAATTATTTCTCTAATATATCCAATCCCACATTTAAGACAAAGAGACAACTGCCTCAGATACTAAAAGGAAATAAGATTCAAAAATGAGACAAATATTTTTTCAATAATTTCTATTTAAGTTGTAGCAAAAAAAATCTAACTATATATATATAGTAGGTCAGGGATATTTGTAATGGAAAAGGTATTTCGCCCCTCTTTAATCAGAAATTATTCATTGCTTTAATTAAACAAAATTTTCATTCACTTTTAAACTTTTTTGTTGACAAAAGGTGGGTTAACAAAAATGAAACAAAATCATTCTGGGGAGTATGTTTTGTTTTTTTTTATTTAATTAAATTATTTCTGGATATTGCCAATACGTTGACATTCACAAGTGATATATGAATAAAATCACAGTTAATTTGAAAGATTCAGACAGATTTTTTTATTAAATAATATTACATGTTGCTGCATGTTTTCTAAGGATTTGTAATATTTAATATTCCATTTTATCTGAGAAATGAGATCTTCAAAATCAGTGTTGATATAGTTGTGAAAATAATTTCTAGACTATAATTGAAAATAAATAAATAAAAATCATATATTTTATTATATATACAATAAAAATAAATATGCAGTGTATTTTTTTAGCATTTCACTACATATTAGTCCTCTCTAAATCAACTGTGCTTTTAAGAGTGTTCTGCATTTCAGAACATATTAATAATAAATGTATGTCTCAGTTACAAATAATCTTTGCTTACATTTTTTATTGTGATATGCAAGGTTAACAGATTTAATTGTACCTGTTTATCCATTTTAAATTAAAACTAATTTAAAAAAAGTAATTATTTTTAGAATATCTAAAAATAAATTTCCAAAAGAAATTAACTGGCTCTATTTTAATTTTCTTTAACATCATAAAAATGAAAATAGTTCCTGATGACTTCCCTTTTTCTCTTACAAAAATTTTCTATTTTATAGTCAAATGAAGAGACTATCTTCTTATTGCTTGTAATCTTAATCTTTTTTTCCCCAAATTACTTTATTCTACTTTCTGAAGTTTTTATTTGTAATTGTAATGCTTTAAATAATGATAGAAAACTATTTGCAGATGAAATAAAATTCAATGAGAAACTGATTTATTTTACATTTAAATATTTTAACTACTATTATTAAATACAAATATATTTTACAAAGATAATTTTGTAACTGCTTATAAACAAATAGAATATCTTTTTTTTAATTTATTTTTGTTAAATACAAAACAACTTATAAAAGAAATATAGCTTTGGTTTATTTTTCTCCATTATATGTATTATTAATGATATTGTTTTGGAATTATTACTAAAAGTTAATCTTTTAATGCTATATGCGTGTTTCATATATTTATTCAAATCTTTACCATCAAACACGCTTTCAAAATAAAATATTCAACTATTTAAGTTGGTTGTCTTCTGATATGCTATGTGATTTATATATGTTTTGCATAATTATTTCAGATATATTTTAGTACTTCTAAAGATTTGATTAAAAAATGTATTTGCTATGTTTAAAATTTGTTTTAATTTTAAAAAAAATAATTCTTCTCTGGATATAGAAACAGATTTGTAAAAATAAATAGATTTTTTTTAATTACTAAATAGTTGTGAATAATTTTACACAATATAAAATTTATTGATGAAATTCATTGTTAGTAATTATTAGCAATCCACTGGATTTTTCTAAGTTTAAGCCAGTTTTTCTGATCTTCAACTTCTTTTAAGCAAACTTCCTTAATTCATCATTCAACTCCCATATAACATTTTAGTTTAAATATCAATTTGTCTTTACATTAACATATCTTCTAGCAGTATGTTTATTCCAGCTCCATTTCAGTCTTTCAATTCTTTCAATAATGTTAATGATATCTATTGTTCTTTCACCCACATATTTCATTTTTTGATTTTTATTTTTGTTACTCTCCAACATAACTCTTTATATTTTTTTGAGTGATTTAAATCTTTTGTTTTGCTTTTCTGTTAAATGTCTAAGTTTCACATCCATATGTAAAAACTGATAAAATACAACTAAGCCTTTTTTCAAATGCATACACACATTTTCTTTTAATATTCCATTGTTTCTATCAAAAGCACTCTATACAACTTTAATTTTATGATTTATTTCATTCATTATGTTGCCACTTGTATTAATAATCTGACCAAGTTATTTGTAGGTGTTAACTTCTTCGAATTCATAATTATTAATCTTTATTTTCTTTTTCTTTGAAAAGCTATTAAACATTACTGTAATTTTTTAGTGTACTTATTTTTAGTCCTATTATTTTATTTTCAACTGATAACTTTTGCATCACTTCCTGAAGCTCATTTGGAAAAATAATCCCACCATTTGCAAAAATCCAGATAACTAAAATAAGAGCCATGTATTTTCATTCTCTTCACTTTCTATTTTAATTCATAAAACCCTTCTTATAAAATTACTGTAAAAGTTTTACAGATATAGATTAACTCTTTTTTGTGATCTCTAAATTCAAAGCATAATGATAACTTATATTCATTAATAACTTCCATTAATATTTGAATAAGATTCACTGTGCTAAAACAACTTTTTGAATTAAAGTATGCTTGAGATAAGTTGTAATTATCTTGATAAAGATTTTATATAGATCTAATAATAAAATGACAAGTTTATAATTTCTAATGTTTTCTTTATCACTTTTAATTAAATATTAATATCACTACTATATTTTTTTCAATTATTTGGCATGTTTTTATTATTTAGATGTTTGCTATATTTTTGTTAATATTTTTTCAATTTTTTCATTTGTTTTATAGTAAAATATCAATAATAATTCTATCATTTCTTGAAACTTTTCTCAAAATTGCATGTTTCACTTCATTTAAAGTGCTTAATAATTTAAGTGTTATAACTGTAGAGGCTATTTTATATTCTCATTTTTTATTACTATATATATAGAATTCTTTTCCTATATTTCAGAAAGAAGTTCCTACTTTTTTTGTAAAAGACCATTTTCTTATTAATGAAACAACTTTTCTTCTAATATCAAGGTATTTTATAGCTTTAGAATTTTTATTTTCCTTTATTCTTATCAAATCACAATTACATTTTTATGCCATCATTAATTTTCTAGCATTTTAAATTTCAGACAATCTTTTTTATATGCATTGTCTTGTCCCAGATAAATATTGTTATGGCTCAAATAATTCTATTAACATTACCCATAAATATAACACCACCCAAAGCAGTTTTTTAAACTGAAAATTTTAACAAATTATTTATGAACATGTTCCAAATACATGTAAGTGATCTAACAATAATTTCTATAGAAAGAGCTATATGTAAAAGAACAAATTATAAAGAAGTTATCAAGATATTTTCTATAACTAAAGCCCACCGAATATGATTATTTTCTTTAATCTCTATGTTTATATTATATTTTAATGTATTCTGTTTTATTTTTCTATATTTTTTTACCGTCATATTTTTTTTATTTGCACGTATATATATGTTTTAATATATATATATATTTAAATTTAATATATATATGTATGTAAAATTAATTAGTAATTATGATCACCATTATTTATACGAAGTTAAATCCACAGTCAATATGTATTGATGTGTAGAATCTGTCCAAGCCATTGTTTTGATTCAGTTTACAAAAACAGTCTGATTGGTTGCTTCACATCAATACACTTGGCTGCGGATTTAAATTCGTATATACAATGAGTCCCATTTAATAATTGATTTACATCTATATTAACTGTTAAAAATATTAAATTTAAATATATATTTTCTATTACTATTCATTTCTTTTTTTAGTAAACCATTTTAAATCAATATTAAAAACAATCTTTTGTAATAACCAGTCATTAAAGGTTGAATGTCCCTTCAGCAGTGCCTCATAGAAGAATAGTAAAGGAGGAAGTATATATTTATTGGGTTTCCAATGGCCAGATAGTGAATATTTGAATGGTTTGCCTTTTTTTAAAATTCTCATGATAAGGATATCTAAATATTTATCCACTGACCAATATTGGATAGGTTATTAAAAGTCGTTTAGCCTAATTCTAGGGTCATAGATATGATAGACAGATGTGCTAACTTTGTATCGTGAGACTCTTATAAACAATTTTTTTTAAAAAAAAACAGCTTTTATAGCTTGTCCTAGATGGCAAATTTATCACCCTGATCCTGTCATCACCAAAATATTTAGACAAAATAAATAGAAAATTGTTGACCAATTATTAACCAAATCCAATAATTCAATACATTCTATATTTATATTAAGTTCATAATGTACATAATTATAAATATATTAAATAACCTCACTTCCATACATTTTTTGAAATCATATAAATAAAGATAAATGTACATTTTTTATTATTTTAAAAGAATGTGTGGAAGTGTGGGAGATTATTTAATATATTTATAAAGATATTACACATGGGAAAGAGGAATGTGAATAAATAATTCCATGTGTGCGTGTATGTTGAATTTTAAAATATCAGTTAAATTAATTCTGCTAGAGACAATTTCTACTTTAGTAAATAATTAGTGATAATCATTACTATACTTATCTGAAGTGAATGGTATCAAAGTTGTGTTGGAGTGAGTTCTACTCTTGTAAATCAAATGTTTGCGTTCGTATTAAATATACGTTGAATAACAAATACATTTTTAAATTTATATTCATTATATTTTCCCAAACAATTAGAGCATTTCTATAACTAAAATTTCCTTTTTTAGAAATAATTTGCCTTTTTGGTTTCATTTATCGTTTAATATTGATTTTTTTTTCTTTTTATATCATGCTTACAATTTTTATTACAAAATATTTTTGTTCTATATCATTTTGAATGGTTTTTTTTTCTGATTAAATTCTTCGAATAATAAATTATTTTTCTTTTTCAAAAATAAAGCATATAAATTTTATTAACTTACCATTCTTTGTTCTAGGTTTCAGATCTCTTGCCGTAATAATTAACATTCATCAATAAACTTTATTTTCGGGTTAATAGAACATACAGCTGAGCTACTAGATTTATAATAGACATGAACTCTGTTTACTTAATAGTTAACAGTATTGCTTAAGTATAGATCATCATCATCATTACAGTCGTTTGATGTACTGCAAAATGAAAGCCTTTCTCTAAGTTTAAAGTCCCTCTTTCTCATATCCCACCAGCAATTTTTTTATTCTATCCATCTCATATGAAGTCTCTGTCTAGATCTTTTACAATCCCTTGGAATACAATTTAAAACTTCAACTAACCATCTATTATTATTTTTTGAGCAATAGGTCCATGGATATCAATAATGCTCATTTATTCTGATTTTTGATCTTTTATTATTCATCATCATTACTAATCATGATCAGTCCACTGCAGGATGAAAGTCTCTCCAAGTCAATCTATCTTCTCTGATCTTTACCTACTCTTCTCCACATCACCCATGCACACTTTATTTCATCCATCCATCTCACATGTGGTCTCTTTCTGCATCTTTTACAATCTCTTGGAATCCAGTTTAAGATTTCAATTGTCCATCTATTATCATCTCTTCTAGCAATATATCTAGCCCAACTCCACTTCAGTCTTTTATTTTTTTCAATGAAAGTCAGTAATAGCTGTTTGTTCTCTTACTCATATATTGCATTTTCAATCTCTTCTTGTTATTCCCAAGATGCATCTCACCATATTTCTTTGAGTGGTCTGAAGTCTCTGTATTGCTCTTCTATTAAGTGTCCAAGTCTCAGATTCATAAATAAAAACTGCTAAAACACATTTATTAAAAACCTTCCTTTTCAAACATATAGGCATATTTCCTTTAGTATCAAGTTATTTCTACCATCAACATTTCAACCAAGTTTAATTCTATGATTAGTTTTATCCTTTATGTTCCATCTGTATTAATAATCTGACTAAGATATGTGTAGCTGTTAACTTTTTCTAACTCATCATAATCAATCTCTGTTTTTATATTTTGAGAAAATCCATTAAACATTACTGTAGTCTTTTTAACACTTATCTTTAGTCCTACTTTCTTACTTTCATCTGATAACTTCTGCAACATTTTCTGCAGCTCTAAAGCATTATTTGCAAAAACAACTACATCATCCACAAAATCTAAATGACTTAAATAATCTCATTCACATTCATTCCTTTAGCTTCCCATTATGATCCATAAAATAGTTCTTGCAGCCCTGCTGTAAAAAGTTTTGAAGATATGGAGTCACTCTGTCTTACACCCTTCTCAATGTTGACATTCCTAGTATCATTATGTAATCTAATTATTGTTGTTGAATTTTTATAAATATTCTTTAAAAATATGACAATATCCTGGATCTATACCTTGATGTTCCAATGTTTCAATCACTGAAGAAATGTCTATAGAATCAAATATCTTTTTCATAATCTACAAATCCAAAATAAAACTGATAAAAGGCTGATAGGTCTGTAAGTTTTAATATCTTCTTTATCACCTTTTTTAATATTAATACTGCATTCTTCCAATTATTTGATATATTTTTAACATTTAAATATTTGATATATAACTTTACTAAAAAAAATTATATTTCTTCACCTGCTTCTTTTAATATATTTTCCATCATTACTTGGAGCCTTTCCTTTCTTCATGAATTTAATTGCATGTCTTACTTCTTCATTTAAAATTCTGGACAATTCAGAAGATGTAATAGATATAAGGAGGTACTTGTTCTTTATTACTATATAATGCTTGATAAAAGTATTCTACCCATTTCATGATGTCATCTCTCTTTTTAGTAATAATTCCATCTTTTTTTATTGCAGATATAAATATCCTACCAATACCAAAATGCTGTTTTACACTCTTTAGACTTTTATTATCTTCTACACTTTCCTTGCTAGTACACAGTTATACTTTCTTATATCATTTTCAACTCTTTTCCACACTATTTTACAAAATTCAAGATACTCAATCCTTTTTAATGCATCATTTTTGTATATTTTCACATTCTTTCCTTTCTTTATAAATTCTCTAGTCTCAGTAGAAATTTTATTAGTCAATTGCTGCTTTTTTTTATCCGCTATCTTTGTTGCAGTTTTTAAAAATGTATCAGTTATTTTCTTATTAATTTCATTCTAATCTGAATTATGTTTAAAATCTACTAATACTTGAAACTGATTTGTAAGTTCTAATTTAAATTCATTAGAATTTTTCTGAAGATTAGGAATATCAACTGTAAATATTGTTTTTCTTAATAATTTTTGTTTTTCTAGTTTTGCATTAATATGTATCTTACATCTTACTAATCAATGATCACTGTGTTAAATTTATTAAAAACATTACAATTTTGAAATTTGTATTTTCTGTTAGTCAAAATATAATCCAATTCTGCTGTACCTTCATTTGGATGCTTTCATGTCCATTTTCTTTTAACATTTTTCTCAAAAAAAGAATTCATAGTATAAAGTTTTTTTTTTCTGCAAATTCCACAATTCTATGTCCTCTCTTATTTCTATTACCATAACCAAAATTACCTACAGCACTTTCATCTTTCATTTGTTAACCAAATCTAGCATTAAAGTATCCCATAACAATTTTAAAATGTTGTTTACTCTGATAAAAAGCCTTTTGTACATCCATATAAAAATATTCTACTACTTCATCACTATGAGAACTTGTTGGGGCATAAACCTAAATTATCTGCATTTGGTATTGCTATTAAGTTGTATAACTAAACTTACGATTCTGTGTGATACACCATCAATCTCCACAACATTGTTCTTCCATTTTTATTTATAATGAATTCTACTGCATTTGTATTTCCAATGTTTGTGCCTTTATAGTAGAGTACATATCCATTTTTTAAATCAATTATCTCTTCATCTTTTTTTCTAACTTCACAAAGTCCCATTTAATATAAGACAATTATTTTTTTAATTTTTGCAAACTTCTTTCACTTGAAAGTGATCTGCAGTTGTAAGTAATAAAAAATTATCATCAAATGGCAACCTGTGACCACAATTAGGGGATTCTTAGCATCCTCTGGCTTCAGCCACAACCAATTTCTTGGTTGCCTTGGTTGATGACTTTACAGCCTTCCGGGAATAAGGGCCATGATTTATTTATGTCTGTCATGATTGTATATATTTATTGAAAAAATATTTATTATTAACACAATACATTCATTCTACTTTATCAGGCAACTGAGAAGAAAGACCATGGTGTTTCTTGATCTTAAACTTAGAGATAAAATGCCAATAAACTCATCACATTGGCTAATGTGTGTTGGTGAGCAGCCCATTTATGTTTGTATACTATATGAATAATCACATAGTAATAACAGCTGCAATGACAGGAATGTAAAGTGGACATTAGGAATTTGTCTGCTCAGTTCCTTTTAAGATCTCCAAGAGGAATTAAAGGGTTTCCTTTCAGTTAATAGCAAACTCCTTTCTGCAGATCTTTTATTTTTTTAATATATTCAGTATATATCTCCATACTTTATTAAGTGATTTGAAATTTCTGTATTGCTCTTTTATTAAGTGTCCAAATCACACATTCATTCTTAACAACTGGTAAAATATATCTATTACAAAATCTTTATTTTCAAACACAGACATATTTCCTTTCAATAAATTTTTTTTTAGTAAAAGCATTTCACCAACTTTAATTCTATGGTTAATTTCATTCATGATATTTTAATATGCATTAATAATTTAACCAAGATTATTTGTATCATTAAATTCTATTTTATGATTATCAATCTTTAATTTTTCTTCTGAGATAATCCACTGAACATTTCTTACTCTTTTTAGAATTTATCTTTAATTCTATTTTCTCACTTCCATCTAATAATTCTTGCATCATTCCATAAAGTGTTGAAACACGATTCGAAAAAACAATCACATCATCTACAAAATTTATGATTAAAATAACTGGCAACATTTTTTTGTTGATTATTTCTTCAAATTGTCATTTCTTTTAATTGAACAATAAACTTTCATTCACTAATCTCATCAATATCTTGTCTGTGTTATTATATAGTCTAAACCTGATTTTTTCTTTGTTAAAATTCTTCTTTAGGATCTCATCTCTCCCTAACCACTGGGCATACATTAAGAAGAAATTCTAGTGAGGTTTGGGGAGTAAGTAGCTTAGTAGCAATCTGCAAAAGTAGGTGAGGTTTGAACCCCCTTTACCTGCATCTCTTGGTTAGGTTAAAATAGTTCTACTTTTCATACCATTACAGTTTTTTGTGTAATCTGGTGCCCAATGTGGGGCTTTACTTAGAGGTAGACCGTGAGACATGATGTATGGGAATTTGATGATCAGGTGAATCTTTATATATATATATTTGTAAATAAAAAAAATGTGAATGACAAAAGTGTATATATTTTTTCTTCATTGTGCTTTCTGCTCTCTCTGGAAATTTTTGTTTGTTTGTTCACATATATACATGTACATGTGTTGAAACCAACCAAACACTGGTTGGAATAATTAACTTATATATATATATACTATGTTTTTTTTTCTTTTTTGATGGTGTACAGGGACCGAGTGATCATTTGTGAAGCAGAACAAAAAGGGGTTAAGTCAAAAAAAATTTCTATAGATTTTAATATTCATTACAATATAGACATAGGGACAATGGAGCACTAAATACATATGATAGTTGTAAATGCTAGTAGCAAGAAAAAACAAACTGGTCAGGAAAACACACTTCAAAAACACCAGCATGCCGGGTTCAGCAACAGTAAGGAGATAATTGGGAGAGAGAGTGATATTAAACCAAAGACAGCAAGGACTCTGAAAGCCCTTAGTCTGATGAAATTATAATATAAAAAAGTCTACAAATTATTGTATAAAAGTTTTACTGCAACACAGCAGTGTATTATTAATTACAAAGATACTTCAAAAAAACTAATTTTTTTTCTTTTATTTTTTTTTTCAAAATATGAATAATACCCAAGAAGAAATCTGTCATGTCATACTAAATGACATAAATTAGCTGTCAGAGTGTGTTATGCAAGACCTAACCACAAGAATTAGAGATGGCGATATGAACACACCAGAACTTAAATGGATGGGACAGCTATTCCAAATTATAAACAACCTAGTAGTAAGAATGGAGAAAATGGAAAAAAAATGAAACAAGAGAAGCAGAAAAGAGAGATATAGAAGAAAAACTGACACTGGAAACAAAAAAGGAGAAACTCCAAGATGCCAATGTAGGATCACACCAGATGGAGTTGAATTTAAACATTGGCACCAAATATGTATGCTGCACATTTCAGACTATGCTGGGCTTAATCCAGGATGCACTGTTAGGATCAGACTTTCTTGAGAAGCATGACTCCCAAATAAACTATTGGGATTGGACCTTTGAGATTTATAATGAAAAAATGGATTTTGGCAACAACAACCCACAGAGTACAATAAATGTAAACTGTGTTCAAAAAACATACTATCAGTGTGCTGAAAAGCAACATACTCCACATCATGCTTTTGGGCATTTCACAAACTTTTTCACTTGTCATGACACAGTGACAACACAAGCGAGGGCATATCAGGTAATAAAAAAATCCAGTATGCAATACAAGTGGCAAATGTCCAAGGCCACTCATGAGAAGAAAGAAATTGGAAAAAAATGCTTTCCTGTTGAAAAACAAAAAAGGAAGCCAGTTGTCATTTAATGCAAGAGCATTAAGGCCATATCATAGCCAGATAAATATTGAACAACACAATGGAAATACTGGGTTCCAGAGAGAAAGAGCCACCCATAAAATGATCACATAAGAAAGGGATAAAGAAAATACAATAGAAATGATAGACCTTATAAAACAAATGAACTGTAAATAGTAAAAAGTGAGAAAAATGTACATAAAACAACATAAAACCTCCCCCTGTATCACTCTGCTCCACTCCACACCAAAGGTAAGGGTCATTTTTTGTTGATGTTTTAATGGCTTCTGGGAATGTGAAGCTACACATATATACATATTAAATATATATGTTTGCTTCACCATTCACTATAAATTAGGGATGGAGATATGAACATACCAGAATCTAAATGAATGGGACAGCTGCTCCAAATGATAAAAGACATAGTAGTAAGAATGGAGAAAATGGAGAAAAAATGGAATAACAAGAAGCAGAAAAGAGAGATACACAAAAAAAAACTGATACTGGAAATAAGGAAAAACTCCAAGATGCCATTGTGGGATCACACCAGATAGAGTTGAATTTAAACATTGGCACCAAATATGTATGCCACACATTTCAGACTATGTTGGGCTTAATTTAGGATGCACTGTTAGGATCAGACTTTCTTGAGGAGCATGACTTCCAAATAAACTATCAGGATTGGACCTTTGAGTTTTATAATGAAAAAATGGATTTTGGCAACAACCACAGAGTACAATAAATGAAAAACTGTGTTCAAAAAAATATACCATCAGTAGAGCAACAAACCACAAAACAAAGTACATGGAGTGCTGAAAAGCAATATACTCCACATCATGCTTTTAGGCATTTCACAAACCTTTTCACTATTCATGACACAGTGACAACACAAGGGAGAGCACATCAGGTAGTGAAAAATCCAGTACACAATACAAGTGGCAAATGTCCAAGGCCATTCATGAGAAGAAAAAGTGGAAGAAAATGTTTTCCTGTTGGAAAACAAAAAAGGAAGCCAGTTGTCATTTAATGCAAGAGCATTAAAGCCATATAATTGAACAACACAATGGAAATACTGGGTTCCAGAAAGGAAGATCCACCCATAAAAGGATCACATAAGCAAAGGGATAAAGAAAATACAATAGGAATGATAGACCTTAGGAAACAAATGGACTGTAAATAGTAAAAAGAGAGAGAAATGTACATAAAACACAAAACCTCCCTCTGTATCACTCTGCACCACTCCACACCAAAGGTAATTAGGGTCATGTTTTTAATGGGTTTTAGGAATATGAAGATACACATATATACATATTAAATATATATATGTTTGCTTCACCATTCACAATTGTTGAACTAAAGATCCTGAGTCCAACCACAGTGAATATAGGCTAAATTTAAATTAAATAGAAACTTTAAAACATTCCATAAATTTTATGAAATAAAATTAACAGATTTTATTTTAGATAACAAAAGATTTTTTTTTAGAATCACAGAACTCATTAGAGAAAAAGATTAGTTAGATAGGAATAATTATTTAAAAAACACTGTAATTAAAAATAAGATAGCAGAACAATGGCATTGGAATATAAGATGGCCAACAAGTTAGGTATAAATTGGGAACTTGTCTATTGTTCTGGATCTTTTACGTGACTCGGCTCTATCACTTGGACCAAAAAACAGTTACAAAGATATTTTTATTGGAGAAAAAAATGTAGTAAAAGAGCTCTCTACAACCAAAAAAAAGTATCATAACCCCCTGTTGAATAAATTCTTAAGCCACTAGCCTTCTATAGATAAGAAGAAAAAAAACTTAAAATGGGTGCTGTAGGTAAAATGGCAGAGTAGACTTTCTCTCTATCTCTTGATCGTTTTCATGTCTTCTGGAGCTTGAAAGATGTAACCCAAGAAATGTAGAATGCTAGAACAATTTTGCCTGACAAATTCCTGCTGCTCTAAATGGATAACTGAGGATAGAAATCGCCCTAAGCCATCAGTATGGACTGCTGACCAGAATGTCTTCATGGCTATCTAATAAAGATGTACACAATTTTAAATGGTTATCGGTAACTAATTTTTCACTTATATTTTATTCTGGCTTAAATCATAAACTTAAGTCATTTATGTATTATAAGTATAACGTGTTACTATATATATAGCCTGATAATTTTTAACATTTTCATTGTTACTTTTTTTCCCACCAGTATATTGGCGATTCTTAATCCTTAATATATACATAAAGCTTTTTTTTTTGTTAATGGATTGCCAGTATATATTACTTGAATTGTATAGTACTTTTTTTTAAAAGAAAGGAAACACGATTTCTTTCTTATGGTTTGGCATAAACATATGTATATAGGAAGAACTGGAAGGGAGAAATAATCTAATTTCATTTATTTCTACTTATTCTACCTGCTACTAAATACTGGAATATTTCAGATTTATTAGAAAACTCTTTGAATAAAACAGCAACTGTTGTTTTTTTAGAAAAATAATTCAATGTTTCTTTTAATTTATACTTAGAAATATAAAAGAAAATGGCATTCGAGTATATATATATCAAAGTGTTCAATTTTATGCATTTTATAAGAAAGATCCAATTCTGCCTTATATTTTTTTATACTTTCTTAAAGTCAACCTGGTTTTTTTTTTTTTTTTACTAATATATATCTATTTGTCTAAAACGGATATAGCTTAAGCATTTTATAATTTTATTACATATATGTAAATTAAAATCTTATAATTTTATTACATATATGTAAATTAAAATCTTAAATCTTCATTAACTCTAAGGGTGAACTAGTTAAATAGAAGTTAATTATATATATATATTAATGTTAATTAAAAAGTGTAAAGTAATAATTATTTTTAAGAGTGGCTATTGTCTCTGAAAAATTTTGAAGTCATATTATTTTATATATGTATATTTTACCTAAGATTTTTTTTTAAAGTTTAACGGTCAGTTGACTGCATTTTCTCTTATATTGTACTACTCAGTGATTTGTGTGGGGGTCTTGGCACATAACCATAGCTCCTATCGTCTTTGATTTATTGGATAACACCGCTCCAAGTTTGCCATTGATGATAAAATAGATCTTGACCCTTTTTCAAATATTACTACTGGACACAAGCACGTATACTCCATCCTGAGCTCGGATTATGCTGCGGTGAATGAGTTCCATTTCTCTAACTCATGTTAGATCCGGAGTGCTATCCAGAACTCAAGTTAGCCATATATAAAACCTTTGTGTCTCCAATACTTGCTTCTAAACTCACACAATTAAATCACCAAGGACCACAGTAATGTTTAATTTCATTATAGATCAAATAAAAAAACTTTAACTTTGTAATCTGCTCAAAATATTGCTGCATAATTCTGAGAAATGTCCGCTGGGGGAATTTACTTTATTTTGTCATTTAAATGCAGACTATATTTGAACATGGCCTTAATCTATTTAACTAAATCTAACCAATTATCCATTTTTGTAATTTCACCCCAGAGTTATGTTTTTCTGTTTTTCTCTTTTAAAGTAAAGCACCCAGTTGTTGGCTAAGTATGGTATTGTCATGTAATTACAGTACTATTGTTTAATTATATTAATTGGATCTTACTAATGCATATCAAAACATATCCATGTTTGCAGATGCAAGATAATAACTTGCAACATTTTTTTTGTTAATTATTTCTTCAAATTGTCATTTCTTTTAATTGAACAATAAACTTTCATTCACTAATCTCATCAATATCTTGTCTGTGTCATTATATAGTCTAAACCTGATTTTTTCTTTGTTAAAATTCCCCTTTAGGATCTCATCTTTCCCTGACCATCGGGCATACATTAAGAAGAAATTCTAGTGAGTTTTGGGAAGTAAGTTGCTTAGTAACAATCTAGAGGAATAGGTGAGTTTCGAAACCCCCTTAGCTGCATCTCTTAGTTAGGTTAAAGCAGCTCTATTTTTCATACCATTACTATATATATTGACTGATTAACATGTACCAAAGATAGTGCTACGAAATCTCATCCATATTTAAATGTAAACACTGTTAAAGAAACTTTAACATTATCACAGATGGCTCTTTCATTTATGACTATGCTTCAAAAATTTATTTGATTTGAAAAAAAGACTTAATAAGATCCACTTATTTGAGAATAAAGTATTTGTTAAATTATTTAATTGGAAAAGTCTTGGTAATCAATACTCAAAAATATAAATAAATAAAACAAGACAAAATTTAAAAATCATAAGGTTTCATATATAAATAATCTATTTAAAAAGGTTTGATACATAATATGTTAGATTTGAAAATATCATTAATTTATTGTAAATTGACACATTCTGGAAAAGCAAATATTAAGATTTCAAAACAATATTAAAAATGTATTGTTGAAAGAAGATAAAGAGAATAGTTGAAAGATAATTGTTATGATGTACTCTTTTTGAGTATAGTATGAGAAAGAAGAAAAGAGTTTTCTGGAAATTGCCAAAATTATTTGAATCAAAAAAGATTAGAGTACTGAAAAAATATACTAGGGATAATATGCATCTATATGTCAATCAAAATGTATTTCTAAACAGAATGGTCAAATAAAGGTATTGGCATTGCAAAATGTATATCTTCATTGATCTAAAAAATATAAGCAATCAGATTAACTAATATGTAGTTCCTGTTTTCTTTATATTGGTACATGTCTATTAGCAGCTGTACATCATTTGATGGCACTGTTTCTGTGCAAAAACATATTAATATAAGGTATCTGGGTCTTTTTTGTTTCAAATTTATGTTATTTGTATAATAAATACTAAATTAAATGTTTAATTAAAATTAAAAAAAAACACTTTTTCTTTTTATTTCTAAATTTATGTTATTTTTCTGATACTAAAATTGAATGTTTAAAAAACAAATCCCACACTTTTAAATGTTTGCTGTTGCCTTCAGCCATTCAAACCATAGCAAACTGTCATTATTGAACATACACATAAAGTGTGGCCACACATAGCTAGGCATACAATTTCTGTGTGTTTGCATAAAGAACAATGCCATTATGCAGCCCAAAATGGCTATTATGAACGTAAGTGCTATAGTTCAGCTGCACAGCATATTAATGTGTTTTTGCACATAAACAGTGCCATCAAGTGATGTACAGCTACTAATCGACAAGTACCTTTCTATTTTGTGACAGATAAATAAATTATCAGGTGTGTAATTCCTGGTAAATGAATGTTAATATACTTGGATAAATTAGCATCAGGCCAAGAAAAGATACCAAATTGTAAGATGAAGCATATGTTAGAAATCTTATATTATTGCTGCAATATGAGAGAGAGTGAAGTGTATTTTAGAAAACAGAGTAAAATTAGCATTCAGCAAATGGTCATATATCAAAAAGCATGACAGTATTTAATAATTTTATTTATTATTTATTTTAAATGACTCAGAGAAAGACATGAAACATGAACTTGAGAAAATGAAGAAGAAAAAATATTAGTAGAGATATCTCATTAAATAATTGTAGCTTCTAAGATATTGGATTTTTTGAGCTAAGATTGGCAGCATTGTGGAAAAAGATCATGTTGATATAAAATAAATTTAAAAGCACATAATTCAAAAAATGTATCAAGAAGAAATTAATTACAAAAAAGCAAAACTAAAATGAATTTTATAATTTATTTTCTAAAGATATTTCAGTATATTTGTATATTTATTATAAAAATCATTTTATTAACTGCCCAATGATATTAAAATAATTTTCTGTATAAGAATGAGAAAATATAAAGACACCCATAATAATAAGCTAAAAGAGGCAAATTACAAAAAATTACTATTATTGTACAAAGAATCATTTAATCTTATTGGCAGTGTGATAAAAATGCCTTTTTACTAGCAGATGATTTTGAAATAAAAGACTAATACAACGCCTGTAGCATCTTGTTTAAAAGTAACTGAATAATCTAAAAATGCAGTAGCAGTATTTATATCAATGAAGAAAACATTTAAGGTCATAGATAGCATTTCCAATTATTTTTTAAGTAATAAACAGATAATGGTTTTCATGGTTCCAGCCTAGTTTAAATACAGGTCATCTATAGAACATTTTTAGATATGTATTTGTACTAAGAAAAATTAAAAGAATATAACAATGACAGATATTTATAGAAGAATCTTAAACAAAGCATGCAGTAAATTTTAATAATTGAATGTAATGTACGCGATTTAACTATTTACTTTAAACAAAAAAATAGATGATTGTTTATTATAGAAATGTATGGATGCATTTCTTTAGAGATAAACATTGAAATTACTTATATTCATACGACAAATTCATAATTATAAATAAAATAAATTAAATTTCAATTTAAAATAAATAAACACTACCAACAATATAAATAAAGATTGATTTATTATGTTTTTTTTTCTTGTTTTTTTTTCTCATGTGTCAGAGCATCAGCCGGGAAGCGAACGCGCTATCCCGGGACAACTGCTCTCGACCACCAATGCTTGTTTGATTTATAACGTTAAAATTAAAAATAGCATAATTGACAATATAATACTAGTTTTAAAATATTTATCTTACGTATTGTTGAAAAATAATTATTTTTTTAATTTTAAAATGGAATATTTAAGCTAGTGTATGCTTAGTGTTGGCAGTAGCATTTCTAGAAATAAAATAAAAAAATAGCGATGGATTTTTTTTTTAGGAAAATACTTTTAAAACTTTAATATTTTTTAAATTAAAATTCGCTTAAAATTATTCAATGTGTGCACTATTAAATATTCTATTTGTAAAATGTCAACTGAGAAATATATGAATTATTTAGAAACTGAGCATTCGAATTTTCAGCAGTTACGCTCCCAGATATTGTTTCTGTCGAACGTTATGATTTCAAAGAACTAAATTTATAAAATTTGTGATAAATAAATCATGGATCCCTAAAATATAATTTGTTTAAAAGATGAATTTTTTTTATTAATTATTGTACTATAAAATAGAAATATATTTAATGAAAACTGTTATAATAAATAGAAGTGGAAAAAACTTATTTAAATTCATTTATATTTAAGTGCCAAGCAAAATCGCCACAAAATACCAAAACATCATATTTTTATTTAATGTCCATATGTATTAGCAATTATTTAAAAATACACATTAAAAAAGCAATATTTATTTTTTATATAACGTCCTTTATGGCGAAAAACAAGATAAACTGTCTGAAAGTAAATGGAACACTTTCAGAAGTGTTTTAAAATAAAAATTATCTATATATGCTTACTGATTATTTTTTAATTTAAATTTTGTGTATTTTTTTTTTTTTGTTTACACTGACATGATCATCAGCTTATATATATACAAACATTTTCATGTGTTATTTTATTATCAAAGAGTATCAATGGTTGATTAATGAAAAAAACGTTTTTTGGGGGTAATATTAAATGATCAATTTGGAAATTATGCTTTAAAATTATTATAGAATAATAAACTTTTAATATAAATTGCCCTATGCTCTATTGTGTTAAATTTCTGCAAAAGGGCAGTCATCTAGAAACTCTTGACAAAGTTCTGGTTAAAATGGCACATTATGAAAATACAATGGGATCTCCAGTGGTATTGTGGGGGACAATTGTGCCAGGATAATAAAGTGAGGATCATAGGCTTTTGAAATAAAAAACAATTATCTGATGGTGACAAGCATGAAACCTCATATCATAAATATATCCATTACAGAGAGACTTAAAATTATTTCAGTTTAATATTGACGATATATCAAAATCAAAAATAGAAATCCTCTACAAATTGACTGTTGCGCACAATTTTGAGGTAATTGTACTTACAAGAGACTCGTCACTCTTCTAATAAGGCAATTTTTTAAAGTTTTTAGATTTATATTAATTAATGATAAAATGCTTTCCTAACATGATATGATTAATTTTGTTTCAAATTATCATGCAAAGCAAACAACTTTTATTGAAAATGCAATCACCATTTGGATAAATGTTTATGTATGCAATGTTTACAAACTCCCTCCAAATCTCTCTATACCTTTTTTATTTATGAGATTTCAATTCTCATAAAAGTCTTTGAGGTTATAAAAATGAGAATCAGTTAGGTTGTCAACTTGTAGAATGGATGAAGTTAAATAATGTACATACTTTACAATGCTAAGCAAGGAGGAACATTCCATTCAAGCAGATTGAGAATAGGAATAACTGATTTATTATTGTTTCAACAAAAAGTGTTTCTCCATTACCTGCTTATAAATATTAAAGTATTTTTCTGGATAGTTAATATAAATCAAGTTTAATCACTCTTTATACAGATAAAAGCTATTCCATTTTGAGATGGAATTTAAGAAAGTTAAATGGTGTCAATATACTGGATATTTTAAACAAATTATTAAAAGTATCTCTCCAATTCTCTCTTGTTATTATAGATTCAACAAACTCTTAATAGCAGCTGCTAAGGAGTTCATCCTTCTTAGACATTGTAAGCAATTTATTCCAGTTGAAATAAAACTAGCAGTGTTTTTGTAGCCAATTTTTGTCTACTGAAGATTTGGAAATCACTGAATGATGCCAAAAAACACGCAATTGCAAAAAGACCATGGAGAAATAAAACTCTCTAATATCTAAACATAAGATCTGGACATAAAAAAAGAAAACTTAAAGATTTACAAGTATATCTAAAAAAGTCACTTTGTTACTGCTAATCAGATTGCTAATTTTATATACCATGCTTCTAAACCATTGACAGAATAAGAAAAAGCATCATTAGAGCAGAAATGTAAGCAGCTTTTTCACAACCTTCCTATAATAGCAACTTGATAAAGCTTATAGATGTTGATGAACTCAAACTTTCTTTTGAATACCATAAATTAGTAAATACACAAGAGCAGACAATGTACTTTTAGAGTTTCAAAAAATATGTAGGATATGAAAAAATTAGAAATGTTTTAAAATACCGGGATCTTAACTCTAATCCAATCAAGACAGGGTATTCAATTTTTCATTTAAATAACAGGAAATCATTTCTCATACTGAATATAACTTTTTGTAATAGGAATCTGAAATATAATCCTACTCCATGCTTTTGGAATGACCTTGAATCATAGCCTAAGTCATCTTTCTTTTTTGCCTAAGTTAGTTAGATCAAATTAAATCTAGAATTAACCTTCTTGGAAATCTGACTGGAATGACTTAGGGTTGTGATGCAAGTATTTCATGGATAGCTTTTTAGCATAGTATATTCTGCTGATGGTTATTGTACCCCTAATTTGGACAAAAATTTTCATACTAAACTGCATATACAATTAAATTTTACTATAAAAACATTACTGGTGCACTTAACTCTAATCCTTTGAAGTGCTTTCTTACATCTATTTATCAGAAGAAAAATACTTTATAGAAAATGTATGAAAATCTTTTAAGAAGACTGGACTTGTCATTTAACTCAAGATACAGCTTGTCCATCTAAGACAAGACTCAAATCAACATTCCCTATAATCATTGAATTATGGTGTAAAGAATAAAATTTTTATAAGATTCCAAATAAATTTCTTTAACCAGATCCAAAAAAATAAAATTAGCAAGATTTGATCTTTCTAGATACAATTGGAATCTCATCAACAGATTGCTTCATAAATGGAATTTGTCAATTAAACTTTGCAAATGTTGGCAAATTATAAACCACATAGTTAATGATTGTCAGATTTATGGCTATATTGTCAGAATAAATTAAAGGACTTTAATAAAACTGCTACTGAATCTATTTCTGGTTAACACATCTACTTATTTCTTTATATTTTATTAATACCATAGTTAAGCTGCCTAAATTTGCATGTTAAATAAATAATTACTTGATTTTGCTTAATCATTAAGGAAATAATATTAAAATTAGACATGATAAAATTAAAATAATAATTTTAATTTTTTATAAAAGATTAAATATAAAATGCATAATTTCAAATATCTATGCCAGATTGAACACAAGAGTATATGCTTATACCATTAAGCATCACATGATCACATTTCCTATACTAGCACATTAATTGTTGATAAACAGAGCAAAACTCTCCATACAGTATTGCCACCTGTGCTAAACAGAGTAATCAATGGATGCCAGAAGGCTTGTGCATAAAATCCCTATCTATATGCTTATAATAAATTACAGAATCACAGCAGAACTTTTATTGAAAATTATTTTTTTTATATTTGTTAAATTATTGATATTGATAAGCAATGTTTGAGAACAAAGTTATTAAATAAAGAAATAGATGATTACAATGATATCAGAACCATGTTAGCAATATATATGTATTAATAAAACGAATTATACTGAAATAAAATAAATTTCATCAGAGATATTTATTATTTGTATATACAGCTTTGCCTTTTAAAAATAAAAACTTCCAATGCTTCCCAGCAACATGACACTTTGAAAAATATTATTGAAACATAAATATAAACTTTTATCTTTTGATAAATTATTCATTTTACAGTTATATGTGCTGGTATATGTGTTAGCATTATAAACATAAAATGACTAATGTTTTCCTGAAGATTTGTGATGATGATGTTTTAGTTGTATTTATATCTTGGACTATTTCTATCATCTAATATGAGTATTGATTGTCTTTAGCCTTTGACAGGATGGCTCAGTTGGTTAGAAAGTTATCTTAAAATTCAATACTCAAAAATGTAAGGGTACAGGTTTGATTATAATGCTAGTACTGTCACTGGTCAGGACAACAACACCCAAAGAAGAGGGTAGAATAATACCTCTCAAAACATTGTGCATTTACTAACCTGCATGCTATTACTAACAGTTGATTGTATTTTGAATATTTAAATAAAGTTAGATTTTTCTAATGACATTCAATACTCATATTAGATGATGGAAATAGTCCAAGATATAAATAAAAATAAAAGGTCTAAATGTATTAGATATCTTATGACAAAATTGTTATTCAGTGAATCAGCTACAAAATTCTCACTTTCAATCAATATATGTATAAAACAGAAGTGGAGTTTACTAAACTATCTGACTACAAAATGCAAGGAGGGTTTTCAAAAAAATGGAATTGTTCTCTGGTGGGTAACCTATTATAGTACGTGCTTCTGCTACTAGATATTTTTTTTCAGAGAGCCTTCTGTGTCAATCTACTGATTGGCATCATTAAGTGAAGTTGTGGTGTCATGTAATAATCACACTTATACATTGGTTTTTATGATAACTAAAAATTAAGAACAACATGAAATATTTTCTGATGGGAAAAACAGAGTATACTAGCAAACTTCTCTGAAGAAAAGACAAGTTTATAAATGATTTAATGGAAGTGACAAACTCACTATGTCTCAGAAAAGCATAGCAAGTGAAGTCCAATGTTAAGATGATGCTATTTTTTTATACAAATAAAATTGTTTCCTCAAAATTTATTTGTAATGATCAAGCATTTTCTTTATAAGCTTTGAAATGATTGCATGTTGCATTGAAATGAAAACATCTTGATTTATGCAAAATATGGAATGGTAGCTTTATCACAACAATGGGCCAGCACAAAAAGTCTTGAATGTGAAACACAGCATTACCCACTTTATCCATTTACCATATTCACTCAATCTCTTTCCATGCAATTTCTTTTTTATTCTCTTGAATGAAAAAATGCCTCATAGTAAAATGTTTTATACACTTGGAAGAGGTGGAACAAAATGGCAGAGGTATTAAAAAGCATCACTTTTAAAGAGTTTCAAAATTGTTTTGAGAAGTAGAAAATATATTTAGACCAGTATATTGCATCAAATGGGCAATACTTTGAAGGAGATTCAATTTGTAATACTTAAAAATAAATACACAATTTTTTTATTACAAAATTCCAGGTTTTTTTAATCCTCTCCTCATTACCAAATAAACTCACCATCATTATTTTAGCAAACTATAAAAAGTAAAATGGATCTGCTGATATAAAGATAGCAGTTAGTTTTAGTTATTTTATATCTAGATGTAACAGTCAATTCCAATGATATTTCATATATATTACGTAAATTTAATATTGATTTTCAAACTTATAATTGATTGTCAATTCAAAAGTTGTCATGTTTATTATGTCTAGCCTAAATATTTTTTTTGTTTTGAATTTTTCAACATGGTTATCAAACTAAGCTTACTAACATCAAAAGCAGAAAGAATATATTGAGTCCATTCTATCCTTTATAGTTAGCTAATGTAAAGGTAATAATGCAAATCATTGTTCCACAGGCTAGAAAATTTCTAAGAAAATGAAAATACAATGTTGCATGAATATTGGATTGAAGAGTGCTAGGATAGTATATAGTGTCATATATCACAATAGGGATATAGAATAGATTTAAAGAGGTTCTATACACAGCTTTTCAATGCAAAGTATATCTCAGTTCAAAACCTTATAACTTTGTCAGATAACCAAATAATTAGAATTATTAGGTATAACCTGGGATATAAAGTAGACTATATGATTATGTGAGCCTTCAAAAGAATTATTGAGCAGGTGGCAGAATCTCTGAATTCTTTAGATACAAATCAAAAAATGCAAGAAGGCTTAGGAAGAAGATATTATGGTCTCTCCAATTTTCAAAATAAAGGGTCTCAGGGTATAATGGATAAGATCACTATAAATAGTAAAGCTGTCAAAAGAAATAATAGATATAGTTTACAAAAGAAAGTGTGGAAAAGAAGAAGTTATAGTAATTCAGGAAAAGCATAAATAATGCAGAGGATTAGTAGCATGCATTACATGGACAGGAATTTAGCCCTATTCATGTGAAAACTAAGAACAATATACAGTTAGTCATGCAGAGAAATTATGAACATCTCTATAATATTGCAATGCAAAATATGAAATTATCTTGATATTAGAATATGAAAGTGGTGTGAGGAATACCTATAATGCCTAGTGCACGATTTCTTTTCTAGTAAAAGTATTATTAATAATAGACTTATATTCTATCTTAATATGTAAGTGGAAAGTAAATGAAAGAAGTAATTCATGTGGGATATACTTTCCATCTGGATCAATTATTTTTATCTTTATTGAGTGAGGGGGTTGAGAAGAATTATTTTTTCTCATGCTAGCTGCAGGAAATCATACTTGTTTAATAAGAATTTAATTAGATTATATTTATTAAAAGGTTTCCTGTATAAAATGATCATGTGACAGAATTTGTGACGCATTTTAATAATAATAATATAAATATTTAATTTTTATTGGGTATAATTTTATTTTTTAATATATTTCATTTTTGAAGAAAAAAAAATTAAGATATTTATTTTTAAAGAATTTATATGAAGATTTGTGTATCAATTGATGTGTAAATAGAATGTTTTTTTAAAAGCAAAATTAAAAACAAAGAGATTAAGATTTTTCTCTCTGAAAAAATTGTTATATGAAAAACTGTGTATCAATTGTCGCATAAATAAAATTAATTCTTAAAAAACATTTTTCCTGTAAAAAGCAATTGGTCAAGGATTGTTTTTAAAAAAGTATATAAGCAGCAAAAATTAGTAGAGTTCAGTAGTGATGAGTTAAACAATTAGAAGCTTAACCTTGGTAGTCTGTTGCTAAACTGGTCTCACTCTTAATTTAAAAAAGAATGATGTTTAAGAAGCTTCAGCACTAATATAAAGCTTTTTAAACATCATTCTTTTTTAAATTAAGAGTGAGACCAGTTTAGCAACAGACTACCAAGGCTAAGCCTCTGCTTTCCCAACTAGAAAACCAAGTCAAGCATTGGTGGTCGAGAGGTCAGCGACAACTGCTTGTTGTCCCGGGTTAGCGAGTTCACTTCCTGGCTGATGCTATGACACATGAGAACTATGAAACCTATTTCATTAAAAAAGAAATTTAAAAAATAAAAAATATTCACTTGGATAAACTTTCAAGTAGCCTTATATGAGGATCAATTCAAAATTAAGGTTTATCAATTTAACCTGAAATGGAAATATTTGTAAAACTAGAAAACCTGATGTTACTAAAAAGGAAAAAAAGATAAGTGGATGAAAATAACTATTGAAAAATCTATAATAACAGAAGAGAAGCCAAAGATAAGAGAATGACTAAACTATTGTCTATAAAACTTACAAGAGCCACTCTACTAGGCAATTATAAAAGAAGAAGTAAAAGAAAAAAGATATAAAAATACATCTATATCTATAAATGCTATTTTATAAAAAAAATAAATAATTGAAAATATTAAATAATTTTTAGTAGTTTTGTGGGATTTTTTAAAACTTGGTTAAGATTATATGGGGAATCCTCGTTGCCAAATTAAAAACAAAAATGGGGAGAAAAGTTCAAGTTAACTTTTTATGTGGGTTTTTTTCCATATGTCATAGCATCGGCCGAGATGCAAACCCACAACCATCTCCAACCAACTACTTGCTTACAAGGCGGCTGCGATGACTTCTTGGCTAACAACGCTTGACTTTTTATGTGGTTTTTGTAAGAAAATAACTCATCTAAATTAAATTTTAATCAATTAACAAGAATTAAAAGGGAATAATAATTATATATAATTATGTATGTATATTAAGAATAGGGTTGACAATATGAATTAACTTTCAGTTTGTCTATCATTTTCTAAATTTTTTATTTTTTAATTTGTTAGTTAATTTTATTAAATAAAAAATCAAATAATGCAAAAGTACTGAAAAACCCCGGTGAGACATATGTAAACTAATAGTCAGTAAACATAAAATGTAGAATGAGTCTACATACATTTTAGCTGTGATCCTATTTAAGCATACTATTGACTGACATACTTATATGTTGAGCATTATTTATATATACTAACATAATTTCAAGACAACTATAAGCTATCCTGAAATCACTATAATCAATCAGGTGGAAAGGCTAAACTTCATATTTAATAACAGTGTGATCAACTGAAGATTAATTAAATCTGAAGAGGTTATTGAATATGAGGCTCAGCTTTTCTCTCTTTTTGATTATAGAGATTTTAGGATAACTTATAGTTGTCTTGAAATTATGATATGATAGCATATATATATAATAGGCTCTGCATGTAAATATGTCACTAAATAGTATGCTTAAATATGATCAATGCTAAGGTGGGACATTTTACATTTTTTGTTTACTGATGGTTAGTTTACACATAGCTCATTAGGGAATCTCCAGTACTAACACATTATTTCTTCAATATTCAAGCTATTAAAAAGTTATATTTAAATAAATAATAATAATTTCTGAGTTTATTTTTTATGTCTTTATTTTTTTTTTGGCCATCCATTTTATGAAATATTAGTATATGTACTTCCTTTCAACCTAGAGTCATACTTTAATATTAATCTAGACCTGAATATAATGAAATAGGTTACTGCATAGGGACATGGATATTTTTCTCTTTTTCACTATCACAGTTACTGGGGACTTTGTGATTCCAAAGCTAGCTCAAGACAAAATGGTATTTGTGGTGTATATGTGTAAATATTTGTGTTTGGACATCTGTATAGCTCTTTTGTAAAATTATTTAGATATTGTAATGTCATAAATGTCACTTCTAAAGTCTATTAATTTTATCTTACAGATACTACAATTACTATTTTATTGATGGTGAATATGCTGATTATATCTTAATGGTCATGGAAATTAATGATGATCACTATTAATCTCATGATCCTAGCATTTTGTAGGTTTATTATTGTAGGTATTTTAATATTTAAATAAATGCATGGACATAAAATAGTGATTGTTTTAAATATTATACTCAATGTTTGGGATTGGCTAAATGCAAATTAACTCAGATTTTATAGTGAACCTTTTTTAATTCCAGTAACAAAATATAACTCTGAATCTTGATGATAATTGTTGATGATGTTATATTTATCACAGATATGTATTGTTTATTATTTACATGTGATGCTGATTCTTTGCTCATATTCTATGCTCAGTAAAAACAGTGATGTTTTAATGTTGATGATTGGCATCCCTTGCTGCTTCACTCCATGTTCAATATTATTACTATATATACTTTTTTATATTATATGAATTTATTTTTTAATCCTTCTAATTTATATTTCCTTCATTTGATTTTATTTATGTAAAAAAAAACATTTTATCCCAAATGTATGGCATTTCAATAAGGTATTCTTCTTGTGCATGTTTATGGAAAAATAAAAATATTTTTTTGCAATTTATGAATATATATATATTGGAATGAAATGGAAAACCATCTGAGTTCATGTCACAACACATTGGTCCACTATATGTAATAGATTGGAAATATGCAATAGGAAAACAAAATAACTCAATCTTAGACACCATATGAAACTGGACAATGAAAATCATAATATTAATATATGTGATTCATGTCCATCGATTGACTGTGACAGATATAATGAGATGGTCTTTTCCTCCATGAGAGGTATATTTAACTATGGTCTCCCATTGAGTATTCAAGATATAGCATTAATTATGATAAGGCAAGTCAGTTATTTCATGATTTATCTATGTTTTATGAAGTGGTCTCATGATGATTAATGATTGAGTGGGATGGAAATTCACACTTGCATAACTTACCTTACTTCACATCTTCTTGATCCTTGCTATGCCACAGAGTTCAAACTCAGGGAGCAGGTACTCTATTTCAATGTATGATTATTTCATGGCTGATATGTGCATTGGTTATGCATATTGTGTGATTAAATGGAAAATAGACAAATCAAATCAAAAACAACCAATTTAATTTAATATTTAATATTTAACAAATTAATTTTGTTGATAGTTTTCATTCATGATTGTTTTATAACAAAATTATGTATTTGTTTAACATTTAATGATTGTATAGGCATGATTATCTTTGTTTGTATTCATTAACTATTTACTAACCCATACATTTCATCCTTATGAAGGATCGTCATTCACCATTCCAATTTAATAATCCAAAAATTTACATGGAAGATAATTTAAAAACTATATTTTAACAATTAACACTTTGCTAACTAATTCCTGTCCTGATTTGGTCATTAATTTCTAATCTGTCTGTTTGTATTTTGTGATTTGTTGAGAGTTGCTTTTAAATTCTGAGCCCCCTCCTATTCTGGTGTCATGTAGATCTATGATAGGACCAATAATTCAAGGGTTTAATCATACATTCTGAATAACAAATAATTAATAATTAAATTAATTGAACAAAACCATATATAACATCAAATATTATAATTGTGAAAGTGTGATGGTTTAATATTATATATGAACAAAGTCTCACTTTTCAAGTCAGTAGATTACTTGGTCTCTTAGTAAGCAAGCTCAAGAGTTTGCACCTATATTGTATTATTAAATGAAAAATTAAAATTATAATTGATGACTCCCCTTCCCTGTAGACTAATTGATGATTGGATTGATTCACTATCTGTTTTCAAAAGTAAGGAATCAATTTAACAAGCAGAATAATAATAATAATAATAATAATAATAATAATAATAATAATAATAATAATTATTATTATTATTATTATTATTATTATTATTATTATTATTATTATTATTATTATTATTATTATTATTATTATTATTATTATTATTATTATTATTATTATTATTATTATTATTATTATTATTATTATTATTATTATTATTATTATTATTATTATTATTATTATTATTATTATTATTATTATTATTATTATTATTATTATTATTATTATTATTATTATTATTATTATTATAAAACATAACATGAGATATTAATCCAGTGTAGTCCAGCCAGTTCAAAATATTATACTTCATATTGGAAAATGTCAGAGTATCTTTGCCTTTAGGAAAGTTCCTTTGCATTAACTGAATGATAGTCTATCTGATGCTATTTGGTCGCCATGTGGATCTTCATGGTGGTGACTCCTTTTATAAACTATATTCCCTATGCTGAAATATTTTTTTACTTTATTGTAGCATGTTGTAGATCTTTTGTTAGCATGGTCATCAGGATGTTAATTTTAAATGATAATCATATCAGAAACTCTTGGTTGTATGATGAGCAGTTCCATACCCATGATGTTTTCTAATGTCTAGGCATGCATGATTTGTTCTTTTCTAGCTTATAACTTGGGTTAAAAATATAAGCTTTATGGAATTAAGGTAGGTTCTTTAATCAACTTCCTCAAGTAATAATTATAGTGGCTTATGAGCTTTAATATTGAAAATAGTTTAAGATGACAAATAAATTAATTTGAGGAATTTATCAAGTAACTTTTCTTGAAGACATAATTTATTTGCCTTCATTTTTTCTTTAAAAAAACAAGTTCTATATTATCTTATGCTTGATTTATTGATGCATGAGTTTCAAGTTCATGCTTTTATTTTCATTGTTGATGTCATTTTGTTATTTATAAAATTTTATGCTGGATTAATAAATAAAAAACATTTTAACATTAATGATTTCTTTTTTTTGTTTTTTGAGATTATTATTTGCTCGTGTTTAAGGATTTGGTATACCTATAAGTTAGTATTGTCAAGAATATAATTTTAACTGACAATTTTACACAAAATTATTAATATATAATTAATAATGTGTTTTGATGATGTTTGATGGTAGTAGTCTTTAAGATGGATGTGTGAGTGATGATTTTTGTGAGGCATACTTTAAAAGTAATAAAAAATAATTTTAAAATTACTTTTTTAATATTGTAGATAAAAAACAGTGAACTATTATTAGAACTTTACAGCTAAAAAATCATATATCTGGTTCAGTAATGCTATGATGTCATGTGATTCTATCTGATTATATATAAAATATAATTTTAATTTATACATACTGATTATTTTTTGTATATATAATACATTATAAGAAATAATTACTTTTTAAACTTCTTTTGCATTTTACGCTAATTAATGGTATTCATTGAAGTTTTTGTCTGTTTTATTCCTCTTTGTTAATATATGAGTGCAATATTTTTGCATTACAAAAAGTTCCATATATTGACCAAAACTATAATTAAAGTATAATAAATCTTTCATGAATAAATTCATGATGGTCAATTAATTGTAATAATAATAAGAAATTTTGAGATGACCTGCGTAATACAAGTTCCAATATTTATAATTTTGTTTGGATAACAGAAATTTTCAAATGAGAAGTGTTCAGATTAATGGTAGTTCATTTTAAATTATATATATTTATTATATGTCAAAGCATTGACCGAAATGCAAACCCAGGTCAGCTGCTTGGAAGGCAGCTATGCTAACTGCTAGGTCACCAATGCTTGACCAATGGGTACACCATGATTAATTACAGATTCTTAAGAATACTTAATTTATTCTTTTTAAAAAATATTATTTGCAACTATATTTTTATAATTTTTTTTAATTTAAAAAATAGTATTCAGTTAATTATTATTGTAGAAAATTAGTAAATAGAGATTTCTGAAAGACTGCAAGTTTGCAAAATTGTTGAAACTTTTAAAAAAAAATCTGTCTTATGGATAATAAACCTAGCAATTATTATTTGAAAAAAAAAACCACAGAATTGATAAAATATTATGCTTGTCATTTTTATTAATTTTAATTTCTTTTATATTTGCAGACTTAAAAAGCATCCTACATATATATCACTTTACTTGAAATTTTAAAAAGTTGTTTTCCAGTATGTGTCAAATTACATAGTTGTAGATATTTTAATTGCTTTTTAAATCTTAAAAACATAAACTAAGAATTAATTTTCAATGTTTATTATGGCTATTTACAATTAAATCACGGTTATAAAAAGGAATTAAGTTTTCTTAAATTTGTAACAACGTCCAAAGAAATATTTATTTTAAAACATATACAAATTTATTGAGATTTTTTCTAAATTAAGTTCTATTTTAAGAAGCTTTCTTTTTTTAATGTCTGCTTTATTTTTCAACATTTGTTTTTACTTAAATAAGTATGATTACTTTCTTTAAAAAAAAAATTCTCTCTTTTTTTTTGTTTGCTTTCTGCGAAGGAGTTTAATGATATTTAAAGATATTTTTAAAAAATAAATAAATTTTAGAAATATAATTTATTAAATTATAAAATATCATATAACAACAAGATTAGGGATCAATATAGAATTAGAAAAAGTTCAAAATAACCAAAGAAAATATAAATGTAAATTTTGTAAAACATTCAAAATAACAAATTGAAAAAAAATAATACTGTATTGTTTAAATTACTACCATTGTAACATTTTCACATAGAAATTTAAAATGTTCTCAATTGGATATATTTCAACATATGATTTCTTCTGTAGGCCATATTGGATTTAGTCCAATAGTTTCTATCTAAAATTTGGCAACTAGATAAAAATATAAATGAGTTGGGTTTTTTTTTTTAGAAATTTAATATTCTTATTAGTATTAAAAGGATCTCCAATATGAAGACAATGATGTAAAAAATAACTGTTCCAAGCAGGAATTCTATTTCTAATATGTCTAAAATCACTCATAAAAATAAGCAAGAAGCTTCTTAAAGCATTATAAAGTGATCGCCAATAAAATATTCAAATAAATTCTGTCATTGAAAAAAAACATGAAAAATATGACTAGAGAATTAATTAATCAAAATAAGAATTATGAGCTATTTCAAATAAAATAAAAAAATCCCTAGTAAAATATCAGATTACTAAAGCAGAAAATTAATAAATTCCCAAAAGAAACTCATAAAAGAAATATATCATGAACTGGTACATAATTGAATTTTTAATTAAAGTATATTATAAGGAAAGTAATAGGCGTAATAAAATTAAATTATTCTTTCATTTATTATTAATATGTTGCCACTACAATATTTTGATTTGTTAACTTGTTTTATTATATAAAAAAGATAAACAAGTAATTTTAGCATTCAGTTAGTTATTAAAATTGTTATTGTTTATAAAATAAGGCACTGCATATCAAAATAAAGTTATCTAGTATAACTTTTTAATTTGATTAAAACATCCTGATTAAAATTTAACTTACTTTGCAAATGTAATGACTTTAGACTAAATATATTTAGTCAATGGGTAAAAATATATATTGTTTTTAATATATTCCCATTTATTTGATTAAAATATCTATATTGCAATAAAGGTTAATGTAGAAAATTAATAAATAAAGAACAAAGAAATTAAAGAAATAACATAAAACTATAGAATCAATTTTATTGTAGTGATTTTATTTAAGTTAAAATTAATAAGTTAGAGTGTTGTGTACATATGAGCAGAATGGGGTTAAAATATATGAATTGATTTATCATTATAAGTTGTTTAATATATTGCCATTACCATTATTAAAATCTAACATAGCATAAGTTATAATCGTCACAAATTATTATTCAATTTTAGTGTATGCAGATACCCTCACCCAAGAATAAATCAGTAAATTTACAAATATTTGTTTGAATTTTTTTAATTATTGATATGTATATAAATATGAGTGTGCGACTAAGACATATATGCTATAATGGCATTTCAGTTAAAAATATCATTTCAGTAACAAAATTTCTCACTTGGATGATTTATTAGTTTGATGATGTGGAGGAAATATTGAATTCTTAATAGAGAGTGAATAATATCAGTTTTTAATAATCTTCTATAGCACTGATGTATTAATTCAGCCTCCACACTTTATATGCATAAATATATGAATGAGATAAATTGATACTCAGTTAAGGAAGTAATTAACACAACTATAAAGGCATATGCAGCTCCATAACTAATAAATGTTGATGCTGATATTAATTCAGAACCAGAGCACTTGATATATTAGAAATCAATCAATCTTGATAAGGTAGGATTACGTTAACATTAGTTTGAAAACAAATGAGCAAGCCTGTTATTAAATGTATATTCAGAAATAAAATACAATCCAAACTATATTGTCCAAGAACTAAATGAATAAATACTCTTCTATCTCAACTATTATTATAAACCACTTTACTCAAGTTGAATCTTTTGAAATCAAAATGACAATAATTATTAAAGCTTAAGTTACATATATATATTTGTTTTATATACTGTAATTAATATATTTTTAATTTTATTTTTATATTATATTGTTAGAATTAGCATCTTTTTATGTGATTTTAGCCACAAATTTATGTTTTATAAAATGTTTCCAATGCTTTAAGGGTTGTATTCTCATCCTTGGTGTTCGCCTTAAGATAGCGTTGATCCTAATCAAAAACATATACATATAACAATTCCGGGTCGGACCTAAATGATCGATTTGATCTAAAAAGATCTGATTTCTTAGATTTGTAATAAAATATTCTATTAAGTAATACTATTATATGATGTTAGCTTTTTTCATTTTTGTAAATGTTTATTAATCTTATCTTGTTTTTGAGTTTGTGTCTTTAAAGTTACGGTGTTTTTCTAATTTTTTTTTTTTTTTACTTTACGTGTGTCTTTTTAAAGTTACGGTCTTTTTTTTTTTTTTTTGCAAAAGTAAATCAATAATTTTATTCAAAAGCAAGATGTAATAAGTAAATGTTTATTAATCTTAGATTGTTTTTGAGTTTGTGTGTGTGTCTTTAAAGTTACGGGGCTTTTTCGAATTTTTTTTTTTTTTTGGACTTTAGGTGTGTCTTTTTAAAGTTACGGTATTTTTTTTGCAAGAGTAAATCAATAATTTGATTCAAAAGCAAAACGTAATAAGTCAATGTTTATTAATCTTAGATTGTTTTTGAGTTTGTGTGTGTCTTTAAAGTTACGGGGCTTTTTCTCATTTTTTTTTGGGACTTTACGTGTGTCTTTTTTTTTAAAGTTACGGTATTTTTGGTCAAGAGTAAATCAATCATTTTATTAAAAATGCAAGACATAATTATAAATCTATCAAAAGTAATGTAATTTATATATTACAATTTAGAATTGATACCCGACTACTATTAGTAAGGACCGTCATTAAAAGACTCGATTGAAAAATGATACCCGACTAATTTCCGTTTTCTTTTCTTTTTTTTGGGGGGGGCGGGGACAGTAATGAATCAGAAAGTGGGTTGTTTTTGTTAAGTCTGTCTATATAAAAAGGGTACCATTATTGAAATACTAAATTTAAAAATGATAGCCGACTAATTTGCATTTCTTTTGACAGTAATTAATCAGAAAGTGGGTTTCTTTTTTTTTTTTTTTTTGGTAAATCTTATGTATATATAAAAACAAACAAACCGTAATTCAAAGACTCCATTGAAAAAAATCAAACCCCGTTGAATTTGCTTTTTTTTTTAAAGACAGTAATTAATCAGGAACTGGGTTGTTTTTGTTAGTGTGTAGATATAAAAACTAATCTTATTTTGAAATAATAAATGTAACAAAACAAAAAAAAAATAATACCCGACTAATTTTATTTTTTGAACAAGTAATTCCTAATAATTAGACAGTGGGTTGTTTTTGTTTGTGTGTATATATATATAGCAAAAGTAACTGGTCACGGATGAATTCTCGTGAAAATGGTACTTTTCGTGTGATTCTTTAATTTTTTTTTCCTTTCGCACCCTTAAAAGCAATTTTTGAGGGTTACCCCTTCATAATGGAATCTTCAGGACATTATTACTAAACTTACAACAGTAAAGTAAGTTACAACACATTAAAAAAAATAGATGTCTTATCAAATTTAAAAAAACTACGATTGCTTCAAATACACACACTCTCACCCGAAACTACAGAGAAAATAGATATTCTACTATTACGAGAAAATGATGAACAAAATCAACTACTACAGCAGCCAATCAAGGCATTTCTTTCTCTTTGCTTTTAGCATAGAAAAAAAAGCTATAACCGGCAGCCGTCGGGAACTCTTTCTGTGTTTTATCATAGAAAGAAGTCTCTTTGTGTTGGCTTCTGTCGCCACCTCCTCTGTCCAACATAACGTGAGGACTTTTCTGCATTTATAATGTAGAAAAATTCCTCTTTGGTTGGGTGAAGGCCGGTGAAACAGTATATTTCTAGGAATTTACCTAGACGTAGCGACATCTTAAGGTGAACACCAAGGATGAGAAAACAACCGCTTTAAGTTTTACCTGCACATCATTTTATTTCAATTAAGTATCTAAAATTATTTTGCATGTAGATGAATAAGCACATATTATGGTGTTTTTGTTTCATTTTCATATATAGGTGTAACTGTTAAAATTTCATATCTAATTGTACATAATATTTATTTAAAAAATTAAAAATTTAAGGTCATCATCAATTAACATAATTGTTTATATATCAAATAATTATGCTCTTTTATATAATCGATGCAAAGTAAAATAATATTACTGGATCATCAGGAATTTATATTTAATGAATTGGTTATGATAAAAATATAAGAATAATAAAATATAAAATTGTAATGTGAATAAGCAGTATAACTTATACAATCTATATTTAAACATGACATATTTATTTATGGCATTCAGTAATGAAAATCTTGTGTCATTTCAATTTTACTTTGGTATTAGTAAAGATATGTACTTTATTATTAATATAAAATTCATGAATTAAGTTTGAGAAGATTATTGAAACAGATAAAACATAATCAATGAAATTGATTGTAGAATTACACTTGGATGAATATCAAAAAGAAATTTGCCTATGTGCTTGAAAAGGGAGTGTTTAAATAAAAGTATTTTACCAATTCTTGCATGGGATATAAATCTTGGACACTTAACAGAAAAGAAATACAGAGATTTTACATCACACCTCAAAGTATAGAGAGGTTTATGATGGACAACAAAAAATATTGAAAATAAAATACCTGGGTGAGAAAACAAACAGGTGTCATTGACATCATTAAAAGAATTAAGCGAATAAAATAGAGATGGGCTTGTACTCTGATAGAAGAAAAAATAGTTGGACAGTTGAAATCTTGAGGGTTTCCAAGTGATTGTAAAAGACCTAAAAATAACTACATGTGAGATGGATGACTAAAATAGGGAAGTTTGCTGGTGTGATGTATAGATGAAAACCTATTGATCAGAAAAACTTGATAAAGCTTTGGGAAACCCTCATCCTGTAATAGATAAAAAATTATGTTAGTGATTGTATTAGTTAAGACTAGGACACAGCTTAAATAAGACTTATCATTTAATGAAAGATTTTATGCTTGCCAATAGTTGGGCAGGATTGCTAAAATGATTTTTTTATGTGGCAGCTAATGCAAGAATAAAAATAGTAAAAGCTCATAGAACAACTTGGTATTATCATGATAGCAAAGTACATTGATCTTAGTTATTATTAATCTTCTTTTATTAAATTATATTTACACAATGAATTAATATACATGTTTTTAAACATAAATGTGAGAAAGACAAAAACTGCTTGGATTCATTTGCAAACCATGTAATCTTCAATCCAGGAATAATTTGATGCCACTTAGTGTATATATGATTGGGTAATTCTTTAGATTCCAGGTTTACATCAATGATTAATAAATAATATTTCTAAAGTAATCAATATATTAAATTATAAATCTATGTGTAATGTGATTGTTTTGCATGACTATATAAATGAAACATCAGTGTCATATTGCACATAATCCCATATAATAATAAGGATGATGATGAACAGGCACAATTCAACTCCAAAAAAGAGAGAGAAAATACTCTTGAAAATGAGTTTTGCAATGGCTATACAAACTGAACTATGAATTTCAACACCCATGTATAGAATATGTTGGTTCATTTTTCTCTTTACTTCATATTTTGTAAGGTTGTCTTTTAGTTTCCTAAGCATATTAGTTTTCTTTCTGAAATATTTCAACACCATATCTAATTGTAGCTCTCCAATGTATTCTATTCATGGTAACATCTTTTAATAGAAATATTTGCCATTTTACTTTTTTAGAATGACCTTGAGATAATCCTTATAACATAGATGTCTACTTCTCCAATGAAATGCATGTTCAAGTTTATCATAAAACATCTTTTTAAGTTTTCCATTGTTCATTCATCTTACATGTTCAATCCAATAAAAGCATAATGTTACAATAATGATCTTAATAGTATCACAACCAGCAAGCTGAAGAGCATATTGATTAATTTTACAATTTTGCTATTACATTTTTAAAATTTTACAGATGCTTAAATACAAATTTTATAACACTTTATATTATACTAATAGGATATAACAAATTAGGTAAAATAATAGTTCAATATACAACTAATTTAATAGCAGCAATTATTTCCCTATTGTGAAATATACTATCTTTTAACTGCTTAAAAGCATAACATTGGAGCTTTTGTTCAACCCCTAACATCTCAGTTCACCTTTCTACTTATAAAATTACTTAAGTATTTAAACTGATTTATATTTTCAAGCTGATGACCATCCAAGCTAAAAGTTGCTGAGGATGTTTCTTCCATCACTGGATGATTAAGAATTTAAGTTTTTCAACATTTTTAATAAACCAAGATCATTATATAAGTTGCAATCAAAGCATTAAGAACCTGCTGTATATTACCTTCTGAATTGGTAAAAATAGAACAATCATCAGAATACTGTAAATCCAGAATCCAAAAAGAACTTTTTGTTTTTTCTTTAATTGATTCAAATTAAAAATGTCATTATCAAATCTGTAATGTATCTCAATTCCTGTTTGTTTAAGCTGCTACAATTTCAGAGACCACTGGCATAAAATTGGAAAAATATTGTAGTAAGTACGCACCCTATTTGACACCAGTTTTTATTTCAAAAGTATCAGATTTTCCACTAATAACACTTTCTCACATTTCATCATGTAGAAACTGTATTATATGAATACATTTTGGAGGATAACCAATTGATTTCAAACAATGCCATATATTTGTTCTATTAATTGAATCAAATGCCTTCACAAAATCAATAAAAACAATACATAAAGCACTCCTTTGCTATAAATATTTTTCTTGAATTTGCTGTGCAACAATAATCATATCTATATTTTTTCTTGTCTCTCTAAAACAATATTGAATCTCTGGTAACCATTTATCTATAACTGGAAGCAACTCAACAAAATTATTGAAAGTACTTCTGCTGTAATAGATAATAATGATATTTCATGGTAATTACTACAATCTTGTCTATTGTCTTTGTGTTTGAAAATTGGAACAATAAAATCAGATGGCCTAACTTCCTGAGTCCAGATATTCTTATAAAAATTCCAAAATTTTTGAAGTTAATATATTACCACCATATTTTAAAACTTCTTCAAATATTTATCAGGACCTGAAGCCTTTCAATTTTTAAGACTACAAAGAGCTATTTGACTTCATTAATCTGAATATCTTTATCCAAATCTAAGTGAGTAAATAAAATATATATATAGTTAAAAGTTGACATTTCAATTCTTGTATCACTATTCAGAAGATTTTGCCTCTGATTTAACCTTTCCACTTGTTCAAAAAATATTGTCATCATATAAATAAAATCATTTCTGAATTTAATAAGATTGTTATACCATTTCCCACATCCACGTGTTGTTTTCAATACATCAGAAAAATTCTAAAATAACCAAGATGAGCAAATATCTATTTTCTTTGCACTTTTAATTCACCAATCATATTTAAACCTTCTTATCAGTTATTGAATTTCTATCTTCAGATCATTATATTTATTGTAAAGTTACACATTTAATCTATTATTCTGGAAAGAAGAAAATGTCATGTTTCCTTTTAATTAAATCACTAATAATAAGATCATTGTCAAAAAACCAATTATGATTCTCCTTTTTAGTGAAACTAAGAATAGATTTTCTTGTACCTATAATACACTTCTTAAGAGAATTTCGTGCTTTATAATACAATAATCCTGGACTCCAAATTTGTAATTGAAGTGTTTATTAGTTTTTGAAATTTGCTCAGTATAGATTGGAATATCCATTTGAGTGCAACTATCATTTTAACATTAGAGTATACTAATCTCTGATCTGTCCAATAATCTAAGCTTGTAAGTGCTCATGTAATGTGAACTTCTTTTACGTTCTGACTTCTAACTGTAATGTAATATATTAAAGATCACTAAATTGAATGTGACTGCATTACTGTTACTTTAAAATGATTTTTTCTGCGTAACTAAAGTGGTTATAATAGGAAATCCATGTGTTGTACACTGATTCAATAATAACATATCACTTATAGTGCCAAAAGCAATATTTCCAATAATCTTTGACCAAAGTATACTATTTATACTAACACATGTTAAATATGCAGGAAGAAAATTTTGATCTTGTAATGGTGTTACTGTAAAAATGCTTTCCAATTGTCTGAATATTCTAAATCATGTTTAGAACATAGGCATTAATAAAATAAGCACTACTACCATTATTCAAGATGAAGTTTAATATCATTAACATTTCATGATACAATGCAGAATTCCAACAATAGAAGATACTTTGATTTTACAGCAAATCCAATAAAATGCATTCTTCTTTTACTGACTCACCTGCATTTTCAAAAAAGAACTTGATCCTTCCATCTCTTCTAATAAACTTTCTTCCTCTGAGAGATGAGTTTCATTAAGAACAGCTATATCAATCTTAAACCTTAACAATTCTTTATCCACAAGTGCAGTCTGTTCTGATCTTGAAGAGTTTGTATGAGTAAAATTTACACATTTCATGTACTTATATTTTAAAAAAAAATTGGTTTCTAATATCTACCATTATTACTGATATTATTATTACTAGTCTTATTATTCCTATCACTTAAATGAGTAATCTTCTAGGTGAGATTATCAATATATAGCAATTTTTATATCATAGTTTATAAGACCTTTCACTTCCATGGTAGACACATATAATTTTCCCAGCTGAAACTCCTGTCTCACTTAAATCCAATTCCAAAATGACTCATTAATGATTATATAGTCTTAATCAAAGATATAACTAAGGACTGCCAGTCTACTTAGTTTAGTCCTGCCATTACTTTCTTAACATGAGGGCGTGAACTAAAAATAAAATAAAAAGAAATTGAGTAAGAAATGTGTGCATATAGTTAAAGAATGAAAATATTATTGTGCAGACATACAATCCCATTGTCACGATTAATGTATAAGTTGTCCAATGGCATGAGAAGCTCATGGTGACTGAGCTTTACAATAACTTAAATGACTGAAAAAGAAAAACAGAAAGGAAAAAACTGTTTGCATCAGAAGTAGTACTTAGCTTTTCATGAAGCAACATCCAATTCTACAAGGTATCAGGAACTCTTGATTTGCTAGTTTATTTGTTATTCATAGTTGGTCTTCATATTTAAAGGCTATTACACTATATGCCATCTGTATATATATATATTTCCATTCTGACTGACTGACACATATGTAGATAATTATATAAAAAAATATAAAGATGTGTAAATATTAAAAAGCTTTGCATAATGCTGATCCCAGTTTAAAGTCAGATCATTCCTAGAGCCAGCATATGCAAACAGTTAAGCTACTAACATAATAAAAAAAATAATCCTTATCAAAATTAATAAAGAGATAGAAGATTAAGTTAATTTTATATAAGAAATAATATGGGAGAGGTACAAATTAGTACAAGTTAGAATTTAAAAATTGTTTTACTAGATTAAAGCAGACATTTAAAATTAGATTTAAATAAAATAAATTGATGTATATTATTTAGCTTATTTTAATTACAAGGATATGCTGCATAGATTATAAAGTTCATTAAAAGAGAGGTAAAAAGTTGTTTGACGTATAGGGACATTTGAGCTTGTACATTCACAGGTCAATTTGAAATTATCACAGTTATGTAATCAATTCATATTTAAAATATAATAAATCAACTTTTTTAAAAATATATATAAAATATAGTTATTAATTAAATAAATAAAAAAATGTTTTGTTTTAAGGGAAAAAATCTAATTAAATATTTTAACTTCAAGATGTTGTGATTATTTTTATCCTTGTTGTTGTTAATAATTGTTGTTTGGGTTTTTGTTTAAAATAAAACTATTTATATTATAAATAAACTCTTTAAGTCTAGGTTTCAAGTAAAGCTTTTGTCGTTGTTGTTTCTAAAGGGCAAGACATAAATTCAATTATATCTGATTTAAAAAATAAATAATAAAAATATTTTTGTGCATAATAAATGAATCTTATTTAATATATTCTCTAAGTGGACAATAATCTAAACATTTAATCTTCTTTTTTGGCAATAAAAATCTGCCTCTTATCTCCATTGCAATCCTGCTAAATTCCAGCAGAAGTATATTTTTTCATGCCTCATGATACAAATTTGCAAGAAAATTGATCAAGTATGGCAGAACAAATAATTTTGTTTTTCAACATATGGGTTTATCAATGTAAAATAATACCTTAGCAGAGGAATGCTTTGTTTTCTATAATTCATTTATGTTTTCTAATAGAATTTCAAACAAATGTAAGATTTGTTATAAATGCTATTATTTCCACATATGAAAAAAGATAATAAAATACATTGATTTTCTCTTGATTTTAATTTAAGATAAACTTTTATATATTTAAAGTGTCTTATATTTATAATATCATTTTATGTTTATTTGAAAACAAGATTTATATGGTAACAGTTTAGAAAAAGTAGATCTCAATTTAATATAGTGTATTAAAATTTGAAAGAATTTTGCTACTTCTAAATTTTTTTAAAGAATTAATTGCTGTTACTGAAATATGCTTAAAAGTATTTTAGATAATACATTATAATTAATTTGCTTAAAAGATAGTTTTATATTTTATCCTCTTTGTTTTAAAAGATCAAAATTTAAGTTAAGAGATAAATATTTGCAATATGCAGAGGATTATGTGTATGTGCTTTTAAATATATATATATTTTTAAAGTGTCACCCGCAACCCGGGCAACTGCCTGCAAGTGCAAGGCAGTCGCGCTGACCTCTCGATCACCAATGCAAGACTAATATTTAGATTGAAATCAGTGATAAATCTTTATTATTATTATGAAATAAATTATTGAAGTAAGTTAAAGTTGTTATTATATTTTCTTTGATAAAATAAATTTGAAAATATTAACTATTGATGAAGTAAACTAAAAAATTTGAAACAGATAAGATTCTGGAAATGGAAGGAGCATTTAATTGGTACGCACACACCATGTCTTGATTTTTTTTTCATGTGTCAAGCGAATCCGAGACAACTGCTTGTAAGGCGGCTGTGCTCACCACTTGACCACCAACAGTCTTGATTTGAACTAAAAATCTATACATTGCGCAGCAATTAATTCACTTGAATATTTTTTAATATTAAAATATAGATTTATTTTTGTGTAAACTATATAATTTACAAAGTATGTATGTGCAACATAATTCTGGCTATTTAACCATTGTTTTAATGTGTTTAGTTTCAAATAAAATCTTTGATATTAAATTCTTATTATTTCAATTTGCATATGTGTAAATGAAAATAGATGATAATAGATGATATAATATAAAAAAATCATATAAATGCATTTTATCATTAAGTATATAATATTATATCTAAATACACCTTTACCCCACTTAATGATTGGCTACTTAGCGATATTTCACAATAGCGATCATCATCAATTTGTACTCATTATTTCGATTTACAATTGATTATTCACTATAACGATTGGGAAAATTTTTAAAAATATTCTTTTTTGGCAGCCATCTTGAATTTTGCATCACTGATGACATCAGAGAATATGTATTTTAAATTCATTTTACCCAAAAGCAAAAGTACATTACTGTATAGCACATACAATATTTTATTCATAAAACATAATGGTAGTGCTGCATTCAGTATTATGAATATAGAATGTATAAACTTAAAATATATATAATTACTGAATCTATAATACTGTATACATCTAAGTGTCGAATGTCTTTAGAAAAATTAAATTTTATTTAAATATAATGTATAATATTTGGATTATTTAAATAAAGTTTAATTTTTCTACACATTCAACACTTATATTAGATGATGAAAACAGTACAACTAAAATACCATCATCTCAAACTTTCAGGAAAACACTAAATATTAATATTAAATTGTGTGTGTGTGTTCCTTAATTACGTACACTCAAGTGGTTTCAAATCAAAAGAAAAACATTTTTAAAAAAAAGTTTAAAAAGAAAAACAGATTGCATTTAAAATAAGTGTTAATAAATAATCTTTCTACATGAACAGGGAGAGGGGAGGCACTATTATATTACTAAAAATATACAGTAAGAAAAATAAACTTAGCTGTATGTTTTAAAAAATTAGAAGTTAGATTTTTTTTTCTTTTAAAATAAGTTGATTTTTTTATTTTTCTAAAGTTGACTGATTTACGATATGCATTAAGCCTTTTGTTACTCTGGAGTACAGTAATAAGTCTTTATGTTTAATGAAATAATTTATAATTAAACATTGTTTTTTAATTTGAATAATTTCACATAAGTAATAAATATAAATGTACAATAATATGTACTGTAATACAAATTTGAAAAAATGCACTTCAGTGTGGATTTTTTTTCGTTACGATGAAAACCTTCTGCGGAAGAATATAAAAACTCTTCAATTCAAATTTAGTTTCACTTTCTTTTTCTTTTTGCTGTACTGTGCTTTTTAAACAGTAAAAATATGCATTTTTTTTTCTAGTGATATAAAACTTTTGTTTTTAGATACCGTATTTAGTCATCATTGCCATGAAAAAATCAAAAAAATCTTTGAGCTTGGAAACTAATATGGATATTTTACATCGACTGGAACCGACCAATTTTTTTCCCATAGATCCCCATTATAAATACATATTCTGTATATGATATTCTTGCTTAATGATGAGTTTTGGAGGACCAATTGCCATCACTAAGCAGGGTAAAGGTGTATACATAAATTCATAACATTTAAATACAAGTATAGTATATATTTAAGCTAGATGTAATTAGAAGGAATTTGAATCCAGACTTTCAAGTTTCATCAATTATCCATCATATACAACTGATACACATGTCCACATATATGTGGAAAAGAGATCTCCGATTTATATACTTCATGCTGAAGCAGCATTCATCATTTAGTCCAGATCATCATTATCTCTCACACATATATGTAATCAGTGATCAGTTTTTAGCAAATCTTCAAATTTTAATGAACAGACTTCAAACTTCTCCACTCTCCAACTCTTTATCCATCTGTAATATTGAAAATCAGATGATGGCATATTCAAACCCCTTGTTTGCTAATTTTGTTGTGTAATGGTACACATTTAAGCCATTTCATCACTGTCAAATAATAAATGAAATATCGTCAAATAAAACCAAATACAAATTTAAAAAAGAAAATTAATAAAGTTGTTTAAACCAATATATATAAATTGCACAGATGGAAAACGATTCAATAATTACTTAAAAGTAAGTTAAACTAAAAAAGTAAAAATCTAAAGATAAAAGACTAATATTTTTTTAAAGTAATGTAAAAGAAAATAATAAAAATGTTAATTAGTTTCTATTCAAAAAACTATATTTAAATCTTAAATAGAATGGAAATGATTGTTCTATTTTAAAATGTAATAAATGTAAAGAAAATAAGCCCTTGAGGCACTTAAACAATGGAAAGTCAGATAAGAGATAAAAAATTAAAATATTGTGGTGTTTCCCACTTTGAAGCAGGTTAGCCAATGCAGTTACCAACAAACACATGGTCCAGAAAGAAAAACCATCATCGCCAATAAGATCAGATTGATCGATCTGAAAATTTGGTGATAAGGAAGATGGAATACTATAAAAAAAAATTGAATAGAAGATAATAAATTGAATATTGATTAACTATTGATTGAATGGTGTGACTGGTTAGAAATACTTCACAGTTATACTGTGGACTCCATGATGTAGGGATCTCACAATAAATTTCATTTCCCTTATTTGCACTGACTGAAGCAGGCTCATGATGGTTCCTGTATAAATGGAAAGCAGCAGTTTCATCCCCAAGGAGAACAATCTACAAAATGTGATAACTAGGATGGACTTCCATAAATCTGTCACAATCTGGAGGATTCATAAAGTCTTATCATAGGAAGTATAAATTTTAATATTCAATATGAACTTTTAGATATCTTAAACAAACTTTCAAGTAGTAGCCTGCTTTTATATGATGAGTCAAAAAACCCTTTAAATTGTTATTATTATTTATGTATAATGTTTGCTATCAATCACTTCCATTTTTGTTAACCAAATTATTAAATTCAAAGTTAAGTGTAGATAGCTGCATAGATTTGTTAAGTTTAGATTAATTTTGGACTATTTGTTTTGTAGTTGAATTGATGCTGGTGGGGGGGGGTGCACAGCATTTTATATCAATGTAATCTGAAGCCCATTATCATACAGGGCTTAGGGTCCAACTGAATACATGGCCCAACAGTGTAGCCATCACATTGTTATTGGTGGTAGAAATATTCTCTACACCATTTGATTTCTTATGCTCTCTGGATTGGGACTATAAGTTGGCAAGGACCACTTTCCCTCCATATGGAGTATTTTGTTTTCTCAATATATGGTTTCTTCACCAGACAGATGTACATTCCTGTACTGGATGAGGATCATTTCTTTAATAATATCATACTACAGACGCACATTCCTGTTGGCATAGTTGTATGCTAACATCTTTGGGTTGCATTGGTTATGTCTATGTATCAAGAAGCTAGCATTGGTTTAACTGTGAACTTTTAACTTGAGGTTAAATGATTTGAGAGTCTTTTAATGTGTAATTTATGTAATCTATTTGCACTTAACACAATATAAAAATATTAATAAGTTTTCATCTGTGTATATTAAAATAAATATCATTTAAATTTACAAATAATGTTTAATCCTAATCATCAAATGTGTTTTATATATGTTATGTGAATAATAAATGTTTGTCTTATTAGCACTGGCAGTGACTTATTATTTTATCTTAATTAATAATACTTTGAAATATATAATTAAAAATACATTTGAAAAGATATATTATAAAACTCAGCTACTCCTTGAGCTAGTGACTAGGGCTGTTGGTCAACAAAAGTTGAATCTTGCCCTTACGTATCTGCCTACTTTATAAATTTTCTATGTTCTAGTAGCCTAGTGGCACACTGGCATGGCAGATAGGGAAAGAGTTTCCACACAATTGTTATAGTTTCCTTGCCCATGTTGCATTAAGATGGAGTGGATGACTGAAGGGGGCTTAAAAGTCTGGGTTCAAATCCCTCTAATTACATCTAGCTTAAATATATATACTATACTTGTATTTAGATATTACAGATTCAGCCTATATTCTGCCCATCACTCTTTCTATATATTTAAATGATTTTAAGATCCTACATATGAGGGATCAGAATGACTTACAGTCAACATGGGTATGACAATAAATTGGTATGATAACAAATTTTCCAAACAAAGGTTTTGACCATATCATCATGAGATTTCAATGATGTGGGTAGCTGAAGAGTTGGAGAGTGGGGGAAGATTGAAGACTGTCCGTTAAAGTTTGAGGATTTTCTATCTAATCAAAACCAAGCACTTATTATATATACATGTGGGAGATGATGATCCAGACCAACTGATGAGTGCTGATTCAGCACAAAATACATACATTGGATATTATCTTTTTCACATGGATGGATCATGTGTATCAGTTGTATAAGATAGTGTGGATGACTGAAGGGAGCTTGAAAGTCTGGATTCAAATACTCTCCAATTAAATAAATTCAGACTTTATTTTCTATTTATAGATATTAAATTATTGTTAAATGTTGCCCAAAAGCATAATCATCTGGAGAAGTATAATAATTTTAACTTTATTTACTAACATTATATTTATTATTAATAAGGTAAAACAAAAATGTAATTAATATATATATATTGAGACAGTTATGTGTCACATGGCATACAACAATATAATAGTGTGTTTGCATATATATATATTAAGTTGAAAGAAAAGATAGAAATAAACACAGATAAAAAAAATTTGTAGATATTTTCTATATTACACTGAAATAACAGTTAAGGTATAAATATTTTTGAATTTAAAAAAAATATATATTATATACATTAAACATTTAAAAAGGTCTAATTAACATTTCATTAAATCTGATTTTGAAATTAAAACAAGAATTTTTAATGATAGATACACTAGTAATTATAAAATTCCACTATTTTGATTAGTAAATTTTTTTGTAATTAATGCTTGCATAACATATTTTAATAAAATTCCACAAAGTTGTTTTTCAAAGTTGAATTGAAACAGAGTCATTAACTTTTTCCAATTGAGATAGGAAAAACTTATAATTTTATTGCATTATTTTTTCCCACCCTGACTATAAAAAAATTGGAAAAACCATTAGAAGATAATTTTTTAGAGTTTTACAGATTATTAATGAACATAAAGTGAAAACTGAAGGCAGAATAGTGCAAGTCTAGTTGCTGATACTAGTTCACCATGGTAGAGTTTTGATTCACATGGAGGATAGGGTCAGATTTTCTGTGATTAATAAACCTGTATATATATTGTGTACTAGATGGCTGGTTTGCCTGAAGTTTATCAAATGATAGAGACTAAATGGAGCTGATCGAATGCCATAAGTTATCAGATTATACATTTACCCAAAAATGGCAATAATCCAGTCTACTGTTTAGAAGGGCCAAGCTTACCCAGAGAGTCCATCAGCTTGCTAAAGAATTGGTTTATATGAACACTGTTTTATCTATATAACAGATAAAAATACTGCATAATATAATAAAGTATAGCTGGTGAGTGATATATATATTGAGAATGATAGTATTTTAAATAATTTCTTGAAATGACATTTAAAATGTCCAATTAACAATTTTTAAAAGTAAATGATTTTTGTCAATTAAAAGTAAAACAAATAAATAATTTATGCTTGCATTAAAAGTCTACAAATGATTGATTCATAGACAATTTTATTTTGAAAAAAGAATGTAAACTCCAAAAATCTTTTTAGTTTAGGGAATAAAAAATAAAAACTTGCTGGAGTACTTTTTAAAGAAATGTTTATAATTAATCAAGAGTAATCTTTTAAAAGAAAAAGAAAACCTTTATGAAAGACTGTCAAATATTACTTTTTTTTAAAAAAAAAAAAAGGAAAAACTTTTTTTTACTATTACATAAGGAATGAATTAATAATTGATTTATGTTATTGTTTTATATATACACATGTATATGTGAATTTTCTGTATACTTTGACATTGAATTATTAAGAAAATATAACATGGTTTATTATGTTTATTTTTTTTAAATGTCAGTGTGTGCACACATTTTTTAGCACATACACATATATATTGAATCAGTCATTATTTATATATCATTAAAATGAAGCATCTTTTTTATTGATGCTAGTATGAGAGCCAAATCTGAGATTTCAAAACATTTTTCTGTTTCTGGTTTTCCAAAAAAAATTCCAAGGGTTTAAATTGATTATGCTTTGTTAATTTTTCTTTGAAGTGCTGATATATAGGTTGTATCATATTGTGTCCAACTGCAATTTTACCATTCCTTTCTAGTGCCATGGAAACTCTGTTTATGGAAGAATAGCTCAATGTTTATTAAATGTATTTATGGGTTCACGTGTGTTAGACAAATTCTTTTTTAGTTGCTAGATATTGCTTTAGTTTATTATATGTTCGATTATATAGCTGTGTCAGTTTTATTGTATTTTCTAATTGTGAGTGACTGTTTTTGTCATGACAATTCTTTTGTGTAGTTCATCTGCTAACATGATTAATTTAGAGCAGTGGTCTTCAACCCTTAGTCCATGGACCAGTGCCGGTCCACAGAAGTTTACTGCTGATCCACACTAGACTGACAGGAAAGTTTGTAATAACAAAATAATAAGATTTTAAACTTTTAATTAATATAAACAATTTTTATTTATTTTTTTATCGCAATTGCTTAAATAAAATTAATTATAAATTAAAATTTTATTTAAATTATTAGATAATACTATAATTACTAAATAATAATCAAAGGAATTTATCTGAAAATGCAATCTTTAAAAGACAAAACATCAATCCCATGATAATTGCACCACTTTTTACACATCAATTTCTATACCTAGTAGGTATTCTGTATTGTGTCAGCTCATCTATTGATCACATATAGCAAAATTTATTGCATTTGTATCTTTATTTTGTGTGACATTTCTTTTTGAAATTGTAAACTTCACAAAATGGAGACAGATCATTGATGATAATTTCTCTTCATCGAGAATGTAAATATATTATCTTTTTTTTTTTTAGCAAAATGACATCTTTATAATGATTATTTTATTTCTATGTGACACTTTACCAAAACAACTTTTCGTTCTGTTTCTTTTTTTTAATTAGATAAAAATGAAATTAAAATAATGCCAGATTCAAAATTTAAAAAAAAAAAAAAGTTTTTTATTATACAAACTCCATATATATATTATAACGGTCTGAAAGAATAGAAACTTATCATAATCTGCACTACAGGGCGCCACTAGGCATTTGAACCTAGAAAATTTATATAGTAGGCAGGTATGTAAGTTTGAAAAAAATTTTTTTTTTATTTATTTATATATTTTGATTCTGACCATTATCCCAATGTCACCAGCTCAGTGGAACAGCAGAGATAATAAAATAATTCTTATCTAAAAACATTTTCAAAATAAAGGAAACCACTGCCAGAAATAACACACGAACATTTATTTAAACATATATAAGATTTAAAATTATTTTAGTATCAGTTTTACATTTTAAAATTTAACTTACATTTTTAACTTTGATTTTAGATTTTAATTTACATTTTAATTTTTATAAGTTCACACAGATGGATTTATAAAAGTTTGTTTTATAATGTTGAGTATAGACGATTACATAGTTTACACGGTTAAAAACATTTCAAAATAAACATAAACGATCAAAATATAAAATCATGGATGGAATTGCAGAGGGAAATTTATAAGAAACCCAATGGCATTCATCATAAGATGCCGCATTGACACCAATAACTTAAAAGACATCCGAATAAATACATTTTAGTTACTGTAAGGTATCATTATTTACCGAATGTCTATATATTTTGATCAAATATGAAAACCAAAAACATAATTAACCGATAACGAATCTATGCAAGCGTCTATACCCAACTTAAATTTAATGCATTTAGAGTGTCGAGTATGAATAGACTACATAGATTGCATTTGAAAAGAAAATATTTTATCCCTTATTTAACCTTAGGCCAAAAGTTTGCAGTTAAACCAACTTTAATCCATCTGATATATCGATGTATTCAATGTAATACGAATATGACAGCACAAATATAGGTTAAGAGAAGAAATTGACTCTTGTCCAGATAGGAATACTACATTTATCTGATGAGAAGAGCAATAAAAAAATAAACTCCATAGGAAGGGACTGTGGTCCTTTTTGCTGACTTACGATCCCATTCCATAGGCAAAAAGGGGGTGTAGGCTTATACTAGCGATTCTTCCCATAGTGAACCTCATACTATATCTACTAATTACACCAATATATCCAATCCATTGACCCAATTCAACTACGAAATGAATAACCTAAGATTACCCTCCCCTAATAAAACTTCACAAATGTATATAGCCATTCACACCCGACTTAAATTTAACATTTATATAATTTAGTTTAATGAAAAACAGAAATCATAATAAAAACTTAAAGAACAAAAAAAAATAAATAAATAAATGGAAATGATTTTACAAAAGAAATACATCAAATAAAATTATAACTAATTTAGTCAGGAAATTCTTCTATTTAAAATATTGAAAAGTTTAGCATTTAGATTTCTTTTTGTTTAGAAATGTTCATTAATTATATATTTCTTACTGTTTTGAAAAATGTCCATAGTCTCTGATTTCTTGTAATGGAAGGTGTTAATTCCCACAAAGTCATAAGGAGATCGGTGTGCAGTTAAACAATGGTCCTTTATGGTTGATGGTATTCTTCTGGGCCTTGATGTCCTGTGGTCCGCAATATTGGAAAATGATGTTTTATTTTTTTTGAACAACTGAAGGAATTGAAAGTGCGTCTTTCAATCCCTTCTCCTCCAACCCTCTCCAACTTAACACATATCTGTCCTCTCTTAATAATAATCCCTTTTTTATTTCCAAACCTTTCCTTTTATATTAATTTTTCAGATTAACTCAACATTACGTCACGATGATGATGTCCCTTTTGTTGAGGTCCGATTCCTGAGAGATTTCTTTTTATTTGCTATTAGTTTCTATTGTTTTCTCCTATCTGACCATTGATTATATATTATGAAATGCCCAAAGGCTAGTTCACTTGGACTAATTAAAATAATCATTTCCATTTTTCAATAACATTAATTAATTTTTTTATCTTTAAATCTTTTAAGTCTTTTTCTTGAAAATTTAGTTTTAAAACTTTTTCTTTTTTTTAATAAAGTTTTTTTTTTTAATTTCTCATCTGTGCGATTTTATATATATTAGAGTTTAGATGATTTTTTAATCTTCAATTTTTAATTCTTAAAAAATAAATTTTTATTTGCGAACTTTTATTTTTTTATGTTTAATAATGAAAAAAATAATGTAACAGCATATGTGCCCATTACTATATATATATTATAATGGGACGATCCTTTTCAGAACTCGAGGAAATCACATCTAACTATATTCGGACTTTGAGTTTTCTTATAGAATGCCATGGATTATGTGATTTAAAATATAATCCAATTCACTCCTCTATTAATAACCTCGTTACTCTCGAAATTCGAGCTCAGAGTAGAAATCGCAATTGACTCTCTTCAGGCATTTCCACAAATATCCCATAGTAATGATAAATTTAGTATCAGCTATATATAACTTTCTTATAAATATTAAATCACTAAGTTGATTCAATATATATATATATATATATGCATGAGTATGTATATTTATAATTATTGGTTTTATAAAATTACTAAATAAAATAAACAAACTAGACCTGTTTAATTTTAAAATCAAGTTTAACACATTTTAATCCGTAATAGAAACAAAAACATCATCTCATAAATAATAAAAATATTAAAATTTAGAATCTTAATCTGTGCTTATATTTAAATACAATAATAAACTATTTCACATTCAGAAAAAACATAATGTAATCATTTACATATATATAATTTAAAATCATGTGTATAATAAATAATACACATGATACATTATAAATCTATGTCTTGTGTCATTAAAATGATTCAGTGTGTATTATATGCCTATATAAGATAACATCCATTCACACTAGATTAATAATAGAATGTATTCTGATATTAGTTATTTATGTTTGAAAAGAAATTATGTTAATTGTCAATTCAATTTGGAATATAATAAAACTTACTTCCAAATTGAAATAATTTAAAAACTTTTACCTTAGTCAGCCATCATTTTCATCAGAGCATATATCAAAATATCAACATCTAAATTTTATTAAATAAATAAAAATAAAATGTTCATTTTATCAGTGCTCCACTTATTCTGTTAAAATCAATTTAATATATGAAATAATTTCTCTACGTAAATATAGTTATCCACGAAGGAAATAAAGTTAAGGGTTATTAAAATACACAATGAAGTAATCCAAGACGAGAAAGAATAACGGTTTTATATCCCTCCTTAGACGAAATAAAATGACGATGAATGTTGAAACATAAAGTTCATTGATCATCCTTCGAAGAGGCAATCCAGATATTCATTCTTTTAAATATTTGCGTAGTAAAATATTTAACATCTTCTTCAATATAATACTCCATTATTAAGGCAGCTTTTTAAATGAGAATTACGATGATTATACTTTAGGCATTGAGTAGGAATAAATTTACATGTTCAGGTTTAAAACATCAGCAGAAATCCTTGGCATAAATTGTCTAGCCAGAGAACATCTTTATAAATTTTTGTCTTCTTAAATATATATTTTGAAAACTCATTTCGAAGATGTTGATAACTCTTATAACCTTGTCAATTTCAATGATTATTTTTTTATAGTTCTTTATAATATTAAAAGTAAGTAAATTAATTACTTGAAGTAGGTTTTAAAATAGTGAATCTTCTTTTTTTTAAAAATGTGTTCTAAATTTGAACACATTTAAATTTACAGATGTAGTTCTTGCCTTGATAACTAAATAGAAGATTATTGTTATATCAATATTAGTTCATTTTTATACTCTATTAATTTCTGCAAGCATATCACATAATCATGTTCATGCTCTCTATTGTTTAAAATATACAATTTGTAATGAACCCCAAACATTTATTTTCTTTGTTTCAACTGATAAAAATGCAATGTTGACTTAAGGCTTTGTCAAATGTCAAGTTTTAGTTATTAAAAAAAAATACTATTAGTTGTAAACATTTATTCATGTGTGTGTATAAACAAATTAGAATTATTCATTTTTAGAATTATTCTTTTAATACTAACTAGTTTATGTATATAGCTGATATATGAAAAGCTTAAGATAGGTGTAAGTTATTTATATCTATTGATTCGATATAGGCACAGTTAAATTCACAAAGAAACACAAATTGTTTTAGGTGAGGCTCATATGGTACTCTCACATTACCCCCTTCCCTAAAAAGTTCAAATTTTATATTTACCATTAAAATTTGGACACTTAATGTGTGTCAATGTATGCATTAAATATAAAGTTGTGGAGCTTATTTTTCTTTCTTGCTTTTATCAACCCTTATTATTTATTTTATTTTCTAACCCTTTTCTTTTTCTCTATACTAAACATCATTCAGTTTAACCAGAAGGACAAGGAGGTTCATATATATATATATATATATATATATATATATATATATATATATATATATATATATATATATATATATATATAGGGTTCTTTCTTTTTCTCTCCTTTTTTATTTTTCTTTAATGGATTCATTGTTATGTGCCTCTTTTATAGATGACACATATATTTGTTTGGTATTCTCCATCCTGCTTTTCTTTAAGACTTATGGACTCTTTTGAGAACTATCCAAAACATAAGAACATCCATCATTCAGCATGGATTAACTCTTAAAATAGTTTTAGTTTTCAGGTATCCTAAGAATTAATTTTAATTGCTTAACATACCCTCATCAAAGAAAATTAATGTCTTTTTTGACTTATATACATCCTTATACATATATATATATATACCTATATACTTTTAAATGAAAACTTTTTCTCCCCTTACCTATTCTAAATGATCTTTTCTTTCAATATTTTACTTTATACATAAGTAAAATGTGGTAAAACATTTTTAATTTGTTTGACCAAAATAGGGTTTTAAAGCTCTAGCATTGTAAGTGCCTTTAATGTCTCCCTTTATATTTATCCAGAATGCATTGGGACCTGTTTGCTTTATGATAGTATAAGGTCCTTCATATTGATGGTAAATCTTTTGATATTTGCTCTCTTGGGGTTTACTCATATGAGGTGTTTTTATAAAAACTTGATCCCCAATTTTGAACTTGTGTGAAATTTTCTTCACATTTTTATTTCTTTGATTGGCCTCTTTCTTTAACAAATTGTTTACAAACTTTTACACTATCTTTTCTTGTATACATATATATATCCACAAAGCGCATGCACATTGGCTTAATGCTGATTGTTATTACAATTTAACAACATCACACTATATAAAATAAATCACTTATTTATATATATCCATATCAAAATATATAATAATGGACTTGCATTTTACCCATAACTTGCACTCTAATAAACCTATAAGTATTTTTTTTATACTTTGGTTATCTTGATGCATTTTTTTATTAATATCTACTTCACTTATTTATATACATATATACATTTATTCTCCTAAAAGAATAACTTAATGGATTCTATCATTACCGAAAGTCCATTGTCACATCCCAAAGTTGTAATCTATGAAGTCCTTCCTTATATGTGTGCTTTACTTTTTAAGCACATCCATTGACATGTTCAATGAATGTGAAGGGACCTTCATAAGTATTACACAACCTATGGAATTGTGAACCTTTCTGTCTCTTAGCTTGTATTATAAATATCTTTATTATTGTCTGAAGACTTTTTATAATTAGTTCATCTTCAGGATTATGGTGATGCTTCATACACCATAATTTACACTTAAGACAATTAAATCTATTGCCTTCATTCATATCTTCTAAATTAAACTTTCTATTAAAACAACCTTCTTTTCCATTAAATATTATCATTGATAATGATATTATCAGATGGTTGTCATACAATTTATCAACACCTTGTTGATGAAATGTTTTACTTTTGTTTTGGGAGTAAAAACAAATATGGTGGGATGACTCAAAATACACTTCACTGTTGTATTCATCTATTATATCTTTAGATAGTGGAGTCATCTCAAGTTTCATGAGTTCATGATTTAACTTGTTATTAATACAAGAAATCTGAAGTCTTAATTTATCTAGACATTCAGTATTATCATTTGATTGTGCTTCTCTCAATTCCTGAGACTCAGAATTTAATTTATATTTCACATGATCCATATCCTCTTCTTTTTCTAAGATTTTTGGATCAGATTCAAGCACTTTAGTAATGATGCAATGATCTTCTACTTCATTGCTCTGCTGTATGGTAAAATGATAATCATGACAGTTTTCTTCTGAAATATTCATTTGAACTAAAAATGATTTGTTCTGGATGCTATCATTATATTTGCAGATCTCATGCTCAGGATAAGTTTTGGATTCTTGGCATTTGATTGCCATTGATATGGTTGATGCCTTTGTGTCATGAAGTCTTTCTACTTCATTGGCAGTTTGTTTCTTTTCAACAACAACTTTGATTTCTACTTGCATCTTTTCCTTAACATTATCAATATCTTTCTTTAACTCTTTTTTTATAGAAATTATGTCTTCTTTTAATTTCACTTCCATATTAGCCATATTAACTTTAGTTACCATATTATCATTCATTCTAGCCATTTCTCCCTTCATATCAGCATTCATTTTATTTATTTCAGCATTTATATTATTTATATCAGCTTTGGTTGCCATATTATTCATATCAGCTTTTATATTATTCATATCATCTTTTATATCCATTATCATTTGGACCAATTGAGCCATATATTTATCACTTCCTTGAGGTTGTACTATTATAGCTTCAGTTACCTTTTGTGTTTGGGGTAATATTTGATCTGTCATGTGAACTTGTGAAGGATGTTCAACTTCTTCTACAGACCCCTCAGACATTAGGACTTGTAAAGACCCTTGTTCATTACTAATTGAAGTAATTTCTATTTCACTATCTTTATTACTTAAAGATTCTTCAAAACTTTTTACTTCCATTATTATTAGCTTTTTCCCACTTCTAGTTATCATTAACGAAAAATTTCTGAAATTATATATACATATAAACTACTTTCCTTTCAAGGTTATACTTTAATATATGCCATAAGATTTCATGCTGTGCTTATGCCCTTACATGTAATTCTATTTTTCCTACTTTTATAAGATGTTATTATAATATATATTTTAATGTCCAAACTATAATTGTATTTGTTTATTTATTTTAAAGCAGCTGATTTATCTGTTTATTACGGTTTATTTTATTTCAAGATCTCTATTATTCATTATTCAGTGTTTTTACCAATTCACAACATACTCATATATTTATTTATTTTTTTTAAACTATGGATTTAACCAATGGAAAACTACTGTTTCATGCCTTAAGTATGGGCGCCATGTATAATGGGATGATCCTTTTCAGGACTCGAGGAAGTCACATCTAACTATATTCAGACTTTGAGTCTTCTTATAGAATGCCATGGATGATGTGATTTAAAATATAATCCAATCCACTCCTCTATTAATAACCTCGTTACTCTCGGAATTCGAGCTCAGAGTAGAAATTGCAATTGACTCTCTTCAGGCATTTCCACAAATATCCCATAGTAATGATAAATTTAGTATAAGCTATATATAACTTTTTTATAAATATTAAATCACTAAGTTGATTCAATATATATATATATATATGCATGAGTATGTATATTTATAATTATTGGTTTTATAAAATGACTAAATAAAATAAACAAACGAGACCTGTTTAATTTTAAAATCAAGTTTAACACATTTTAATCCGTAATAGAAACAAAAATATCATCTCATAAATAATAAAAATATTAAAATTTAGAATCATAATCTGTGCTTATATTTAAATACAATAATAAACTATTTAACATTCAGAAAAAACATAATGTAATCATTTATATATATATATAATTTAAAATCATGTGTATAATAAATAATACACATGATACATTATAAATCTATGTATTGTGTCATTAAAATGATTCAGTGTGTATTATATGCCTATATAAGATAACATCCATTCACACTAGATTAATAATAGAATGTATTCTGATATTAGTTATTTATGTTTAAAAAGAAATTATGTTAATTGTCAGGTAAGATTCAATTTGGAATATAATAAAACTTACTTCCAAATTGAAATAATTTAAAAACTTTTACCTTAGTCAGCCGTTGTTTTCATCAGAGCATATATCAAAATATCAACATCTAAATTTTATTAAATAAATAAAAATAAAATGTTCATCTTATCAGTTCTCCACTTATTCTGTTAAAATCAATTTAATATATGAAATAATTTCTGTACGTAAATATAGTTATCCACAAAGGAAATAAAGTTTAAGGATTATTAAAATACACAATGAAGTAATCCAAGTCGAGAAAGAATAACGGTTTTATATCCCTCCTTAGACGAAATAAAATGACAATGAATGTTGAAACATTGATCATCCCTCGAAGAGGCAATCCAGATATTCATTCTTTTAAATATTTGCGTAGTAAAATATTTAACATTTTCTTCAATATAATACTTCATTATTAAGGCAGCTTTTTAAATGAGAACTACGATGATTATATTTTGGGCATTGAGTAGGAATAAATTTACATGTTCAGGTTTAAAACATCAGCAGAAATCCTTGGCATAAATTGTCTAGCCAAAGAACATCTTTATAAATTTTTGTCTTCTTAAATATATATTTTGAAAGCTCATTTCGAAGACGTTGATAACTCTTATAACCTTGTCAATTTCAATGATTATTTTTTTATAGTTCTTTGTACTATTAAAAGTAAGTAAATTAATTACTTGAAGCAGGTTTTAAAATAGTGAATCTTCTTTTTTTTCTTAAATGTGTTCTAAATTGGAACACATTTAAATTTAGACATAGTTCTTGCCTTGATAACTAAATAGAAGATTATTGTTATATCAATATTAGTTCATTTTTATACTCTATTAATTTCTGCAAGCATATCACATAATCATGTTCATGCTCTCTATTGTTTAAAATATACAATTTGTAATGAACCCCAAACATTTATTTTCTTTGTTTCAACTGATAAAAATGCAATGTTGACTTAAGGCTTTGTCAAATGTCAAGTTTTAGTTATTAAAAAAAAAATACTATTAGTTGTAAACATTTATTCATGTGTGTGTATAAACAAATTAGAATTATTCATTTTTAGAATTATTCTTTTAATACTAACTAGTTTATGTATATAGTTGATATATGAAAAGCTTAAGATAGGTGTAAGTTATTTATATCTATTGATTCAATATAGGCACAGTTAAATTCACAAAGAAACACAAATTGTTTTAGGTGAGGCTCATATGGTACTCTCACAATATGTATATATATATATATATATAAAACTTCATCATATATATATATATATATATATATATAAAACTTCATCTTATATATTTAACATTAAATACAGATATTACATTTATCATAATCATCATTGTCATGTAATTACACTAGCTGTGTTATTTCCCAACATTCAGGTAAATAATATTTTATTTTATTTTTGCATGTTTTACCAATGAAATAATAAATATAACAATGCAGGCACATTAATGAGAATGTACTGTTTTTTGTATCAGTATGACTGTGCAACTCAAGAAAGAATATTCAGCATGTGAAGGTAAGCAATCTAAGGCTAAACAGTTTAAATCTTGAAGAAAATTTTATCTGTAGACTTCTCCTGGTCTGCAAAATCTTATCCTTATTTTTGCTGATCCATGAAATCTTATCCTTATTTTTGCTGGTGTGAAAAGATTGAAGACCACTGGTTTAGAGGGGTTGGGTTGATTTTTGAGTAATATGATTGTTATTAAATGAGAGGATGTGTGTATAAGCTACATATTTGAAAATTGGGTCAAGTTGTAATTGATTTAGCTTATTCATCATGATATATGTCTCTGAGTAAAGGAACTCTGGAGCATTGTCTTTTGTATGTTAATGACCCTGTTGTGGTATGTGTTTAAATTTAATTTTGTTATTTGTGCCTAGTGATCAGAAAATGGGGAGAGGAAGAGACTTACTTTGATTGAATGATATAACATTGGAGAATAAAACATTAGATCTATAAGCATGCCATGACAGTTGTTATAAAAATATGGGAGAAAACTCTCACCACTCATAAGTGGTATCACAAGTTGATTTATCCATTTTGCAATAAACATTTGATAGCTCATATTAAAAACCCTGCAAGTATAGTAGAGTAGGGATGGACCCTAAAAGGGAGTTAATGGTTAAAATTATTCTGCTAATTACAATAGGACTGGGGGGGGGGGGATATATACAAATATAATGTTAATTGAAAACTTCTGTGATTAAATGTAGTTATCAGGAGATTGGAGTCTATGAAAATTATCTTAAGTAATAAGAAGGGGCATTATTGGATGATAAATGTACCTGTCCTACTTGATGGTACTGATCTGTCCCTGAAGCATGTACAAAAACCAAGTTTACTCATATATGTAGCTGGGTTGATTTGGGATCCATTACATATTTTTGTTTTTAGTAGACCCAATATGCTGAGTTACATTGTCTGTGTCCATTTATTAATTTGTTTTATTTTTTTTTTGTGGAATTCAAGCCTCAGATGTTAAGGGCTGCTATTTTTATTTTCATTTTGGTTAATATTGTGGGCGGAGTTGCAATTTTACTAAAGTGTGTGCCTTTATTTCTTTCCTTTTGTAAGTTTAACTTGTTTGAAGGGGGGGTAATGTTGTTTGTTGGTTCTGTATATATTAGTTTTATCAGATCACTATCACTGATGTTTTCAAAAATTTTTAAATTTTGAGACGTTGAAGCCATTTCCATATTTTCATTAATTAGTTGTTTTAACATATTTAATTGTCTAAATTCTAAATCATTTGTTTTTACCTTTTTATTTTTTCTTGTTTTCTTTGGTTTTCCTTGTTTTCTTTTGTTCTCCAGAGATGTGTTATCAGCTACTAGAAAGCGCTGTGTGATGGTATCCATTATTTCCATTGTTGTTTTATTTATAATTTTGGGCTCCACTTGATTAGTATCTACATTTGGCAGCACTTTTGCTTCTTTTTGTAAGTAAACAGTTTCATTTTCCATTGAAAAAATCACTGTTTTTGTCCAGGGGTTGAGGTTTTTAGATTTAACGCTTTGTGAGCCATCTGAATCCTTGTTTTTTTCTATTGATGACTCATTGGTGTATGTAAAATTACTGTTGTTGTTTTTTTTGTTTTTATTTTCTTTTCATACTCTTCATTTGTGTTTGTTTTTATTGTCAATTCCATTGGCATGAGTGGGGGATGGTCTATAGTTTCATTATCATTTGTTTTTATTGTTAATTTTATTGACTTAAGTGGAGAGAAATCTATGTTTTTTTCTGGTCCCTGGGTTTATGTGTGCTATGTGGATTCTCTTCTAATCTTTGTGATGGGTGGTTATTCTTTTCATCTAGATTTTCTTCTTCATTGCATTGTGTTGCTATATGGTCTACTTTGCCACAGGAAAATACCATGGCTTCAGCCCTTGGATATATAAGCTTAGTATGGCTTCCTGGTCTGTTATATGTGTTGGACTGCTGTGGGGTTTATTTTTTTATGCAACTTTATTTTGAAACTATTTCTAAATACAAGGACTGATGTTTCTTTTAGATATATTTGCTGAAAAAAAAACTTTTCTTAAGGGGTTCATCATTCTTTGGAAATTGTCAAGGGTATATCCAAAGTAGGCATTTTTTAGCACTTGGGCGATATTCTTATATCTGCTTTCGTCAACTAATATCACAGCAAATTTCCTAGAGTTTTAATGTTATCTTTAAATTGTTCTCTTTGTGTAGTTTCATAAACTCAACTGCTAAATATCTGCTATTAGGATGGTCACCTATGTATTGTACTGCCTCTAGTAAATTAGTTTTATTTAGTGCTACAATTAGGAGTGCCTTGGAAAAACAATAGAGAGTGCACTGATTGTCTGTTACTGCCAACACTATTGATTTCTTGGGTAAAAAATCTTCTTAGTTGCAATAGTGTTGTTCTTGGCATTGTGTTACTGAACCTCATTTCATCTGTCCATTGTGTGGGGGGCAGTTCAATTTCATTCTGATTTGTCAGATCTCTAAGATCATCTGATGTAGTTTTTCTAAATCTAGAATTTTTTCCTGGGTTAGCTTTATTTTGGTTAGTTTTGGCTATTGTTGTGAATATCTTCCTTGTGTTTTGAAAAGGCTCCACTTCCTGACAAGAGACTAGACAGTCACTATGTTTTAATATAGCGAGTAATTTTGCCACAAGATGGGTTTCTTTTTAACTAAATTATTTCTTCACCTTTTTTTTCAGACTCTTGCTTTTAACTATTTTTCCTTCTACTCTTTTTTTTTTTATTTGCCTCTAAATAATATTATCAATTCTATTTATTTGAATCATTGGCTATCCACCATTCTATGGATTTATTATAATTCACATAGCTTTGGCTGATTTTTTCCTTTGTTCACTAATTTTTTAGAAAACTCACATTTCATAAAACAATTGGGTTTACATTGATTTGAACATTTTTTAAATTTTTAAGGGGAAAAAAAACCTTTTTGTAGCTTTTTAATCTTAAAATAATAGGAGACTTTTTTACTTACTTGCAACCATGTGTGTAGCCAGGTGGCACTTTCTATTTTTATATTATTATTTTTATCATCATCATCATTATTATTATATATTTTGTATATGTTTGAATACATATACAGTATTATTAAATTTATATATCTGTGTTTGTAAATCTAAGTCAACATTACTAATTTTTCATTATTTTATTCCAGTTTATTCTAATAACTTTTAATTTCTCATTTACATGTTTTTTTATTTTAATTTTCATTATTTTTTGTTCAAAATTGACTAATAAATTTTAATTTTGTTTATCTTAACTAGTAAATAACTAATTTGGCATTTATTTATTTTCAATATTACTATGTGAATAAATTAAATCTATTTTTTTTTTTTCTCAATTTTTTATATATATTTTTGTTTGTCCAAAGCAAAAAGCATTTTTTGTTTAAGTAAAAGATTCAAAAAAATATCACTTACATGGAACTTCTTCCTTGACTCCTAAAAAACCAAAACAAAACAAAATATCAAAATATGAATTAATGGAATAAATAACAATATTATAAAAATATGATATAAAGTAAGACACTCTTTAGTTAACTAAAAATAACACTAATATTTTTATATGCTATACTTAATTAATTTTTAATAACATTTGAAACCCAAGGTACAGGATGAATCTTGAGTCTCAGAAAAAATATCTTCATCATTTAATATACTCATCAATATCCTCTTCTGTCAATATGTCCTTCAATATCTAATTAATGCATTGTTCAACATCACTTAATATGTGCCTCATTATTATCTTTAATCAATATATTTTTTAACATCCTTTTAAATCAATATGTCTTAACATTCTCTTTAATCAGTTTATTTGTTAACATCCTCACCAATCAATAAGCCCCTTCATCAATTTCAATAAAAATGTTTCTTAATATCTTTTTTAGTCAGTACAAACCTCAACATTCTCTTCATGGTATTTGTCTCTGAGCAGCCTCTTATCCTCTGTAGTCATTACATTCTCAATAGTTTCTTTACTCAAACTTTCCCCTAACATATTTTAGTGTCAATATATTCTTCAACATTCTTTTCTGCTAATATGCCCACTTTCCTCAAATATTTTTTTCAGTTAGTATATCCCTCTACATTCTCTTTAATTAATTTATTTCTCAAGATCCTCTTTAGTCAGTACAACCTTCAACATTGATAAGAATTTTCTTCAGGCAATATGCCCATCCTCAATAATCTTTAATCAGTACAACCTTAATATCCTCTTCAGTCAAAATGCTCTCAACATTTTTTGGTCTGTCCTCTTTAATCATTACAGCCCTCAACATTCCCTTTTCTTTAAAACCTCTTTAACTATGAATATGTCTTTCAATATTCACTTCAGTCTATGCACTTTTCAACATCCTCTTCAGTTAACATACTCCAGAATATTATTTTTAAAAATTAATTCCTCAACATCCTCATTAATTATTATGCCTCTCAATATCTTTTAGCATATCCAGTCAATATGTCTCTGAACACCTAATTAGTATAATTCTCGATATTCTCTACAATCAAAATATCTCACAGCATCTTCATGTCAGTATGATCTTAAAAATTCTTTTCAGTCTATATGCTCTTTAACTTACACATTAGTGAGTGCACTCATCAATACACTCTTTAGTCAGTATGCTCCTCAACAATCTCTTTAATCAATATTCTTCTCAACATTGTCTTAAGTCAATGCACTCTCAACATTCTCTTCATTTGCCTCTGAATATTTTCTTTGTATTTCTTTGGTCAGTATCTCTCTCAACATCCTCTTCACTCAATACACCCTCAACATTTTCTTTAGTCAATATGCCATTCAATATTCTCTTCAGTCGATGTTCTGAAGATTTTGTCAGTCAGCATATCCTCAACATCCCATTTAATCATTACACTCTTAACTTTTTTCTCAGTTTATATGCTCTCAATATTATATTCAGTCAATATGTTGATTAACATTTTCTTCAGCCAATAAACCACCTCAACATCATTAGAATATTGAACAATTTTTACATAAATTATCTTATTATAGAGAATAAAAGATGCTAATACATATTTATTACTGTGTTGTTCTTACTATGAATATGTCTCTATGTTATAGATTGATAAAATCAAGGACAAAGATTCCCAGAATGAAAGTTAGCCTTTCACTTCTCAAATTTAACATGATCTTTTGATTTTTTTTACTTTGAATAGGTATGTCTTAGTTTTATTTCTAAGTAAACAGAGAATGAATTGTCATATAATTTTTGTAAGTTTAAAGTCAATTATTATATAATTTAGTTAGTTTAAATATCACAAAATTCTAATAAATTATTAAAATTGAAGAGTCATTGTCTGCAAACATTAATGTCTATTATTAGCAACAGAAATGATCATCGTGGACTGTGGTGTGCATGTATAATATATATAAAGATTATTATTTTTCTATATAAATACATGCAGATAATATATGAATAAATTATCATATTATTATTATTAAGCTGCTCTAGAAAATCTGCATATGCCAATCATATCAATTATGCAAATGAGAAACAATTATGTTAAACAGACTCTTGCATAAAAATTCTCACTATGATGTATGTGTGTGCTAATGAAATGCTATGAAGGTGTAATGAAGATAATGAACTTTTGAGGATATATAATAATTGTAAATATGATTTGCATATTATTATGACAGCTGATGGTTTGTATAATGGTGATATAGTTTGTAATTGATATTTGTTCCTAATATGTATATTTATTGCAGGTATGCCCAAATGAATGTGTGAAAAACTTTCTTCAATTAAGATGAACTACAATATAGTATATTTATCTACTGAGCATGTGTAGAAATTGACACACAAATGCAGAAGCCAACAAGATTTCTAATGAAATTTCTAATCATTTTCTATTCGTTATTTTTTTCCTATTTTGTTATTGATATTAAATGAATTTATTTGTTAATCAAAATTGTATTTAGATGTATTTAAAAGCAGCTGATGCGTCCTGACTCATATTAAATTTATAGCCTCAGGACATAATAGATAGGTGGTAGAACTATTACAGGTAATATCAAAACATTTTGTGATATTTATGATGCCCTGAATTATTTTCAGGCCATTGATAACTTTAGTTATAATTCATTTCTGCCAATATAACAATGATAAAAATTTCATTTTCTGAACTTTAAAAAAAAATAGCATAGATTTCACAATAGTGGTGACCTCTGGATAAATCTTTTACATGCATAATATTGCTTATTATTTAATTCTACATTTTTTAAGAATTGAACATCTTCATTTTATAACTAAATTCTAGGCGCTATTTAATCAAAAATTTAGCTTGTGAATGTAATAGTAATAAGTAATTTTTTTTCCAGCTTACACTAATTCAAAAAGAGAGAAAAACTCTGGCAAACACTATGATAATATAGCAGCCCAGTTTTTAAAAATCAATGAAGTTATGCTCCATTTTAATGTGAAGCAGTTAGAATTACCTATTTGTTGTCCATTCTCACTATAATTATTTCAATAATAAATTAATAAAACATGAATTCAATTTAAACTTTTACCATTGACAGTTAGACATTTCTATATTTTAATCTCAGTGGTTGTCATTGCCACTCATAAGTTCGTAATAAAAAAGAATTATGGAATAAACTTTATTAAATTATAAATTTTATATATTTAAATTTATTTTTTTTTGGAAAATTATGGGTAACATGTAAAAATGTATAAGTTTATTATGTGATTTATTTTTTAAAGTTTTTCTTTTAAATCATATGGTTGAAAGTTGAATTATAACTCGGTATAATAAAATAAAACAATAGATAGGTAATGGTATTTTTCTTTTATTCGTAACAGTTCATTACTTTAAACTGTATTAGCAAAAATTAAATGTTATTAATTAAAATGCGTTTTATAACATATTTCAAATATATAGTGAAGTCCTAAATTCATTATATTTGTTTCCAAAACCTCTCTCAAATTATGTGAATTAGCAGGTCATACTTTTTATGCTTTGATTATTTACCATTCTGTACAATGAGATCACCATAATACTATATTTAAAAAAATCTTTAAGTCACAGACATACTTATATTTATAAATGTAAATAACATATCCATATACATCTACTGTGTATTGGTGGTAGAGAGATCAGCGACAGTTGCTTTACAAGCAGTTGTCCCAGATTAACGGGTTCACTTCCCGGCTGATGCTATGACACATAAGAAAAAAAAATAGTACAACATAAATGATTTTAATAATTAATAAATAGAAAAAATCAATTAAAAACAGCTTCATTTTTTGTATAAATGTTTGCTATGATTAATTTCTATTTATTATTTACTGAATTATAGAAACAAAACATATTTTTAAAAAGGAACAGTTTATTGTCCAACAGAACAAAGACATAATAAGAATTTTAAAGAGTGCTGGAAACAATTTGTAGGTATTTCATCCCAATTTACATAAGAATCTTTTATTTTATTCCAACAACTTTATCAGTGATATATTTAAAGAAAAGTTAATGTAAATATAAAGCAGATAATATATATATATATTGGTTTAAGAATTGTTAGAAGCAATCTCTTTTTTAAAAAAAAAATTACCAAGCATTTATAAAAAAATTTGGTAAAAGCCTGAAATCCGGGCAAAGCCACTTGGAGCATTTATGCTAGACAAAATCAATGAAATATAACGTTACCGGGCCACTGCAACTCTTTTCTTTTTTTATACAACAGGGTTTTTTTTTCTAATATTGATTAAACGAATAATTTTTATTTCATTTAGAACATGATTTGTTTATTATTAAACAAATTTTGATATTCATTTTCATTACTTTTTGTGGGTTTTTTGTTGGAACCTGATATTTTTTCAACAAATTTTGCTAATTGTATTTTTTCTTTTTATCATTTGAAAACTTGGGACCGTTTCACGATGTCAAAAAAATTTGTTTGAATCCCACCACCGAAAAAATAGAATACAATTATTTGTGACTTGTTTAGAACTTAATTCTACCTTCTTCTTTTTTTGTCTTGACTAAATGGTTTTTCTTATTATTATTATTATTATTAATTTTGCTTTTTTTTTTAAACACAACTTGTTATCACTTTGATTTAGATTATGTTTGAATTAGCCTTTTTTTTTTTTTTGGCTACTACAATAAACAGCTTTTTGAGTGGGGGAGGGGGGGATTCGTACTGTTTATTATTAACAAAAAGGCAACAAAAATAGTCAATTATTTTAATAGCGCTGAAAAAATAGAAGAATCAACTTTGGGACTTGTTTCAAATTTTGATTTCTTTTTGGTTGACGTAATTGTTTTTCTTAATATTAAATCCAAATTTACTTTTGTGTTTTTGCCAATTCAAAAATTGTTTTCAAACACCCACCCCCACACACACTCGGAAAAAGAATTGTAACCACAAAGTCAAGAATTTAATTTTTTTTTCTTTTTTTTAAAAACTTTTTCTCACTTTTTACTTTGATTTCTATTTCGTTCGAATTACCTTTTTTTTTTTTAGCCTTCTACAATAAACTGCTTTTGGGGTGGGGGTGGGGTGTATTTCGTAATTTGTTATTCTTAACAAAAAGTCAACCAAAGTCATCATTTATTTTAACCCCGCTGCAAAAAATTGAATCCAAATACTTGTCAATTTCTAATGAAATAAAAAACAAAAAAAAAAGGACACAAACTTTGGACTTTTTAAAATTATTTATTCGATTTTACTGCTGTAATAAAAAGTGGACATTACGTGTGCCTGACAAAATTAAAAAAAAACCACAATCTCACACACTTTCTGTACTCAGCAATTTATCTGAAGAAAAGTTTCAAAATTGCACGTTCATCTCACATCTTTTAGTGGTCTCGAATATTTTCCCCACCATGCTAAAACATGACTTAGTGCATGAGCTTTGGCGAAGCCTGTTCGAACATACACTTTGTCAATTTTTTTTACATATTAACCTTTTTTTCAGGAAGGGTGGGGACCATAATTAACAACATTTTTTAAATCGATACGGTAATCAGCTATGAAAAGAACAAATATGCGTAAATAGCTTCAAAGCACAAAACAGACCATAATATTTTTGTGCAATGTCATGTAAAGCAGCCTAGCTCAATGGGTTAATACAATACGTAAATGTTGTATTAGCCTGTAAGGCCATGGCTGCCGAAATGGCATTTTTATATGTTTTGACATGTAAACAATACCCCAAGCGGCTGTGCCCTGATTTCAGGCTTTTACCAAAAATTTAAACAAAAAAATTAAAGCAAAGTAAAGAAGATGAAATTAACATTGTATTTAAGTAGTTTAATTATATAATTTAAATATATGCAAATCTTTTACTTATAATAGTGTGATGAAAATGGAACTGATTTAGAATGTACTTTCTGCCATTTGGGTTTCTAAGGGGAGCATCAAAACCACCACTGACACAACCAAGCCCTAAATGAAGTCAGATAATATTGTCTTCCATTGAGATAAAATGTTCCAGTTATTTTTTTCATTACAGTTTAAAAATTGCAATTTTGGTAAAAATTTGATTTTTTGGTTAAACAATTTTTGCAATTTTTTTGGTCATTTCCCATTTATTAATATGTTTTAATATTTTGATTTTTTTAGCCAAAAGAAAGAGAATAAATTCACATAAAAAGTTTCAATTTATTGTGTGTAAACTCATGCATTTTATCTTTAAAATATGTTGGTATCCATGCACTCGAGTTAATGTAAAATCATCAGCCAAAAGAAAAATTGCAAGAACTAACACAAAAAGAAATATGCTTAAATTAAAATATTCTAATATTATAATTAGCCAAATAAAAAAAATCCACATAAAAAAGTTTCAATTTAAGTGTATGCAAACTAATGCATTTTACTTTTATAATAGGTAGTAACCATATGCTTGAGTTAATATGTAAGAACAGCAGTTGAAAAAAATTCATACATTATATCAGTGAATTTTTTCCATTAATATATTTGCTAATTACTAATAATTGCTAAATATTGTTTTGAAATTTTGATTTTTGTTAATTTTTTTGGGGGGGTAAGAGGTCATTTCCTAATTACTAATGTTTGATATTTTAATTTTTAGAGGTATTTGATTTTTTTGGTCACATGATTACCTAACATTTTTCCATTTATTAATAATAGTCACAAAAGATTACTTTTTCAGATCTGATTGCAATAATAATTTGATCTTTTGGTCATGTAATTTTTGCTATTTTTTGGTCATTTCCTAATTACTAATATATTTGATATTTTGATGTGTAGAAGTATTTCTTTTTTTATTATTGAGATTAATTCTATGAAATTTATACATTTATTTTTTTAATTTTTGGTGGTAATTGCAATTTTTAAACTGTAATGGACAAAATAACTAAAACACTTTGTATTAATAGAAAATGGTATTATCTGACCTTGTTTGGCACTTGGTTGTGTCAGCAGTGCTTTTGGGTCTCCCCTTATAAATTAAAATGGTGGAGAGCACATTCTAAACCAATCCTAATGAAAACTTATAATTATAAAATGCAAAAGATATAGTATCTAAGTGTCATTAAGTTGATTACTACAATTTCAAGCACATGAATCATATTGCCACCAAGTGTTTAAATGTGAATTTGAAAAATAAAATTTAATTTTGTTTATAAATTTTTATTGCGCACTTTTTGAACGGGGAGGGGGTGAATAGTAAAAAATTGTGACTATTTATTACCAAAATTTGAGTTACTATTTTTTTTAATTCATGTGGAAAACCTGTTACTATAAAATTTTATGATTTTCCATTATCTACAAATATCAATTTCTTTAAAGATGATCAATCAGTCTATGAAACAGATTCTACATGATTCTTCCTTTGCCAATGATTTCATATATTTTACCAGATTTTTGTTTTAGTTTTTTCAATTCTTTATGAAATTTATCTTATCTTCATGTAAAAGACATATTTTGCATTAAATTGAAAACTTTGCAGTGGTATAATACAAAAATTATTCTAAGATTACCATGCTGAATCACAATCTAAACATTGTATGATGTTTAATAAAACATGAAAATCAATAATTGGTCACCTAGAAAACTATTAAGGTGGGTTTTTGACTATTCTTTTCTAATTCTTTCTAAACTGCAAACTTTATAAGTTAAAACTTAATAAATTTTAACATTGAACTTCAGCAGATCATAGCAAAGTAATGAATTTAAGCTGATGTATATATAATTCTTGATATTGTTGATTAATATATATAGTCAAATTTATTTGCAGAAGTTTTATCTGTTTCAAGAAACAACAAACACAATAACTAGTAAACAAAGGCAAAACTCTCCATACAGTAGTGCCACCCTGTGCCAAACAGAGTATGGAGAGTTTGCCTTTGTTTACAACAATTATGTGCTAGTATAGAGATGGTGATCATGTGATGTTTAGTGGTTTAACAATAACTAGTACTTAGTTTATGAATAAATAAATTACATATATAAATTTCATCATGCTAAATTAACATGATATTATTATTTATTATGAATTACAGAGCATTACTCTATATTTTTAAGTGTATTATTGATAATTGGAACTATTGCATACATACAAGAAATACTTAAAATATATTGTGGTCATATTCCTCAAAAGCACAACATATAATCAAAAGACTTATACTGGATAGTATTTGTCCTCTGAATTAATTTATTATTGAGAAGACAAATTCCAATCCAACTAAAATGTATATGTTTATATGGAAGTTTATGAATAGAATATATTGATTTTATTGTGTGCTGAACTATAGTATAGTATAGTATAACATGCAAAATAATAATTAAAATTTAAATTATACACACACAAATAATTGTTTATTTCTAGTCCTAGAGTTCTTTCACAATCCATTAACTAATAATCAAATAGTTAGTTTCTAGAGAAGTCTCATTCACATTTATTCATCAGAAGTTAAACTTTAATCAAAAAACATTTTAGCTCTTGATTCCTCCAGTATTAAATAGCACAAAATATAAGGAAATTAATACACTGAACAGGCGTACACACACCGGCACATATATAATGTAATATAAGAGATTCAAACTCAGACTTTCACACAACCCTTAATTCACCATGCCATCTCATATTGCTGACCCACCTGATTATACACATGTTGAAAATATAAATAATTACCAATATACGTATTACATGCTAAACCAGCAATCATCAGTTGGTTCAGATTACTATCCTCACACATATATACGATCAGTGCTCAGCTTTATATTAAGATAGTCAATCTTCATACTTTAATGGACAGGTTTCAAACTACTCCAACCCACAACTCTTCGGCCATCCATTTCATAGAAAATCTGATGATGGAATGTTCAAAGCCCACATTAGTACCAAGGTTGTCATCGTACCCATGTTGAACATTTAGTCATTCTGACTCCTCATGTTGTACTGGAGAATAATCCATTCTCATACATATGGATAAGTAATTTGAGATGGCATGGAGAGTTGAGGGTTTGTATGAAAGTCTGAGTTTGAATCCCTTAAAATATAAGGAAGTTTATTAATATGTTTGACTGACATTGAATGTCGTTTTGTTTTCTTAGCTTCTCAAGCTTCCAAAAAATTATGTAACAATTCTAATAATTTATGATTTTTATTTTTCTTAAAAAGTAGCAAATAAATAAATCTGAATACAATCCAGTGGTCATACTCCTATGCATTTTCAAATGATGGAGTCCTTTGATACTTTTGCATATTCCCTTCATGACTGAATACATTCAAAACATTTTAAGCAGTCATATTTTAATTTAAGAACAATATTTTATATATGTAAATCTAATTTCTATCATTGATGCCCATTTTTAATTTTTGCGTGATAAATTTAAATTATTTGAGAATATTATATTTTTTGTATATTTTGTGTACTATTATAATTACTTCTGCTAAAAACTTTTCTTGGAAAACTAAATGATGTAGAAAGTATTATAAAGGTATATCCAATAGTTATTAAAATTGAGTTATTATTATTTAATGTTTACATCTAATATTTATTTAAATTTCCAGTAACCTAAAATGCTTTGAAGAAATAGGAAGTTTTTAAACTAAATCTATATGTATTTATTATCATAATTATGTTTTAATATATGCTACATATATTTTATGTATTTAAGTTCTTAGTAAACATAGTAAGTAAACATAAGAGAAAATATATTTGATATAGAGTTTACTACTACTATTAATAGATCAATGGCATATATGTAAAACTGCATACACTTGTTCAGACTTGGAAGATATGGAAAGAATGAAATACATTGGAGAGTCACAATTAGACATGATATTAAAGGATTCCAGAATGGAAAGTTTTCTGCTAAAGATAGCATTGTATAATATCAAGTAAACAGAGAAATGGGTCTGCAGGTTTTATTTGTGAATGTATTTGTGTTCACATATTGGTTTGTGTATTCATTGGAAATTTTATTTTAGGGAGTTTTTCCTCTTTTTCTCTTTTTCTTTTTTTTTTGGAATTGGAATGGCCAAACTTGTTTATGAGGGACTGTTTTTTTATTATTATTACTACTAATAATGCTGCTACTGCTGCTTCTACTGCTACTGCTATTACTACTACTACTACTACTACTACTACTACTACTACTACTACTACTACTACTACTACTACTACTACTACTTCTACTACTACTACTACTACTACAATGATGACTACTACTACTACTGTGATACTACTATAACTACTACTACTCTACTACTAATAGTAGTAGTATTATATATAGAATAATATTATTATTATTATTATTATTATTATTATTATTATTATTATTATTATTATTATTATTATTATTATTATTATTATTATTATTACTAATATATGTAGAATGATAAAGATTACTTTTATTCATAAATTTTTATTATATATATATAAAAATGCAAAACTATAAAACAATACAATACTAGATTAAATTCAAAATTTTACCAAAATCCTTACACAACCATGGTTTCATCTACTACAAATAGACCTTCTCAAGTGAAAATCAACCCAAGAAAACATATATATATATACAAACAAACAAACCTTCCCATAATTCATTTCAAACTCCACCTTCCTTTAATATCAAAAGAAGTCTTCATAAGATTGATAGCCTCAGAATCAAGGAGTTTTATCATCAAAGTCTCCTTTATTCTTCTTTTTAACTCATTCTTTTCATAAAAAATAACTGAAGCATTGTTAAACAATATTCTATGACCTGTATTCAATTCATGAATATATAAAGCTGAGTTAAGATACCTATGTTTAACTCTACTTATATGAAGCTTAACCCTTTCATTAAGGCTAAATTTACTCTGGCCTACATAAAATTTACCACAATTACATGAAATTTTATAAACAATACCAGGAATAGACCTACTATCAATAGACTGCTTTGAACCATTAAGTAATGAATTCAAATCAGAACCTTTCCTCCATGCAACCTTCTTTCCACCTAACAAATGACTATTCCTATAAACCAAATTATAAATTGATGCTTTAAATGGTAAAGAAATCATCATCCTTACCAACAAAATTCTTATCATCTAAATCACGACTATAAACATTATTATTAAATACCACTTTTTTAATAAAATCATGACTATAACCCAATTCTACATATTTAGCAGCAAATTGACTTCTTTGAATATCAGCATCATTATTAAAATTATTAAGCCTTCTATTCTGACAACAAAAATTCAACAAAGACATTTTTTTATGTATAAAAGGCTGATAACTATCAGGCCTAATCATATTTCTCAAATTTTTAGGTTTTATAAACAAAACATCATTAACCTTCTCAACATTTAAATCTAAAAACTTTAATTTTAATATATTCATGAATTGAATACAGGTCATAGAATATTGTTTAACAATGCTTCGGTTATTTTTTATGAAAAGAATGAGTTAAAAAGAAGAATAAAGGAGACTTTGATGATAAAACTCCTTGATTCTGAGGCTATCAATCTTATGAAGACTTCGTTTGATATTAAGGGAAGGTGGAGTTTGAAATGAATTATGGGAAGGTTTGTTTGTTTGTATATATATATATATATATGTTTTCTTTGGTTGATTTTCACTTGAGAAGGTCTATTTGTAGTAGATGAAACCATGGTTGTGTAAGGATTTTGGTAAAATTTTGAATTTAATCTAGTATTGTATTGTTTTATGGTTTTGCATTTTTATTTTTGCTAGTATAGTGTTAGACAGTTTTGGTTTTATATATATATATATATATTCTAACCACACCACATATGGTGCTATAATCAGGCTTACTTGGGCAGCAAATGTAACATGCTCCAAATATATAAGATAATGGCCTACTGACCAAATCATGCTTAAAGCTTATTTCTGATAATGTTAACTCCACAACAGTAATATTTTCTGCCCATCATACAGATATAATTTATGTCACCTAAAATGGCTAGAATATTTATTAGTTTGGGCTGGTTATACTATTATAGGCCTATAATAGTACCACTAGCAATCAGTTTATAAGATATCTTTTAGTAAAAATCCTGTTAGAACTAAATCATAACTTTAGGGTTCATGAAACTCATGAACAATATTACTCTACTCATTTAACTTAATGAAATGCATCAATGAAAAGTAAATAGAACAAAAAGGTGTATAACAATAACAGTTTTATTTCTAGTAATAATATGTGTTATCTCTACATTCTTTCAAGCAGTAGTTGGTACTGTCCTTAACAAGACATCTGCATTACAGTATGATAAATTACATTACTTTTTTCTTTTTAAAAAAAAATAACTTAGATAAATACACTTGCACAAAAATATTTTTATTACCCCAACTGCTCCATCAAGGTGGAATTACATGCATAAATAATGATATTAATAACACTTATATCCTATGCTTCACTTAAAAATTAGATAATGCAAAAAAATAATATAAATATAAACCTTACTCTAAAACAAACATGCATAATATTTTGAGTAAGTGGGTTAGTATAAATTAAAATTGATACGGGTTAATGGTTAACCAAGTAAGACAAAATATACATATATATTCATATAATATAATAATGAAATAATTATTTTTGCTTTTAGTTTTTTTTTTGCCAGTAAAATAATAGTTATATAAAAATAAAAATTGTCCAACTGTAATATTCCTCAAGATTATTTTCAGATTATTTTTATTTTTCAGTTATATATGGTAGATGGTGATCTGGACTAATTGATGAGTGCTGGTTCACCATGAAATGCATATATTGGAGATCATTAATCTTTTTCATATGTTTGTGTTTATGTATATCAGTTGTATAAGATGAAGTTGCATAGCTGTAGGGAGCTTGAAAGTCTGAGTTCAATTTCCTTCTAGTTACACTGTTTAGTATAGACAGTATACTTATATTTGAATAATATGTACATATTAATTCTAATATTACCATAAATAATTGATGAATTCATAGTATTATTTCTGAAGCTTCCGTGTAATAAAATATAATAGCTAAATGGCTGGTGTTTCAGTACAATAACAAGTACTTTCCTCAGAGTTTCTTATTTCTCAAATCATAAGAATGTGTGTGGTCAGATTTAAAATCATTATCATTTTCTCATTTTCAAATTTTATTGGTTGAGAAGTTTTAAAAAATATTTTATCCTCCAATAACTTTTTCCTAATATTGTTAATTTTCTTTAGTTTGCACTTTTCATTTATGCTCTTATGTCTTTTAAAAATCTCTATAGCTTTGTTTAGCAATCTCTGGTTATATTGTTCAATTTTTGCCAGAATATGTGATTTATTAAAATGGATGTCATGGTTAATTAAATTAATGTGTGAATATATATATTTTGTATATGTTCTGATTTTTTTAGCACTCTCCTTTGAAAAACTATAATTGAAGAACAGGTATTGAAATTGATGTTTATGTTACATATATATATATATATATATGATTTATAGCATGCACATATTTATTGAATAGCATAGATATGTTAAATTTGGAACCTCATATGGATAAAGACCATTTAATTTATTTTCATTACTATTAACGCATGCATTTATATTTTTTTAATAGATGTAACTTATAATAATTCATTTAATCATTGGAAAAATGTTTAAAAGTAAATTTCCCATGAGTTATAATGATACATGTAGGATCCCATAGACTTAAAGATAGTCATTTTATAAGTAGGTATTAAGAATTAGTGATTCTTAGAATTGTTGTAGTACTTATTTATTAAATCCCTGTTGAGTATCAATGAAGTTGAGGCATAATATAACTTTATATGTCTTATTTAAGTATTTTTCCATTAAATAAAAGGGGGTTTTCTTGATGTATATTTCATGCTTTAGTTATTTAGGAGAATAATGTTTAAGGAGAATACATATATTTTTGGATTAAAGAGAATTTCGTATGTTTGAAGAAATAATGATGATTTACCAAAGAAACGAATTTCCTATTATCTCAAATTATTTAATTATTAGTGAATTGAAGTAGTATATGTTATTTATTCACATAATCAAGATAGTCTTTATCAAAATATATAAGTATCAGATAACATTTATTATCCAAATATGATGTTTATAAATTATCTAAGAAGCATCTGTAATAAAATGGCTATTATTATTATTATTATTATTATTATTATTATTATTATTATTATTATTATTATTATTATTATTATTATTATTATTATTATTATTATTATTATTATTATTATTATTATTATTATTATTATTATTATTATTATTATTATTATTATTATTATTATTATTATTATTATTATTATTATTATTATTATTATTATTATTATTATTATTATTATTATTATTATTATTATTATTATTATTATTATTATTATTATTATTATTATTATTATTATTATTATTATTATTATTATTATTATTATTATTATTATTATTATTATTATTATTATTATTATTATTATTATTATTATTATTATTATTATTATTATTATTATTATTATTATTATTATTATTATTATTATTATTATTATTATTATTATTATTATTATTATTATTATTATTATTATTATTATTATTATTATTATTATTATTATTATTATTATTATTATTATTATTATTATTATTATTATTATTATTATTATTATTATTATTATTATTATTATTATTATTATTATTATTATTATTATTATTATTATTATTATTATTATTATTATTATTATTATTATTATTATTATTTTCAGAGGAAAAGATTATTCAAATAAATGAATGCAACCGTCCAGTCAAATTAGTCAGTACCATCTAGTGGTTGCCAGAGTAATGAAAAAAATTCTGCAAACTCTATAAAAAGTGACAATAATGGGAAAATAACTAAAAATAACTCACATAATGATATATCTAAAATGGCTTTAACAAAAAAAGGAAAAGTTATTATTGATAAAGATAAAAATAATGTTGAAAATAATGGAAAGAATAATGATATGACTTATGCAAAAATTTTAACTTCAAATAAACAAAACCTTGTTCCAGAAAATAGCAAAATTCAACAGAATTCTATAGAAAAACTTGATTTGGAAGAAAATGGAACCACAGAAAATAAACAAAAATATGGAGTTAAAAATGATGATGAAGAATTTATTACAGTCACATATAAAAAGAAAATAAATAAATATAATAAAAAAGGTATAAATGGAAATCAAACTAATCATATAATACAAACAGTAATGCCTAGAATACATTATAAAAAGTATTTTTTAACAAGAATTGATACATCAATGAATGAGACAAATATTATAAAATATCTAACGGATAGCTTAAAAACTACCATTGTATGTTATAAACTGCCATCTAAAAATGAGAAATATGCTTCTTTTTATATCTCAATAGATAGCAAATTTGAGGAACAAATAACAAAGCCAGAGCTTTGGCCCATAGGATCAGTATTGCTACCTTACTATGGTCAGCTTACATAATAATAATTCTATTAAAACAACTGAAGAAATTGCAGATATGAATAAAAGTATTAGTACTGACATAAAAAAATTGGAACATAAATATAATACTTTTGAAGTAGAAAATAGAATTTATAATCAATCAATCATATTGTCATGATGGATAAGTCAAATAAAAAGTTAAGTATTTATGTACAAAATGTTAGAGGTTTACGCACAAAATTATTTACTGTAAAACATAATATTCTTACTGAAAATTATGATATTATTTGTCTCACAGAAACATGGTTACAAGAAAATATCATAAATGATCAATTGATAGATAATAGATATAATGTAATTAGATATGATAGACCAAACACCATTGCATCAAGAGGAGGTGGTGTACTAACAGCTGTCAAGAATGATATTATACATAAAGAGATAAATATTGAAAATATAACTTTTGAGTCAGTATGGATTGAATTAGAGATAAAAAACTCAAAACTCATAATTGGAAATTTATATATACCACCAAATATATCAATAAATGAATTCAGAAAAAATCTTGAAATCCTGGAATTATATCTCATACAATATAAATATGAAATGATTCTTTTAGGAGATTTCAATGTTGCTTATCATGAAAACACTAAGGAAAAAGAAAATACACCAAAATTCATTGAACTGGATCAATTTATTAAACTATTAGATCTTACAACAAGTAAACAAAATATTTAATAAACAAAATTATATTTTGGATTTGATATTTACAAGAATTACAGATATAATTATTAATAATTCTGAATATCCTCTAGTATCAGAAGATGTATATCATCCAGCACTAGAATTGCAACTGTCAGTGGTAACTAGATTCAGGAAAAATTCCATAACCTATGCAAATAAATGTTATGCACGAGGAGACTATTATAATCTGTATCAAGCCATTAAACATATTTCTTGGAGTGATGTTTATGAATGTAAATGCCCATCATTAGCTACCAATATATTTCATCAAATATTGTCAGATACTGTTGATAGATTCATTCCAGTTAAGCAAAGTAAAGGTATTAAATTTCCAAAATGGTTCTCTGTGAAACTAGTTCGATGTATAAAGAGAAAAAAATTTTTTCATAGATATTATAAGAAATATAAATGCTTTTTGTATTTGAATAACTATAGGAATTATAGACGCATAGTAAAAGTACTTGAAAAATATGATTTTCAAGAATATATTAAACTGACTCAAAACAAAATACATAAAGATCCTGCATATTTTTGGAATGTATTAAAGACTCATTATACTTCAGTTAGACAAAATACATGTGTAGTAGATATAGAATCAAATGATTTTATGACTTATTTTTCAACTCAATGTGAATTGGATAATAACTTAATCTTGGAATATCCATTTATTCAAAATCTTATATTCAATAATGATTCCATAAACATATTAAAATTTGATTTGGATGAAATATACCATTCTACAAAATTAATAAAAAATAAAAAAGTATTGCTTGTGATAATATACCAGTTTTTATTTATAAAGGATGCATTGAACTTTTGGCTCCAGTTTTATTGTATATTTTTAATTTGTCACTTAAAACATCAATATTTCCTAACTATTGGAAAACAGCTAAAGTAATACCTGTATACAAATCTGGGAAAAAATCAGAGGTCCGAAATTATAGACCTATTTCTTTACTACCTATACCATCAAGAATTTTTGAAAAATCAATTTATTACAGAATTATACATTATTTAAAAAATATTCTTCCTTATTCTTTACATGGATTTCTTCCGGGAAGGTCAATAGAAACAAATTTAGTCCATATATCAGATGCCATAGGTAGAGCTATTGAGGCAAGAAGTCAATTGGATGTAATATATTTTGATTTAACAAAGGCTTTTGATAGAGTTGATCATAGATTACTTCTTATGAAAATAGAGAAAATTGGATTTTCAATCAATCTAATGAATTTATTCAAGTCATTTCTATCTGATAGAAGCAATTATATTTATTACAATAATAAACAGTCAAATAATTTTAAATCTAGACTTGGACTTCCACAGGGGAGTGTGTTAAGCCCAATATTTTTTGCTATTTATATATCAGATTTGATAACACTTATTCCAAGTAGGAGTGTGTTATGCTATGCAGATGATATTAAAATTTTTCTGGAGATTAATAGTAAAGAAGATATTAAAACTTTACAAAATTATATAGATGTTTTTTACAAGTGGTGCCAAGAAAATAACATGAAAATAAATATTGACAAATGTAATGCTATGACATATTCAAGAAAAACAATGTTAATACGGGGTAGTTACCATATTGATCATCTTGAAATTAAGAAAATTACTAATCATAAAGATTTGGGTATAATCTTCACAAGCAATTTTACTTTTAATAACCATATAACATATTCTGTTAATAAAGCATTTAAACTCATTGGCAGGATGCTCAGATCAAAAATTGTTTTTGATTTCCAGACTAATAAATTAATATTTAATAGTTTGATATTGCCAATTTTACACTATGGATCCATTATATGGAATTCTATAAATGAAACGAATATGAAAAAAATACAAAAGGTTTATGATAAATATTGTAAATATGTGTATAAAACTTCATTTCATAATAATAATGAATTGTGTGTTAAGAGAATATTATCTGATATGTGTTTTTTATATAAAATGATAAATGGCACAATAACTTTTGATAATTCAGTAACAAATCTGCTATATAAAATACCAACTTTCAATAGCAGAAATCACAAACTTTTTCATTTACCATTAATTAAACATAAATGTGTAAAAAATGCACCTGTATATAGATTACAAAATGAATATAATGATATGTTTAGTGATGTAGAGTTTACATCAGATTTTAAAATATTTAAAAAGTATATATTAGATTCATTAAATCAAAATTTTATGTAAATTTTAATTTTAATCATTGTAAACGTTTTATTGGCTTTGTAAGCTGTTGTTTACTAATAAACTGAATTGAATTGAATTGAATTGAATTATTATTATTATTATTATTATTATTATTATTATTATTATTATTATTATTATTATTATTATTATTATTATTATTATTATTATTATTATTATTATTATTATTATTATTATTATTATTATTATTATTATTATTATTATTATTATTATTATTATTATTATTATTATTATTATTATTATTATTATTATTATTATTATTATTATTATTATTATTATTATTATTATTATTATTATTATTATTATTATTATTATTATTATTATTATTATTATCATTCTTATAAGAACACAAATAAAATATGAACTTATTATTTATTTATAAAGATTGACTTCCTCAAAATTCATATGTCAGGTTATAGTGCTTAATTTTATTACTCTACTAACTCTGCCCTGCGAGTATTGAAACAATATTTAGATGCTTTTGAATTTTAATGAATGGCTACATTATGAACATTCTGTCTCAATAAAATGTCTCTTTGTTTCTGAATTAAATTTAGCTAGTGTTTGAGTCTCATTACTACATTTATGATATTTAGTTTCAAAATTAGAAATTCACAATTTAGAATTATTAGAAACTCATCCTATTCTTTACCATTAAACTTTTGACTTGCCCAGTTCATGAGGTATAATAAATAAGAGCTAACTCCATTCATCACTCATTTACCATTACAAATTTTAACGTTTCAATTCATGGACTTTGTAAAAGAGAATCCATCCTATTCTTTTCCATTATACTGCATTACATATATTTTATTTTGTTTTCTCAAATATTGATATCATAAAATTGCACAAAGTTATATTTATAATTTATAAATAATTAATTATTTATACATTAATCTGCAATTTTATGGTATCAATATTTGAGGAAACAAAATAAAATATATCTAATGCAATAATTTATATATATATATTTTAAATGTTTTTTTAAATGAAATCTCATTCTAAATAAATAAAATTTTTAATAGAAGAATCAGAAGAATATTTAAATATTGTTTATCATTGTAAAACACACCCACACATCCGACATTAAAATAGTATTGCTCCAGGCCTCTCTTTTTCTTGTACCAGCTCTGTGCATACATATGTGCTTTAAATGTTTTTTTTATATATGCAAATATGATTTAAACAAAATATGAGATATTATCTTCTAATTCACATAATATACTAGAAATCATAAAACAAAATATAGCAGAAGTAGTGGTCCCACTGTATAAGTATGCAATCTGTCCTCTCCATTTACAATGTATAAAACTTTCATTATTTGGTCACTTTACAATATGAAAAATTGATGATTTTGTAGAATGTATACGATTCCACTTTTATCAGCTACTTGGTGAGTTGCCAATTTTTCATGTAAGAGAGAAAATTGGCAGCATTCCGTGCAAAGGTCCAGAAAGCTAATAAAAGTAGAATCTGAATCCTGCAGAGACATCTATTGATTTTTATTAACAATAAAAGGCACAAATAATGAATATATCCAGCATTGATATTATGAAGGACTTCATTTTCAGATTGTTTACATATATTTCTAGATGTGTTGATTTATTGAAGTATGTATATATAGTTAAATAGATCGTCGAAAGAGTAATGTTATTCTAATAAGTGAGACACACATCCTCTAGTTATCCTATAATACGGTATTAAAAAGGTCTGAAGAGAGCTAGATAAATGCAAGTCGATTTAAAAAATAGTTATAAATATGAAATTTAATACAATAAAAGTATTCTTTCACGCAAAATAAATAAATAACGGTGTAAAGAAATAAATGATTGTTTAATTAAGTAGCGGTAAATATGGATGTTCGAACATAAATTTTTGTAACGTTTAAAAGTTAATTATTTCAATAAAATAAGATGGAATTTTGAAGTGCGAAAATCAGTAATTGTAAATGTACTTTTGAGAGATATTTTAAAGTTTAATATCTATCCGTATGATTAGGCGAAAGGAGGAGTACATGTGAATATATACAGGTACAATTAGTAGACCTAATATATCAAGCAATGAATATTTAATATATAGAAATTATTCGTTAAACTCATGTATCAATACTAATTTATGGTAACAATTTTTAGAAATTTTGTAAATCAAATTTACCATAAATTATGTGGACATATATATATATTGTAGGTCTAATATATGCAATATTTTAAAGTTTAAATTTTTGTAACTCTAGTATATTTAATATTTTAAAGTTCAAATTTTATTCTGAAAAGTTTAAGTGTTTTCAAAATAATCCAAACTGTTTTTTTTTTAATAAACAAGAAATAGTTGAAACTAACAATATAATAAAAGTTTTGAATCTATTCTGTGTTGATGATGGATTAATTTACCAGTTAAGGAAAATATTGTTTGCAAAAATCACTTTAAACATGTTATAATAGTACAAAATGCTTGGAAAGAATATTGTGATGGTGTAGTGTGAACCAAGACAGAAGGAGCAGTAAAAGTTTGTTTTAAAAGTCTAGTCTCAAAATATTGCAAAGAAGTTGGAAAAAATACAATTCCACATCATATACCTGCTGTTTGACATAGTTAACATGACTATGTATTAAGATATGAGGTTTATACTTCACTTCAATGAAAGTAATAGATTGACACACACATTTTAATTCACTATGTGTTAAGCAAGTCCAACTAATCATCAGTGTTGATAATACCATTAAATATATCCATACTGAAGCAATAATTAACTAAACCTGTGCTTTTAGATTGGTCAATATGTCAGGATAAGAAACTCTAAAAGTGCATCTGCTTTTTGTTACCTTTCTGTAAAGAGACATTTTACCTGTTCCAACTTTAGCATGAAGTGTAATGTATCAACTTGCTTGAAATCACAGAAAATATGTTACCATAATTCAGAGGTTATCTGTCTACTTGATAAAGTATTGCCTTAACTTAATGAATATACTCTGTATAAATCATACAAATTCATCATCATTAAAATAAACTGAAGAAAACCATCTGTGACTTGTTTAAATTAATAAATCAAGTAAACCTTAAAATTTACCCTTGAAGCTACTTATACTCTGAAATAAAAGGAGTATTTCAGTTATTAATCTATAATGAGATACCTGAGAACTCCAAGTTATATATGTTTATATACAATAAGTAAGATAGATAAGATTTTATTTTTATTCAAGTGTGTTAAAGATTTTAAGAAAAAAATGTTTCATTATTATTTATTTATGTAAATATTATTTTTATTCTCTTTTTTAATATAATGTGTAAGTTTTGGAAAAACCTACATTGTATTAACTATTATTATTACTTATGGATTGTTTAAATATTGTAGAAAATATATTGATCATGTATGCTACTACAGTAATATTTCTGGAACATTATTTCACACTTCCAAGTAAAGAATAAAAAGTAATGTTTTAATATATTGTGCCACTACTTTTTTATATCTGAATGATTGTATGTTGAGAATTTAAAATATTGGAAAATCTGCAATCGTTATCATATGAGGGCGCCACTAGGAAAAGGACCTAGAACTGCGAAATTAGAAAAATCATATTCGCAGTTGATAATTTGTATACATATGACAGATCAAGCCCAAATTTCTCTCCACAATCCCATTTTAATATAGATGGATTTAATACAATAATAGGTTTTATTGTTTAAAGAACTAATGAAAAAAAAAATGAATACACTTTCATAACCTTTAACCAATTATATGCTTTATTATAGTTTATTTTTCTTTTATTCAAGACCATTAACGAAACAAATCACTAATAACCTCCCTCTACCTTCCTTTCCTCTTTTTTCTATTCTTGACATAACTAACGTAATCCTTCTTTTTTTTTTAATAAAAAAAACAAACAAAGTTGAAGAGTAATATATATTTTGTTCTCGAAGGAACATGCACTTTTACTTAAATAATTATCCAAACCGATCTAAATCTTGACAGGTATTGGGACTAAGTAACTTACTATTAGGAGTAAGTTATAACACCAACCCCTACCCTCTCTTTCAATATTTTCTCAACCCTTAATACTTTTCATTTTGCTTTCTAAATCATTTTTACTTCTATTCTGATAACATTGTCTTGGATTCATTTATGGGATTATTATCTTTTTTTAATCGCACCCAATAGTCCTGAAAATATAGTCAAAATTTAACTAAACCATTCATAAAGAAAAATTAAATCACACAAATAATTTACATATTTTAATTAAACAAATTAATTAATGCAGATAAAAACATTAATATGTTTAAAAAAATCCTCTTCTATTATCGTAACTCAAAGTTCATTAATGGTCAAATGCAATCATTACTGTATGTTTAGAGTTCACTAATGTCTATAGTTCAATCAATAAACAAAGTTTCCATTACCCTGATCGATCAGTGCACATCCATAAGCGTTTCATCGTATCTCTTGGGAGTTGATTTTCAGCAACTAATTTTGTTCCATGGCTAGCTCCAATTTTTCCTATGTGATTTGATGTTCCTTAAGGTGGTTTCACGCTTCGATGAAGATCTAGGGATAGGTCAGTGCCCCAGCTGGGGCAGATTCTATTTCATTTAGCCTTCGATCATTTTTCTTTTCATTTTTTATATAATAGTTCTTTTTTTCATTAAGAAAACTAATAATCTAATCTCACAATAGGTTTTTTTCTCTTATAGTCATTTTCTTCATTGTCCTTTTTTTTTATCACTTTCCCAGCCAGTGATTGCATTCCTTTAATTTTTTTGTTTTTAACACCTTGCTAACTAGAAGTCATGACAATAGAATTAATTACAATACTTTTCTCTCTCCCCTCCCTTCATATTAGAAAAATAAAAATAATTAATTATGAAATTGTTTCCAAAAACTTTAAAAAAAATTTCTATCACTTTCGATTTAATCTCTCAATTCAATTAAAAAATAACTAATCTGCCATTTTGCTTTTTCTTTTTTTAAAATCCCAATAAAAAACTAATAAATAATACCAAAAAAAAACTTTCTATACATACAGCTTTTATTTCCTATTTTCTACTTAATGAATATGTGTATATACACCTATTTACATACACACAGATAATATAATATGAGCCAGTCGAAATTATCAGCTCATTGCATCCCTTCCCAATTAAAAAAAAAAAAAATTAATTACTCTTTCATGGTTTGCCTGTAAATTCTCTTTTACAGTTATCTTTTTCCTAGGGTTCATTACTATTTTCCCACCTAATCTTAGAGTCTTCCCCTTCTTCTGTATCATTATACTCTATACCAACTAACATTTCTATGGCTTCCTCAATCAATAGATGACGATTTTCTGCCAGTTTCTGCTGTACTCCCAAAGGAAGGTTGTATCTTATAGTTCTTACTATTTGAAATTGGTCCATTGGATAGGCTTCCAATGCTCTTAATTTTGTGGCTTGACACTGGAAGAACTGACTGTACATTCTGTCTTTATCAGGTTTATATTTCTCTTGTGATATTTTCATGTGTATTGCCTCTTGTTTTTTCATACCCCAGAAGCCCCATAAAATCATGTATTGATATTCTGAAAAAGTTTTGGGTCAGTAATTTACAGCCTTCCACCATTCCCATGTGGGACCACTTAAATAGCTCGTCGCTATGATAATTTTTTCTGCTTTCTCTGACCTAAGAAAGTGAAAAAAATCTTGGAAACTATTCAAATAATCAAATCGGCTTTCTTCCCTGTCTCCTTTAAACCCCTTTAATTTAATAAACTTGTCTAATGCCATTCTATCAAGGCTATTTTCCTCAGGTTTATTCAGTTTCTTTTCCATTTTACTTTCCTCCATATCTATCATTGTCCACTTCTTTCATGTGTTTACTTTTATTTGTTCTAAGAGTTGTCCTTCCCCTTCCTTTTTTTCTCACTATTATTATCAGCTTCAATGTCCATTTTACTTAAATCCCCTTCACCCCTTTCTTAGGTCATTGATAGATCCCAGTATCTCTTTCAACTGACACCGCTCAGGGTTCTTGAATGTCACCACCGGGCTTTTCACTGCACTTTTGTCCTCACTCATTTTTATTTTGTCTTTTTTTATTCCACTCTTAATTCTAAATCCTCCCCCAACCAAAACACCAACTCTCTGATCTCATCTAAAACCCACCTCACCTATCTCACAACTCTTATCTCTGGTTGTTTATTTTTTCTCACAAGCCCCAACACATTGGGTATGCCATTTTCTATCTTTCTCCCATGTGCCTCCTCTGTGCCACTACTTTTTTATATCTGAATGATTGTACACTGAGAATTTAAAATATTGGACGTTATCATACAAGGGTGCCACTAGGAAAAGAACCATGGAATTAGAAAAATCTTATATTCGCGGTTGATAATTTGTATACATATGACAGATCAAGCCCAAATCCCCCTCCACAATCCCATTTTAATATAGACAGATTTAATACAATAATAGGTTTTATTGTTTAAAGAACAAACACAAAAAAAAAAACAAATACACTTTCATAACCTTTAACCAATGATACGCTTTATTATAGTTTATTTTTCTTTTATTCAAGACCATTAATGAAACAAATCACTAATAACCCCCCTCTATCTTCCTTTCCTCTTTTTTCTATTCTTGATGTAACTAATGTAATCTTTCTCTCTCTCTTTTTTTTTATAAAAAAAAAAAAAAAACAAAGGCAAAGAGCAATATATATTTTATTCTCAAAGGAACATGCACTTTTACTTAAATAAGTGTCCAAACCGATCTAAATCTCGACTGGTATTGGGACTAAGCGACTTACTATTAGGAGTAAGTTATAACACCAACCCCTACTCTCTCTTTCAATATTTTCTCAACTCTTAATACTTTTCATTTTGCTTTCTAAATCATTTTTACTTCTATTTTGATAACAGTCTCTTGGATTCATTTATGGGATTATTATCTTTTCTTAATCTTGCCCTATAGTCCTGAAAATTTAGTTAAAATTTAACTAAACCATTCATAGAGAAAAATTAAAACACACAAATAATTTACATATTTTAACTAAACAAATTAATTAATGTAGATATAAACATTATTAATATTTAAAAAAAATCCCTTCTATTGTCATAACTCATAGTTCATTAATGGTTAAATGCAGTCCTCAATGTATGTTTAGAGTTCGCTAATGTCTATAGTTCAATCAATAAACAAAGTTTCCATTACCCTGATCGATCAGTGCATGTCCATAAGCATTTCTTCGTATCTCTTGTGAGTTGATTCTCAGCAACTAATTTTGTTCCATGGCTAGCTTCGCTTTCTCCTATGTGGTTTGATGTTCTTTGAGGTGGTTTCACAGTTCCCTGAAGATCTAGGAATAGGTCAGTGCCCCGGCTGGGGATGGATTCTATTTCATTTAGCCTTTGATAATTTTTATTTCCATTTTTTATATAATAGTTCTTTTTTTCATTAAGAAAACTAATAATATAATCTCACAATAGGTTTTTCTCTCTATTTATAGTTCTTTTCTTCATTGTCCTTTTTTTTTTTTGATCACGTTCCTGGCCAGTGATTGCATTTCTTTAATTTTTTGTGTTTTTAATACCTTGCTAACTAGAACTCACGACAATAGAATTAATTACAATACTTTTCTCTCTCCCCTCCCTTCAGATTAGAACATTAAAAATAATTAATTACAAAATTGTTTCCAAAAACTTTTAAAATGTTTTCTATCACTTTCAATTTAATCTCTCAATTCAATTAAAAAATAACTAATCTACCATTTTGCTTTTTTCTTTTTCTTTTTTTAAAATCCCCAAAAAACTAATAAATAATACCAAAAAAAAAAAACTTTCTATACACACAGCTTTTATTTCTTATTTTCTACTTAATGAATATGTGTATATACATATATTTACATACACACAGAGAATATAATATGAGCTGATCGAAATTATCAGCTCAATATTAAAACTGTTGCCTGATTGATATAATGTTTCTCCATTTGTATTGTTATTTTGACTAGTGTGGAGATTAATATAGTTGTTATTGCTATATGCTATTTTATTAAACAGTTGTTAAATTTAAATAAAGTCCCATTGCCTTTAAATTCTTATATATTTTAATAAGATTGTTATTATGGTAGGGTAATAAATTTGCACAACATCACATTCATGACCTTTGCTTTTGTGAAAAATCAGTGCTTAAATGGTAAAAAATTAATAATTTCTGAGAAAGATTTAAAATAGAATTTGCAAAGTAGTCCTCTAATTCAAAGAAATGACACTTAAGATCATTGTAGATCAAAATAAAGAAATTATTCTTGCAGATTATATTCTTTCTTAATATGGACTTGATATTTTTTGAGGGGTAATGATGTTCAAGAAATGTAACCAGTACTTAACCACAGACTGTTTATGTATGATCATCATCACAAAAGAGAATCTTTGTTGATAATCAACCCATTAATAATGGGATAATGACAGAAGGTATGTCCACATGTAAAATATAGATTATTATTCATTATTATTTAATAGACTTTATTCTTTCATATCATTTAAAATGACACATCCAATGTGTAGCCATGCACAAGTGTCTATATTCAAATTTTTTGAAATTGCTCATCATGCTCTTTCACCATTTTCACTACTATCTTATCCTCATACCACTATATGTAATAGATGTATAATCTACTAGCCTTATTTATTTACACTCTATACAAATTTATGGAAAGTTGAGGTCTTATATACAACAACCCTTGATGAAAAATCAACAATCTCTTGCAAGTTATGTGTTTTTCTCAATAAAACCTGATGTCATCAGCTTCTTGGAACACCAGTTGTGCTCACAGCAAACATAACAACTCAGTTTCTATTAAAGTACTCACAAACCTTTGAATGTGAATTTTTATGATAATTTAACTAAAGTCTCCTTTCTATCAGTTTAATATTAAATGATAAGGCAGAAATTATAATCTAGCTTATTTTTAAATAACCTTGCCTTTAAATAAATATTTGAAATATATAAATATTACTTAATCAAATAGCTCATATATATTCCATTAAGATAAATAATTAACATAAATAAATATCACTCATTATATTGTATATTTATGTGGTATTTGATTAATTTATATTTACATATTTAAAATATTTGTTTTAGGCAAAATTATTTTTAAATTGGTTGGATTATAAGTTCGGCTTTGTCAATTAACATTAAACCAATGCAAAGAAGCTTTAGTTAAATTATTGCTAAAATTTATATTTTAGTATCAAATTAAGCATTGGGAGTTTACTTAAATAGAAATTGAATTGCTATATTTGATGTGATCTCAACTGATCTTCTAAAAAACTAATATCAAATTTTATAAACAGAAACATGAGGTTAGTTCATGTGTTCATCAAATATTGCTGCATATAAGGTCATAAATTTTTATAGAGGATATACATAAATAGCATTAATAGATTGCATATTTATGTAGTATTTGATTACTTAATATATGTAGAGGATTAAAAAATAAAGTTGGGATTAATACAAATTAAAATAAAAAACAGTTAACAAAATCAAATATATACATTTAATATAGCAATTACTCTGACGATGATGATGTAAATAATCTTATCATCGAAAACCAAGTTAAATATAACGATTCCAAAAACATTTTTTATTTCTTTGTTTAGATTCAATTTTAAATTGATCTTTAGATTCCAATCTCTCTTAAATAGAAAGATTACTTCCTGATATCTTACTATTGCTGATCTTCATCTTTTTAATGTACTTTTGTTATTCCTGCATGTCTCCAGTGGATTGCATGACTTCTCAGGATTAATAGATATTAATGGCATATAGTTTGAAATAAATTTAAAAACAAAAATAAAACAAATTGGTTAATAAAACAAACAACTTAACAATTTATTTACATTAAATAAATAAAACATGAAATTATTGCTTATATATTCACAATTATCACAATATAAAAAAAGTAAATAAAATATAAAAAATATTGAATCAGAAAAACATAAACATTATACTTAAGAACTAGTAATTAGGTATAAAGAAATGTCATACCAAATAATAAAATATTTTTAACCATGGTTTTTGTAGAAAATGTAAGCTTACTATGTATATGAATATATCTTTACCAATAATCTTTATCAATCCAGTCCAGACTGTGATTATCTTGTCTGGATATCAGTTATGGTAAACAATACAGATGAATCCCAGTAGAGATAGATATGTGATAAATCTCATGGCAGAGTTCTGGCTTCCCTTGTGGCATGTTTGTTGCAATCTATCCAACTTCAAAGTTCATATTTGGAAATAATTGCATAGTTCCAGATCTTTTGACTTGTGTGCCTTCATTTGTATTAGCTACATATGGTGAATAAATCTTTGCTAACTAATGTCATGATAATTGCTGCAATGTATGGAGTATTGAAAAATATTTTGAAACTTAACAAGATAAAGCTATTTGAAGCTATTCTCAGAGAATTTATTTTAACCAGAGGTTTTCCCTTTTAACAGCTATTTCTTATTGCATTTTCTTCTCTCTTTACAGGATCATTCTGTACTCTTTTTTCTTGAGTATGTCATCTTTTTCAGATCTATTTATATATTACATACCCCTAACATGTTTTTAACATTTAAGATGCATTTAAGTCTTTATTAATTTATATCAGGATGTTAACATCTCTATCCATATTTTTACCAGACTTAATATGATTTTACAAAACATATTGTTTTTTTAAAAAAGAAAAAAATCATTCAGATAATTATTTTAGAAATAACTATAAAATAGTTTTTTGTTTTTTTTTTTACTGGCTAGAAAGAAAGAGAAATAAAAGAAAATTCTGATCAGCTTTGAAATTCACTTTCTAATTTATCAATTTAATCCTTTATAATTTTCAATAATGTATTTTTATTTGTCATTCAATTTACTCAAAAAAAAAAAAGACATTATTTCTTTAAAACTGCAGTTGCATAAACAAATGCTTAAACAAATTATCCAATTTCTCTCTCTTCCCTTACATTACACAAGTTATCCTGTTATTGCTTTCAATTTTACAAGCATATTTCTTTATCAAATATATAAAATCTATAAACTAATTTTCTTTTAATTTCTTAAACCAATGTAGTTAAGTTATGGATTGCAATCTTTAAATTTACTAACCAATCTATTAGAGTCTTTTATCAAGCCGTTTTTGACTATGCAACTTTGTAATACAATTTATTCAAGATGCAATCAAATTTGTACTGATACAATTTTTCTTTCTTTAAAAATGAGACAATGTAATGGTATACTTTATTTTATTTCTATTAAGTTTATTTCTTTAACTATTACTACATTTCTGTTTTATTCATTTTTTAGAAATAGCATTTCATCAATATAATAATACATAAATAAACACAGTAAATATATCAATGATTTTACTGTTCGGAGATTTGATTAGCTTTAAACTATCAAAGAATGATGAGAATCCGTCAACTCTAGGATTCATAAAAAATATTAATGAAATATAAACACTAAAAGGATTACCTGTTTTAATAAGGTTCAGCTATCCACAAATCACAAATAATAAAATATAGTACCAAATATATGAAGCAATGCTCGTTTTTGAGTTTTAAAGGCTAATAAATACAACATTTAAAAATTAAGCCTTTTTTCTTTTTGAATCTTAGAGGCTAATAAATCCAACAAACATTCAATCTGCATCTTGATTTTTCGGAGTCTTACAGATGGATGAGTAGACTACTGGAAAAAAAATATTGTGACAGCACCTGAAATATATACATTTCAAAACATCACATGACAGCATAATGCCTCATGTACATGACCAAATTTTCATCCATCATTGGAAGTTAAACACATCTAAACAAACTTTGACAGAAATTTTTTCTCAATCTCTGTAAAAAATAACACTAACTCTTTTCTCTTACTTATTAATCAATATGCTGTTTATACTCTGATTATATTTTATATTCATTTACATTTTTCCCCCAATATTATCAAATTTTATAAATCATTGTTGCTTTCTAGCAGATTGGTAATCTCTCATTTTGCAATGAATTTGTCTAAATTTGGTATTTAATAGTCAATTTTGGTGCTGCCATTTATTTTAAATTTTATCATTTTACAATTTATTTTCTTTTTTAAAACTTTTTTTTTTTTTAACAGATCTAGGCCATCAGAAAATAGGCCACTATTTATTCCCCTAAAATCAAACTTTACCTCTCTTCTAACATTTTTTGGAAATGGAGATTTTATTTGGGCAACCCAAAAAATTTAACATTCTCTTCTTTCTGCAGTGGAACTTTCATTTTTTCTATTTTCACTCTTCACCTTTCTTTTTCAGACCCATTGGAATATGATGATCCCTTAGGTACTCTGTTAAGGTAATTAGTTGATATAAACTGAGTTTAATATTAGATTGTTTTAACTTATTTGATCTTTTATTTTCAGCTTTTTTATTTTGTAGACTTTGCAATGTAGCATACTTTCTATCTTTAATTTTCTGCACATTTTCATCATTCATCTTTTTAATATTCAAGCAGTAGAATTCATTTTCTAGCTTAATGGGAAAAATCTCATAAGTTCTCTTAAATAATGAACTCCAGTACTCATCCACAAAATTCTTCATTTCAATACAACTACAATTATCTTTTAACTTCATTGCAACATTTTATCATGAAAAGTTTCCCTAATGTATAATAGTTTTTTCCAACCTTACTCCATTAATCTCTTGACTATTTTAATTGTACTTTCATCTATGGAATCCTAAACATTTTCAGGTTTAGAATCCTCTATCACTTCATATTTTAAATTTTCTTTTACATCGATGTGTGGTTTTACAGATGCCTCAATTTTAATTTTCTATAGTATTGCATTAGTACACAGTTCTATTTTTTTCAAATAAGTCATTCTGAATTCTTTAACATAATTCTCTACTATCAAATCACTTTCTTCAGAATGTCATGCTTTTATTTTGCTTGTTTTAGACTCTCCAATTTTTCAACTTTTGTCACACACTTTGTACTTTTTCTAGGCTCTACTAAGATTTTACATAAGTTTACATAACATCAACACAATTGATATCAATTACATCTTCTTTCATTTTTTTTCATCTTCTTGCACTGCTTCAAAAGCTTCTCTAATTTTTTATTGTCTTTTTTTAAACTCTGTCTACTTTTTATGCCATTCTTAAATTCTATTTCTCTTTTTTGTTGCTTTTTAAAATTGTTTGCACTATTCTTTAAATTCTGTTTGTAACATTTTCTTAATACTTGTACACAGCATTTTATTATTAAAGGTGCCTGGTTTCTCTTTTGAAAGCTTTTGCATTGTCTGAATATATTCTTGCCCTGTCAGTTTTGGATCTATTGGTTGTACTGACTCTTGTATTGCTGGTGGTTAAATGTTTATTTGTACTTCATCCTTCTTGCTATAAAATATGTTATCTATATTTGTAACTAAATGCTTTATTATATTCTTGATGATGTTGTTATTACTATTGTACTAATCCTCTTTTTTCAGGCTTGTTACAATCTTAAAATATTTATACTTAATCATTAGCAAAACACATCAATTTTAACTCTTCCTATACAATTTCTCTTTAGTATAGTGTGATATACACATATTAATTATTATTATCTGAATATACTGCTGCTTATTAAACTTTCCTCTGACTACCTGGATTAAATTATTTTTGTGTTAAAATGTTAGGGTTTATATATTTTTTTTACAAATGCTGATATTATTTCTCATTCCAAACATTTTAAAATCAAATTAGATACACATATTCCCTGCCAATTATAATATCTTTCACTATTTATGCTCAATTTATAATGCTCCAATGTTTGGTATAATATGTGATTGTATAAAAGTAAAGTTGAGCAGAAGTGAAAGACATTAAGTTCACATATTGATATGGCAAATGTAATGGATAAGAAAAATAAAGTTGGGGTTAATATAAATTAAAATAAGAAAGGTTAACAAAATCAAATATATACATTTAATATAACAACTACTCTGAGGATGGTAATCTAAATAACCTTATCAATAAAATCCAAGATAAATATAATGATTCCAAAAGCATTTTTTATTTCTTGATTTAGATTCAATTTAAAATTAGTATTTAGACTCCAATCTCTCTTAAATCGAAAGATTACTTCTGAATATCTTACTATCACTGATCATCATTTTAATGTACTTCAGTTAGTCCTGCATGTCTCTCAGTGAATTGCATGGCTTCTCAGATTTTGTAGATATTACACAGAGACTAAACTTTCCATGCAGTAGCACCACTCATTGCAAGCCAGAGTAATCAATGGATGCAAGAAGGTATGTGCATAAAATCCCTATCTAGTGCCTGCTGATCCAATATACCCAGACAAGTTTCTAGCTTGTGGCTTTCATTGATTACTCTGGCTTGCAATTTGGGGTGCTACTGCATGGAAAGTTTAGCCTCTATGTAAACAGTTTGTGTAAGCATAAAGAATGGTGATCATGTAATGTTTAGTAGACATTAATGGCATATGTTTGGGATTAGTTCAAAAATCCAAAACAAAACAAATTGATTAATAAAAAAAAATAATTTATTTACCCTAAATAAATAGAATGCAAAATCATTGCTTATACAAAGAAGTAAATAAAAAATACAAAATTTTTAATTGAATAAACAAATATTATACCTAAAGCATTATAATTAAATATAAAGAGAGGTATTATCAGATAATAAAATATTTTAAGCCATGGTTTTATAGAGAATGTAAGCTTACTATATATATGCACACATTTTTAATGATAATCTTTATCAATCCAGTCTTGTTTGCGATTATCTTTTTTGGGTATGGGTGATGGTAGACAGTGTAAATTAGTTACACTAGAGATACATATATAATAGGCCTTATGGGAGAATTCTATCTTTTCTTTATAGTATGTTTTGCTTCTTTAATGCAAATATTGCATTTTATGTAACTTTAGTGTTCATAGATACAACTGCATAATTCCAGGTCTTTTGAAAGGTATGTTTTCAGTTTTCTAGCCACTCATATTTAAATAGTCTACTTCTAACTAATGTTGCAACAATTGCTGAGGTAATGGAATATTAAAAAATCCTTTAAAATAGTCAGCAAGGTGCAATTATTCAAAGCTATTCTAAGAAAAAAATATTTAACCAGTAGTTGTTTTAATAGCTACTTTTCTATCGGCATTTTCTTTTCTCTTCATATGATCAATCTGTACTGCTTTCTTTTTGAGTCAAGACTAGACTACTGTCACTTTTATCAAATTGATTTATATCTAATGTACTCATAACATGTTTTTAACACACATAATATGTAATAATATAGTATTAATTTATATTAAAATGTTTTTATAAAACATCCTTACCCAAATTTAATTACCAAACAATATGATTTAAAATGTGTTGGGCTTTTTTTTTAATTTTATACATCAGATATTATTTTACTAATAACCATAAAATAGTTTTTTATTACCAAGAATATGAAATAAAAAAATTATGACAAATGATTATATTCATTTTTTAATTTCATTAATTTTAATGTTTTATAATTTTGAATAACATATTTAGATTTACCATTCAATTTGCTATAAGAAAAGACAAATTGTTTCTTTAAACTCCTATCCAGCAGGAAAATCTGAAAGGCTTATAAAATACAATACACTTTTTAAAGTATGCAATTCAAATTCATTTGCATGAAGTAAAACTTAAATAAATTATCTAATTTCTTTCTCTTCCCTTACAGCATATAGGATATCCTTTTCTTGCTTCAATTTTATATAGTATATTTCTTTATCAAATATTTCATAATACACCTGGGTCTCGTTTTATGCAGATTATTTTAATGTGATTTTGAAGTTATGTGATTCTTGTTTCTTCTTAATATCTTTCATATTTCACTATATTTATTAGATATCAAGAAATTTAAATTATTAATAACTTATTTTGACTTGAAATACTTTTTTTCTTCAAAAATATAACGTTATATTAGCAGCTAACGTGAATATGGCCTGAAGCTGTATTTATAATCTTAGCTTCTATGTAAATGACCTACTTATACTATTGAGTAAATAATAATAATAAATTTATATGTACATATAAAAATATCACAATAAATATTCAAAAATTTTAAACTTTTAAAATGTATTTTGTTAGATATAACAGAAATAAAAAAATTTTTAGATTGTTAAAATAAATAATGAAGATTTTATTGATTTTTTAAACTGAAAATAATCTTTCTAGTGATAATGTATAATCTTTTTGTTTTGATTGCAATCTCATTTTTTTAATATAGAAACAGAAAACCATTAACATAGCTCAAGACTGAAAGTGGCGCTAGTTGTACATCATGTCACAAATCTGATTTCTTACTAGTTCACAAACGAACACATTTTTGTCAAACAGCGGTAATGATCAAAATATGCATGAAAAAATGTAAAATTAAATACTGTAGTTAATAAAAAAAGTAAAAAAAGTTTGTCTTGTATTAATTTTTTTCAAATATTTGAAATTTTTTATTAGTCACACTTTATTTCCTTATTTTTTTAATGCAAATTTTAAAGTAATATTTCCTTGTTACTTTGCTTTTATGCAATTTCTGAAAATTACTGGAACATATCCCCCATTTTTCAAGGTAAGTTAAGTTTATTTTTATGCGATTTCTTTTGTGCATGTTTTCTGAGGAACCTATCTTCTGCGTAAAATGAGACCCAGGTGTATTATAAAATTTATAAACTAATTGTCTTTTAACTTCTTAAATGAGTATAGTTAATTTATGTGTATACTATAACTAATATATAGTACATATGCACATTAATTTATAAATTTATTAATCAATCTATTAGAGACTTTTATTAAGCTTTTTTGGCCATTCAATTTTATAATAAAACTAATTCAATCTGCAATTAAATTTGTACTGTTATAATATACATACAGGGGCTTCTGTACAGTATTAATGGCTTTAGGCTTGCAAATAACTAATTTTCCTTTCTCAGCTTTAAAAATTTTAATTATTTAATATTTGTGAAATGAAAAAATATTTTAAATTTAGATTTAACTTAAATTATAAAAATTTAACAATATGGGATTGATACAAAAATTTCTGGAAAATAATGTAAGTATCAAATTGGAAAACTCATTAATTTTTTTCTGCATTCTTATCTAGAGGCCCATATATAGTATTTTTAATTATTGTAAGCTTATAAATAGCTGAGTTTCTTTTATTTTGTTTTAAAAACTTATTTATTTAATAATTATAAAAAAAAGATGAATTGGTAAGAAAAAAAATTTTAATAAATAATATTAACATAAAAAACCATCAAAACTCACCCCCATCCCCCCTGTATTCTTGTTTTGTAGATATTCCTATGCTGTATTTTTTAATTGTTGTAGAATTACAGGCAGGGTAGTTTGTTTTACTAAGCTTTAAAAAAATAATGATTTAATATTTATGAGAGGAAAAAAATATTTTAAATTATAAAAATTTATCAATATGGAATTAATAAAAAAAAAATTATGATATGCAATATTGATTATGGAAGTTGTTAATTATTAAATTTTCTCATGTGGTGGTAATTTTAAAAAATTGAATTACCTATATAAAAGCATTTTCATGAATTTAAATTGAGTACTAACTTAGCACGTTCAGTACATAAATAACTTTATCATCTCTTTCTACCTGGTCAATAATATTCACATCTATGTTACAATTTTTTATTAATGAAGTTTTTAATTAATGCATAAAACAAAAATGTTTTCCATTTTAAATTATCTTCAAATTAGAAAACAGTAGTAAATCCAAAACATCAAAACATGATACTTCTTAAACATATTCAAATTTATTTCACAATGCAGACCTAGAGTTGATATTTCAGGGTATCTATCTCAAGGTTGTAGTTGTTGGAGAAATATTTATAAAATAGAATATAAATATATGATATGGATTGTTGAAGAGTTAGAGAATAGAGTACGTTGAAGCCTGTCGATTAAAGTTTGAAGATTTGCTATCTTAATATAAACCGAGCACTGATTACATAAATATATGTGTGGGAGATGATCATCTGCACCAACTGATGAGTGTTGTTTCAGCACAAAATACATATATTACATATCATTTACCTTTTTACATGTTTTTCGACATGTGTATCGGTTGCATTAGATAGAATCAAGGATTGAAGGGAGTTTGAAAATCTGTGTTCAAATCCCCTATAATAACATTTAAACTTCAAGTATATAAATTATACTTGTATTCAAATATTTGGAATAAATATGTAAATAAAAATAAAATATTAAAAATTAATAATAATAAATTATTTTAATTTCACATTAAAATTAATTTTTTATTTTTTAATTCCCATATTTGAAAATAAAACTATACAAATTATTTTATAAGTTATAAAAATACCAATAGAGGGAGCGGTAGTTAAAGATTAAAAAACATGAAAAAAAATATGAAAAAAATGATTATACAGAAAGTGAATTATTGGTTTCTATGCTGGGTTTGGGAAAAGATAAAGAGGATTTAGATAAAAAGGTTATAGAGTTGAACAAGATTATGTTGTGGAAATGGGATGGAGCAGAATATGGGAAAATTTAGAGTGGGGAATGGAAAATAAAGTGGCTAACATGTTTATCTGGGCATAATTGCTGAGATATTCTTGACTTCGTTTAAGGAGAAGCCACAATACATCACATCACATCAACATTAATGTTCCGTTTTTTTATATAAGAAAATAAGACATCACTTTAGACAATGCAGTTTAAAAAAAAAAAAAAAACAAAGATAAAATAATGTACAAAAATTTAATTAAAATCTAAAGATAATGTTTACAATAATATAAAAAAATTTAATAAATACAATATATTTAGGAATTTTATGTAAGTGTTTTAAAAATTCTTGTGTCATTACTTTAGATTTAGACAAATTAAATTTAAGCAAAATTTAATACATAAAACATTAAATATATACCATATTTGAGTTAGATTTATATAAAAAAATAATATATATATACGTATGTTTTTAATATAACAATGTATGGTAATATATATACAGAGTTTTGTAAAAAAGGAGTTTGCTGTTAACTGAAAGAAGACCCTTTGATTCCTCTTGGAGGCCTTAAGGAACCGAGCAGGGCAAATTCCTAATGTCCACTCCATACATTCTTGTCGTTGCAGCTGTTATTATTATGTGATTATTCATATAGTATACGAATATGGATGGGCTGCTCACCAACACGCATTAGCCAGCTTGGTGAGTTTATTGACTTTTAACCTCTGAGTTTAAGATCAAAAAACACCATGGTTTTTCGTTTCAGTTGCCTGATAAGGCAGAATGAATGTGTGTGTGAATGAAATTTTTTTTTCTAATATACAATAATGACAGACAAAAATAAATTGTGGCCTTATTCTCAGGGAGCTGTAAAGTCATTAGGCAAGTCAGTAGTTGGTGGCCAAAGACAGAGGGTGCTAAGAATCCCCTGATTACCGACCCAGGTTGCTATTTGATGATGACTTTTTATTTAATTACTTACAACTGCAGATTACTTTCAAATGAAGGAAGATTGCAAGAATTGGAAGAAGAACAGTCTTATATTAAATGGTGGAACATTATTAGATTTTGTGAAGTTAGAAAAAAATATGAAGAGGCAATTGATTTAAAAAGTGGACATGTACTTTTCTATAAAGGCATAAATATTGGAATTACAGGTGGAGTAGGATTCATTATAAATAAAAAATGGAAGAACAATACTGTGGAGATTGATGGTGTATTGGACAGAATGGCAAGATTAGTTATTCAACTTAATAACAGACACCAAATGCAGATAATTCAGATTTATTTCCCAACAAGTTTTCATAGTGACGAAGTAGTAGATTTTTATATGGATTTATAAAAGGCTTTTGATCAGACTAAACAACATTTTGAAATTGTTTTAGGAGACTTTAATGCTATAATTAGTAAACAAATGAAAGATGAAAATGCTGTAAGTAAATTTGGTTATGGTAATAAAAATGAGAGAGGACATAGACTTATGGATTTTTTTGAGAAAAATGTTAAAAGGAAATGGACATGGAAGCATGCAAATGAAGGTACAGTAAAATTGGATTATATTTTGACTAACAGAAAATACATATTTCAAGATTGTAATGATTATAAGAAATTCAACACAGGAAGAGATTATCAATTAGTAAGATGTAGGATACCTGTTAATGCAAAACTAGAGAGACAAAAATTATTAAGAAAACCAATATTTACAGTTGATATTCCTAATCTTATAAAACATTCTACTGAATTTAAATTAGAACTTGCAAATTAGTAAATTTTGATCATGATTCAGATTTAAATACAATTAATAGGAAAATAACTGATACACTTTTAAAAACTGTAACAAAGATAGTTGGTAGAAAAAAGCAGCAATTGACCAATAAAATTTTTACTGTGACTAGAGAATTCAGGAAGAAAAAAAACTATGAAGATATACGAAAATGATGCATTAAGAAGAATTGAATGTCTTGAATTTTATAAAATAGTGCAAAAAAGAGTTGATAATGATATAAAGAAAGTATAATTGTGAACTAGCAAGGAAAGCTGTAGAAGAAAATAAAAGTCTTAAAAGTATAAAACAACATTTTGGTATTGGTATGAAACTTATATCTGCAATAAGAAAAAAAGATGGAACTATTACTAAAAAGAGAGATGACATCATGAAATAGGTAGAAGAGTTCTATCAAGAATTATATAGTAACAAATAAAAAGTACCTTCTACATCTATCATATCTTCTAAATTGCCCAGGATTTTAAATGAAGAAGACATGAAATTAAATTTATGAAGAAGAGAAAAGCTCCAAGTAATGATGGAATTATAATCAATATATTAAAGGAAGCAGGTGAAGAAAAAGAAAACATATGGCAAAGTTATATACCAAGTGTCTAAATGATGAAGATGTGCCAGATGATTGGAAGAATGTATTATTAATATTATTTTTAAAAAAATGATAAATAAGATATTAGAAATTAGATCTATCAGCCTTTTATCAGTTTTATACAAAATTTTTACCAAAATAATTACAACTCACCTACAGAGATCATAGGATTTCAATCAACCTGAAGAACAAACTGGATTTGAAAGTGGTTTTAGTACAGTAGATCATATCCAAGTATTGAGAGAAGTTATAGAAAGGACCAATGAATATGAGTTGCCATTATGCTTTGGATTTGTAGATTATGAAAAGGCATTTGATTCTACAAACACTTCTTCAGTGATTAAAGTATTGGATCATCAAGGTATAGACCCAGGATAATCATATTTTGAAGAATATTTATAAAAATGCAACAGCATCCTAGGAAGATTAACATTGAGAAGGGTGTAAGACAGGGTGACTCCATATCTTCAAAACTTTTTACAGCAGTGCTGTAAGAAGTAGTTTGTGGATTAAACTGAGAAGCTAAAAGAGTAAAAGCAAAAGATTGTTTAAGCCATTTACATTTTGCAGATGATGTAATTGTTTTTGCAAATAATGATTTAGAGCTTCAGGAAATGTTGCAATCATTATCAGATGAAAGTAGGACTAAAGATAAATGTTAAAAAGACTAAAGTAATGTTCAGTGGATTTTCTCAAAAGATGAAAATAAAGATTGATTATTATGAGTTAAAAGTTAACAACTACAAATACCTTGGTCAGATAATTACTACAGATGAAAACATAATGGATGAAATTAATCATAGAATTACACTTGGTTGGAGTATTTTGGTTAAAATAACTTAATATTAAAAGGACACATGCCTATATGTTTGAAAAGGAAGATTTTAAATAAATGTGTTTTACCAGTTCTTACTTATGAATCTGAAACTTGGACACTTAATATAAGAGCAATATAAAGACTTCAGACCACTCAAAGAAGTATAGAGAGATTCAAGTTAGGAGTAACAAGAAGAAATCAAAAATGCAATATATGGGTAAGAGAACAAATAGGTGTTACTGATGTCATTGAAAAACTTAAAAGACTGAAGTGGAGTTGGGCTGGACATATTGCTAAAAGAGATAATAGATGGACAATTGAAATCTTAAACTGGATTCCAAGAAATTATAAAAGACCCATAAAGAGTACCACATGTGAGATGGATGAATAAAATAAGAAAGTTAGCAGGAGTGATGTGGAGAACAGAGTATAGAGATCGAAGAAGATGGACTGAACTTCGGGAGACCTTCATCCTGCAGTAGATTGATAATAGTTGACAATGATAATTTAAAATTAATTAATTCATAAAAAAAAAAACAGCCAAAAATACAAACAGTACTTTTTTTTCTTTTCCTCTTTTTTAAAAAAAAATAAAATAAAAATAACTTATCATTTTTTTCTATCTTATATTCCGAGAGCAAATAAAAATTGTAAAAACATTATTTTGTTTATATCTTCTAAAAAGTATTTATAAATAGAAGTAATGTTTTTAAAATTTTTTATTTATTTTCAAGAATGTAAGATAAATAGAAAGGTAAGCTATATTATTATTAATATTTTTAAAGATGAGAAAATGAATTTTAAAGAATGGAGAAGTATTGAGGTTGTTTAATATATCTATAAAAATATTACACATGGGAAAGAGAAATGTGAGTAACTCCATGTGTGTGTATGTTTAAAATTAAAAAAATCAGATATATTAATCTTTAACTGAGGTTTAACGTTTATATTTGTGCTAGAGATATTCTCTAGTTTAGAAAATAATTAGTAATAATCATTACTGTATTTATTTGAAGTGCATGGTGTCAAAGTTGTGATTGGAGTGAGTTTGACAAGGGTAAATAAAAATGTAACAATTTACTATAGTTAAATACTCTAGATATAATTGCGATATATATGGGGGATAGTGATCTGGGTCAACTGATGAGTGCTAGTTCAGCACAAAATGCATCTTGGGGAATATTTGTCGTTTATTGTATCTTTATTTATATGAATTTAAAAAGAATGGGAAGTATGGAGTTGTTTAACATATCTATAAAAACTTTCATATTGTTTATATTTTTGGTAGCTCCCCCCCTCCTCTCCACTTAAATTGAATACTTTTATATACATATTATTAGACAAAACTAAATCAATGTTCCTTATTTCCAGGAGTTGTAAATTCGCCAACCAAGTCAGCGGTCGGTGGCCAAAGGCGGAAGTAGCTAAAAATTCCCTCATTGCAAACCCAGGCTGCCAGTTCATGATGGACTTTTATTTAGACAGTTATAACTGCAGATCACTTTCAAGTGAAGGAAGATTGAAATAATTGGAGAAAAAAAATGTCTAATACTAAATGGGGTATTATTAGCCATTGTGAAGTTAGACGAAAAGGTGAAGAAACAATTGATTTAAACAGTGGACATATACGTATTACAACCATAAATATTGGAAGCACAACTGGAGTAGGATTCATAATTAATAAAAAGTGGAAGTACAACATTTGGTGATGTATCAGATAGAATAGCAAGATTAGTTATTCAACTTAATGGTAGATATCAAATGCAGATATTTCAGATGTCTCAACAAGCTATCAATGTAATGAAGAAGTAGAAGTTTTTTTATATCGATATACAAAAGGCTTTTGATCAGATCAAACATTTTAAAATTACCATGGGAGACTTTAATGCTAGAATGATAAACAATTGAAAGTTGAAAGTGGTGTGAGTAAATTTAGTTACAGTTATAAAAATGAAAGAGGAAATAAGCTTGTGGAGCTTTAAAAAAAAAAAAAAAAACGTTATGTTATGAATTTTTTTTTTTGGAGAAAAATGCTAAATGGAAATCGAATGAAGGTGCAGCAAAAATAGAATTATATTTTGATTAATAGGAAAACAAATTCAACACAGGAAGTAATTATCAATTAGCGAGATGTAAGATATATATTAATGCAAAACTAGACGCAACAATTATTATAAAAAAAACATTGTTCACAGATGATATTTCTAACCTTCAGAAACATTCCAATGAATTTAAATTAGAACTTACAAATCGTTTTCAAATATTAACAGATTTTGAACAAGATTTAGATTTGAATGAAATCAGTAGGATAATAACTGATGCACTTCTAAAATCTGCAACAAAAATAGCTGGTACAAAAATGCAGCATTTTATCAGTAAAATTTCTACTGAAATATGACAATTTATGAAAAAAAAAATGAAATTATATTATAATGATGCATTAAAAAAGAGTAAATATTTAGAATTTTGTAAAATGGTGCAAAAAAGAGTTATTAAATATATAAAAAAAATATAAATGTGAATTAGCAAGGAAAATTATAGAAGAGAATGAAAATCTCAAATGTATAAAACAACATTTTGGTACTGGCAGAAAATTTCTTTCTGCAATAAGAAAAAAAAAAGAACTACAGTATTACTAAAAAGAGGATATCATGAAATGTGTAAAAGAGTTCTATCAAGAATTATATAGTAATAAAGAAAAAGTATTTTCTATGTCTATTATATCTCTGAATTTCCCAGGATTTTAAATGAAGAAGTGAGACATGCAATTAAATTTATGGAGAAGGGAAAAGCTTCAGGTAATGATGGAATTATAATTAAAATATTAAAAGAAGCAGGTGAAGAAATAAAAAAATTTTTTGACAAAGTTATATACCTAATATTTAAATGACAAAGATGTACCAATATGATTGGAAGTATGTAGTACTAATATTAATAATTTAATAAGGTGATAAACAACCAGTCTTTTATTGGTTCTATACAAAATTTTTACTAAAATAATTACAACTCTTTTACAGTAAAGTTTGGATTTTAATCAACTAAAAGAACAAGTTAGATTTAAAAGTGGCGTTAGTACAGTGAATTATATGCAAGTATTGAGAGAAAGTTGCAAAAAATGAACAATGCATATTAGTTGCAACTATAATTTGGATTTATAGATTATGAAAAGGCATTTGATTCTATGAGCATTTCTCTGGTGATTAAGGCATTGGATCATAAAGGTAGGATATTGTCATATTTTGGAAAACATTTGTAAAATACAACAGCAACAATTACTAGAAAGGTTAACATTGAGAAGAGTGTAAGACAGAGTGACTCCATATCTTCAAAACTTTTTATAGCAGTTTGTAGATCAAAATGGGGGGAAAGTAAATGGAAATTATTTAAGCTGCCTAGGTTTTTCCAATGATGTAGTTGTTTTTGAAAATATTGTTTTAGAGCTTCAGCTTAATGTGAGGCATCAGATGAAAATAAAAACTAAAGACAAATGCCAAAAAAAAATTGATAATGATAAGTTAGAAAAAGTTAACAATTACAAATATCTTGGTCAGATTATTACTACAGATGAAAACATAATGGATGAAATGAATCATAGAATTAAACTTTGTCAAAATACTTTTGATAAAAATAACTTAATATTAAAAGAAAATATGACTGTGTTTGAAAAGAAAGGTTTTTAATAAATGTGCTTTACCAGATCATACTTATGGATCTTAGGCTTGGACATACCACTCAACAAAATGTGGGAAAATGCATGTTAGAATAACAAGAAGAGATTGAAAATAAAATACATGGATGAGAGAACAAACAAGTGCTACTGATATCATTGAAATAATTAAGAGACACATGAAATTGGGCTGGAAATATTGCTAGAAGAGATGATAACAGATGGACAGTTGAAATCATAAACTCGATTTCAAAATATTGTAAAATACTTAGAAAATGATCGTGTGAGCTGGATAGATTAGATAAGAAAGTGTGCTGGAGTAATGTGGAGAAGAGATGCTAGAGATTGAAAAAAGGATTAAATTTGGAAAGACTTTCATCCTGCAGTGAAAATAATGATGAAATGATGACATATTAATAATTCATATATGCACAGAACTATGTTTAATTTAATGTTTACATATTAAATTCATATTTAATTATCATAATAAAGATTTAAAAGAGAGATTCTGTCTCCAATCTTGAATAATTGATTATTAGTTTAGAAAATATTGTGCCACATTCCATCTGGATAATTTTTTTTTAATTACTAATAATGTTCACAAAATTTTTTTTTATAAACATCAGAGCCCTAAGAATATATGGATTCATTCTATTCTTGATTCTTTGTTCAACATTTAGAGTGTTTTAAATTCATAGCTGAGGAAACGTGATTTACTCCCTTTGTTTACATATAATAATACATAATACATATATTTTTTGTTGAGATTGGAAATAAAAAATTAAAAGATAAATACTTTTAAAGAAAATAATGATTAAGATAGTCTTTTTAAAATCTTATATTATTGTGTGGATAATATTATTAGTAAATAGACCTCATTTTGAGGCATTTGGACAGATCCAATTATTTAATAATGGACTAAAATAAATTCTCTAAATACTAACTTAGTACTAATCCCTAACTATCTACTATACAATATATATCATTTCTTCTAATTTTTACTTGATCTCATTATTTCATTCCAATATCAGCCTTTCAAGCTAATTGAGCATGCACCTTTTGAGAGTGTTAAATAAATGAATACTCTCCTCTTCAATCCAAGATATAATATTATGTTTTAACTCTTCTAATTATTGCCTTAAATTAGCTTAGGCTTGTATTTATTGCTGATTATATTCCAATGCATTTTGTGGTGACAGTTCCTCTAACAAATAATACTATATGCATATATTTAAAAATGAAGATTTCACATTACCTAAACATATTCATTGATGAATACTTAAGAAAACTTGTTATTGATTTTTATAATGAACTGTGTATCTGAACTGCATCTGATTTAAAAATTGACTTATCACCTTTCATTATATCACTGAAATCATATAAAAAATGTTTTAACATTTTATTTTGTGCAGATGAGCAAATTAATGAAAGTAGTTTTGGACATGCTAAATTTGTTTTATATATGTCTATAAGTAATAGCTTATAAAATCTGGTAAATAGTCTATGTAATAAGTTATTAAACCTTTAAACATCACCTGATCAGTATTTCCCTTAAACCTTTAAACATCACATGGTCACTATTTCCCATGCTTCCTCATAACTGTTGTTAAAATAGGCAAAACTCTATTCATACAGTAGTGCCACTCAAAGCAAGACAGAGTAATCAATGGATGCCAGAAGGCTTGTGCACTATCTAGTAGGCACTAGTGGGGGATTTTATGCACAAGCCTTCTGGCATCCATTGATTACTTTGTTTTGCTTTGAGTGGCACTACTGTATGAAGAGAGTTTTGCCTATTGTAATATGTTATATATAATTATCCAGAAAATTTCATTTATATTTAAAAAGAAGCATAAAATTGATTCATCAAGTAACTTGAGAAGATTTATAGAAAATCTTAATATCTTGGATGATGTTTACAGATTAAAGAATGATAACAATAAATGGTAATTGAAATGACTTTAAATATACATTTATGTTGTTCTTCCTTTATATCAGTACCTACTGATAACCCTTAATAATATAAATGTTTATAGACAAGCTTAAATTTGAAATAGTTTTGATTTTTTTTCAAATTATACTTTATATAAGTGCAAATATTTATTAGTCAATCATTTTCTCAAATATTTTCAATAGTTTAATTGATAAACATATTACTGTGCTTCAGGTAATAAGCAAGGATTTCATCTTTTAGCTAAAGATGCTGCTCTGTGGTGCGGTTTTCGCACCAAAACACATAAAAATGCTGTTTCTGCGGCCGACACATTCGAACCTGCATTTTCTATAATACAACTTTTTTGTTGTTCTACAGAATGCAGGCCGCTATGTCACATCACAGTACAGCATGTATGTCGCATAGCAGCAAGTCCATTTTTTGAATTCGCACAATTTATAAATAATTACTTATTGATGAGAAAGTTTGTATTTGAATTGTATTGAAATGTTGTTTTCATTGGATTTTATTTTATTTTAAACTATTGAAATGTTCAGATTTTTTAAAACAATAATTATAAGACTTTTTACAACATACTGTATTGAACTTTTATTTGGAAAAATGTTAAATATCTATGTTTTTATTGAGTTTCAATTAGGTAATGTGTCAAGTAACATACTGTTAGTAACATTCCATGAGACAAAGAAGATTCTACCGTCTGTATATTTTTGAAGTAAAAAAGAGTGGTACGAAAAAAATATCCAGTAATAAAAGTCCAAATCTACAGATTTTTTTTGTAAATTTAATAAAAAGCAAATATTATAAACATGTTTAATAAGTAAAGAAGATATTTGTATGTGTTTGTTGTTGTTTAAAAAAGTTTGAGTTTCTTTCTTCTGTCTGAGTACGGTTACGATTTTGAATTTTTTTATTTTAGCATTACAAACAAACAGAACCTAACCCTAAAACTAACCCTAACCCCAAAACTAACCCTAAATCTAACTGTAACAACTTTTACTTTTATTACAATTATTATTTTTTAGTTAAACATCAACAAAAAAAGTCGTAACACAAGTAAAAAAATATCTGATAGAAAATTGATAAAAAAAAAAAAAAGCCGTAACACAAGTAAAAAAATATCCGATAGAAAATTGATAAAAAAAAGCCGTAACACAATTTAAAAAGTATACGATATAAAAAACACGAATCAAATTGTAATTTGTTGATTTTATTTTACATTTATTATTATCATTTAAATTGTATCAATCAATAGTAGTCTGTCCAATAGACAGGTCCAGAGAGTAGTCACTACATCAGTTCATCCATTCTTCCATTCCATTCTCTTCCTTGCCCACTTCCTCAATTCCACACAACCCCTTCCATCTCGTATATCATCCAATAATGTCAATCTCTTCCGTCCTTTCTTTTTATTTCCACTCACCATTCCTTCCAAAACATCTTTCATTAAACTATAATCTTTTCTTAGTATATGTCCAATCCAGTTTCTCTTTCTCTCTTTGATACTTTCAATCAATCTTCTTTCCTCATTAACTCTTTTCAAAACTTCTTCATTTGTTATTTTATTCACCCAACTGATTTTTTTCCATTTTTCTCCATGTCCACATCTCAAAAGCTTCCAGTCATTTCTTAATTCTATTACTCAATGTCCATGTCTCACAACCATACATTAATACACTCCACACATAACATTTAATTAATCTTTTCCTTAATTCTCTTTCCATAGGTCCACAAAATATCTTCTTTCTTTTTACAAATGTCACCTTTGCCAATGCTATTCTTCTTTTAACTTCATCTTCACTTCTTCCATCCTCACTCAACCAACAACCCAAATATCTAAATCCCTTCACCTGCTGCACCATGTCATCATGGATTCCAATTTGCAGTCTTTTTGCATCTCTCCCTATCCATAAACACTTAGTCTTTTCAATATTAATCTTCATTCCATATGCCATACATCCTTCTTCCAATTTATTCAACATATTCTGAAGATCCTGTTTTTCCTCAGCAATAAGAGCCATATCATCTGAAAATCTTATACACTTTATTACTCTCCCTCCAACATTTGCTCCTCCACAGTCCAAATAATTATTTAGCATATCTTCTAAATAAATATTAAACAAAACAGGTGACATACTACATCCTTGCCTAACTCCACTTTCTATATTCACTTCATCAGTCTCATTACATCCAAATCTAACTCTTATTCTTTGACCATTATACATATTCCATATCAATCATCTTTCTTTCCAGAATACTCCTTTATCTCTTAAGATAGACATCAGTTTATTCCAGCTTACTCTATCAAATGCCTTTTCTAAATCTACAAAACATATACCAATTCCTTTATTTCTTTCAATATATTGAAACAGTATGATTTCATCATCATACGTTTCACCTATTCTATAAATCAGTAGCCTTCATTTCCCTAGTTCAAACCCTAAAGGTACACATATATATAACAATATACTTGGGAAGTTAACATGTATAAAAACGTATATTTACATGTATATGTGTGTAATTGTATATGCACACACGTCTGCTATAATTGTATATATTTTGTAATAATTTTATTTGCTAAAAAAATGGTATATTCACATCTGAATGATATTATCGTTATATAACGTACACACCTTATAATTTTATAAATATTCATCTTATGATTTTAAATAATTGAATTGGTTTCAAGCTGGGAAAATTGTATTAGATAAGAACAGAATTCTCTAAAGTATTTCAAACTGGCTTTGAGGTTAACCAATTACTTAATCACGTAGAGCAACTAAAAACAAATGTAGATTTCTCACGTCTATGATAAAATGCTAGCAGCTTAAATCTCTTTCAGGAAAAGAAAAGGAGAAGCAATCCAATGTTTAAAGAAAGAAAAAAAAGAACTGTACCAATCTCATGAGACACCGCCGGTACAAATCCAGATTTTATGATTCTTAATAAAATAAAAATTGGACAATTAAACCTGCACTGAAATCCAGATTGGAACTGGAATCTGAGAAAAATAAAAGGAACAATGAATAAACCTGAAATCAATCAACCGATTCATTTGAAGTTGATGCAATTAAGACTTTTTAGGTTTTAAAGTCTAAAAATAAAGATTGTGAATGAACTGTAAGAGGGGGGGGGATTAAAGAAATATAAAAAAGCAGTTGAAAGGAAATGGTCATCCATTTTTTGCTTTACTCATGTTTCAACTTATATCCAGGCAGTGGGCCCAGTTTTTACCATGCAAATAAGTGGCTAGAAAAGCTAAGGCCATCTTCCCGATGGTCAAGAACCGTTTATGGAGACTGGAGACCCAAACCACAGCCCTACTGAAAGAATAGTCCATCGATGAACCAGCTCAGATAAATCAGTCCATGCGTGTGTTTCATACTGCCAGATGCAAGCCTCCAGATAAATAACCGGTAACCACTTCTCAATCAAGCTAAATCTAAAAGCTATAGCCATCTATAAATCTTTCCTAAAGCTAGCTATATAATAAGTAACGTGCACAAACTCTTCCATTCAAATCTTATAAATTAATCACACTATGTTTAAAAGGTGTATTCTCTCTTAAAGTAATTAACTGTATTAGATAAACGTATCTCAACCTGTATAATTTTAAAATACTTTAAAAGTTAAATGTAAATCTTGCCTGATCTCAAATTCTTAAATCTCTTTTTTAAATTCAACTTATAAAAGCTTATTTGCCTTATTATTTTCTCTATTTGCGTCTATACTTTTGCATCTATATATATATTTTGTTAAAATGCATTTATTGATTTATGCTTTGCCTTCGGAGCAGAGACTATTAATTATTATAAACTTAAAGAGACGTTTTGTTCTCAAGTAAAGTAATTATGCTGTTTGGCATATCTATAGATTGTCTCTGGTCCGAAACCTACTTTGATATATTATTTGAACTGCTATGCGTAGCTTAATATCACATATGTTGCTTATTAAAAGGTTTGTTTGGTTAAATAAAAGAGAGTGATAATTTAAGGCATATTCAGTAGTTAGCCAAGTTTAAGCCCCAGATATGCTTTAGACCCCCTTAATGTAATTGCATATAATATGTAGTTAATTAATAAACTAGATCAATTTTAATAAAGTCCTCTTTAGCACAATTTCAGTGTTTATTTAATTAACTGGCGTAGGGTAGTTTGCAGAAGAAACTATAGATTTCGCGCTTTACTAGTTGTTATAATTAAGATTCCAAAAGCATTGTGAATGAGTTTTTACGAAGCACTGAGGTGCATTCCGCCTTGCTATCATATAATTGTTAAGATAAGATTAGGTTTTAAGGACTATCTTATCATCCTTAGTTCGGACAGCCCTCTCTTGAATGGGATAGTGATTTTAAGGGTCATTCCCAGTACCTCCTCCAGAACTGGAACACCGGAATCCAGCATCTTATATCATGACTGTTCGAGCATCCGAACTAAAAGTTCATGTATAGCAGGCGAGCGGTATCTGAGAACCGAGCAAACGTTGCTGAATCTCATGAGTAAAAGCGCATTCAAGATGCATCTGATGTAATTTGCATAGTGCCATAGCCTCAGAATTATGCTACAAAACGCCAGTTCATCTGCTGTATATTAATTGTTCAGCATTGATCTGAACCTAAGATCTAGTTTATCTAAGAATATCTACATAAAGAGCACATTGACTGCTCATCGCGTAATGATAAATTTAAGTACACATTGTATAAAGTTCCCACTCTCTTAGAGTTTAACCCTTAACATACTGAGTAGGAATGGCAGAACATAATTTAGACATCAGTATAGACGTAAAATAATTATTAACGTATAAACGATATAATAAAATAATGATCGTTAAGTACAATTGATTACAGAACGTGTAGTGCGTATTTTCACCATCCCACCTGCAAGTGGAATATACGTATATTAAATTGTTATTGTTTGTGTTTTGTCAATATTAAATAATTTTAAAATCTATTAACGTCTGCAGTATTATTCACTTTATTTATATTAAATCACCATCCATAATGATTTTATATACATGAGATAATCAGCCATAGGTTGTGTGAGTGTGTTTGGTTAAGCTATAAAACATTTAGTTAAATATCCCCGAGTCTCTCGTTTTACCCTTTGCTATTGCCGGCGCGGAAATTGAGAGATTACGAGTGTAACCTCATATATGTTATTCATAAGGTAGTAAGTCAGAGAGTGTTGGTGAAGGAGCTGAGGTGCGGTCAGATTTGGTCTCAAACCCTCATCTAAATCAGCCTTGGTATAATTTACCAAAACTCTGGATTTTGTTGCATGGATGTTCAAATATGACTGTTACAATATCTTTCTGCAATTGTCCTAACAATACCCAATAGCATCTCTTGTGCTTTTTCCTTTCCGAAAACCAAACTGTTCTTCAGCAATATAATAGTCAACCTTCCCATAAATCCTTTGAGTTAAAATCCTCAATAACACCTTAGAAACATGAGACAATACACTTATTGTCCTATACTCTTCACATTTAACAGCTTTCTTCTTTTTAGCAATTGGAATCACTATAGTTCTTAAAAAATCTTCAGGCCAAACTCCACTATTATATATCAAATTGCAAAGTCCAACTATTTCCTTCATAGTAAATTCTCCCATTTCTCTCAAAAATTCTATAGGTACTGCATCAAATCCAATAGCCTTATCATTCTTCATTTGTGCGATTGCCTTTCTTACTTCATCTGGCAGTATGTCCATACCTCTATCATCCATTGCAACATCTTCTTCATTTTCAAGTTCATAACTAATTATTTCCTCTACTAAACAGATACCGAATATATTCTTCCCATCTTTTTAATATATCATTACTATCAGTTAACCTTCTTCCATTCTTATCCACAATCTTACTTGCTACCCATGTCTTTTTCTCCCAAGAAATACTTTGTATTCTATCAAATGCTAGATCATATCTTTTCATCTGTTGAAACCTTTCTATCTCTTTACATTCTTGCTCCAACCACTTTTCTTTTGCTAAATCTGTTTCTCTTCTTAATTCATTATTAAATTTCCTATATTCCTTTTGCCCTTCCTCGGTATTTACATTCTTCCACCATCTCCGCACTTCCATCTTTTCCAACATACCTTCAGTTATCCAAGGTCTTTTAGCTTTTCTCGCATGAATAATACCTATTTCATTTTTTGCTATTTTCAAGAATCCCTCTTTAATTCTATTCCAACACTCATCAGAGCTATTAATATAGTTCCCATCCTGAACAATTCTTTTAAATTCATTTTCACATATTAAACCAAATTTTCCTTTTTCCATTTGTCTCAATTTATCCAAGTCCCATCTTGTGTATCTTTTCCCTCTTTTAATTCTTTTTAAACTTAACTTTAATTTAACCATCACCAAATTATGATCCGAATCTATATCAGCACCTGGCAAAGCATGTGAACCCTTAACAGCATTCTTATATCTATTCTGAATCAATATATAATCAATTTGATAATGTTCTTTGTTACCTGGAGCTTTCCACATATACAATCTTCTAATATGATTTTTAAAACAAGTGTTTGCAATGACAAACCCATTCTCTTTACAAAATTGTACAAGTCGACTACCCCTTTTATTTCTTTTTCCAATACCATAATTTCCAACAAATTTTCTCTTCCCTACCTTTCTCCACAACAGCATTCCAATCCCCCAATAGCAATATACATGCATTTTTTCCTTCACATTGAATACTTTCTTCTATCTTCTCATACATTTCATCAATTTCACTATCATCATGAGTAGTAGTTGGCATATAAATTTGTATAATTACCAAATCCCTAGGACTTGCATTTATTCTCATCACCATCAATCTATCATTAATACCATCAACCTTTGCCACACTATTCCATATTTTTTTCTTCACAGCAATGCCAACTCCATTAATTGACCTATCACCACCGGAATAAAACAACTTTACATCTCCACTACTTACTTCTCCACATCCCTCCCACCTCACTTCACTTAATCCCATTACATCAATATTATTCAAATGCAATTCTCTTTTCAAATTCTCCAATTTCCCACCTTTCTTCAAAGATCTAACATTCCACATTCCAATTCTCAGTGTATCCCCTCTCAATAAATTATATTTATGAGGATTTTTCAGGTTGATGACCTGAGTAGCCTCATGTCCACTCCTGCCGGGCAAGACACCAAAGTTATTCTTAACTAAGGTCTCAACACCAAACGTAATGATTCCTGTAGATATACTCATAATAAAACAAGGGAATTGTAAGACAAAGTGGTTTCCCGTTGCCTTCTTTTCCCAGAATAACCTCTATAATAGGCTTAGTGCACTAGCCAAATCCCATAAAATGAAAATCCAACTACCGCTTTCTCCTCATTGTTGTCACTTCTAGTGATCTTCCGCTGACTTGGAAGAAATGCCGTTGCTGACCCAGCACCCAGCGGGTTGTTGACTTATTTAATGGTGGTCAACACTCGCCATTATACATCCACCGTCATAGGAATTGTGACACTTTATAGAAGTAAACACACCACTGTCTCCTTCACCACTTCCTGATAGTGAATGTTGTCCCATTGTCAGCAACTGCTTATTTACAGTACTCTGCTTATTTGCAGCTAACCTTCATATCTGAAGGCCATACCCCTATCTGCAACCGGGGATACTCTGGGTGGCATGGGACGTTAATAAAAAATAATATTTAAAAAAGATGGTTTTGTTTTTATTTTCGCATTACAAAAAAAGCACAGAAAAATTATTAAAATCAATGGCCCATGAATGTTCATATTTTATAGTTTTAGCGTGAAAATGGCACCATCCAATGGCATCTTTAGCTATAAGACAAGCACCTAAGCAAGTTATGTCTGTAAATATGTCTGATATCAATTGAAGATATAAATGATAAAATATTCATTATAATGCTGCTGTGAATTTTTTATTAAATGATTGTATACTATTAACTCATTTTGCATACTAAGTAATTATGCCAAACATATCATTATGTTCTATTGTAAGTTTATAATGCAAAATAGTATTTCTGATGTAATTGTAATTCTAGTTGCTTTCAACTATTGTAAGGTCAAAAGCATCAAACATTAAAAGGCTATTGTTTGTCTGCTTTGTAGTCCATTAATGACTAGAAAACATTTGTCAGAATTTTTTAGTATCCAATGTTACATGAAAACTTGGTCCAGGTTTAATTTTCTCTAGCCTTATTTGTAATGTAATATATTGATTCAATATTAAAAGATATTAATATTGTTTTAATAAAAGGCATCAATAAGCAATTAGTACAATCTTATCTTGAAAACATTTTCCAATTTTATGAAGCATCTACATTTCTTATTAAATCTTTGTTTTATCCTTTTTTATATGAAATAGACTAACATGCCAGATTGTTGATTTGTGATGTGTTCTTACTGTTGATCATAAAATCTATTTCACATTAAGTATTATTTGAAAAAAAAACTTACTGATCATATTCTAATAGGCTTGATAATGTTTTATGATCTATAATATTTCTTACTAAATATGAATAGCATGTATAAAAATTCAATAATTAAATAAATGTGATCCATACAATCAATATTGTTATATTAAACACTAAGAATTCTATACACAGGTTTTGTTGGTTCTAAACATGCCATTCATTGCAGACACCATCAATTTTAGACACCATTTCCATTATTTAGATACTAGAAAATATAATAAATAAATAATCTAATATATAATGAATGATATTACATTTGTATGTTAGGTTTTGTATAGTAAAAAATGTCATACAAAATATATTCTTTTGGTGCAACCTGTAAGTTATACATTGATAGATAAAAGACTTTTCCATTCTTAAAGCACTGACTTTTGTTTTTTTACATGTTGAAAAACCTCTAATAACTATTTAGAATGATTTAAACCATGTGTTTATTTGAAAATATTGAAAAAATGGTTTGAATTGTTCCATTCCTAATATGGTTCTTTTGTCTTCCAAGATGCATTGCAATTATTTGGCATAAATATTGCATCACTATAATAAGGTATATTTATAATTTCTGATGGAACTTACAAGGGTCTCTAATCATGTTTCACTTGAGTTCCAATTTGGTGCTTGGAATCTACCCCTCAAAATATTGCTATTTTGAAAAGTTTCCTAGGTTGTTAAATATTCTGGTTATAAAACACATACATAGATAGAAATAAGGTGTTCAAAAAATATATGAAAACTGTACTTAAATATATACAGTATATCAAAAGTAGTTGATCAAATTTACACAGAAGTGTGTAAATGAATAAATACCTAGTCACTAAAAGTCATTTTGTCACTGTACAATATTTTGTCATAGAACAGATATTTTGTCATAGAACAGGGATCTCATTGGTTAATCTTGGAAATTAATATCCGTATCTACCCCATACTTCGATATGGTGATTTTTAATATTTAATTCGAAATGTGTGATATTATTCAAGTGAATGGAAAAAACTCTTGAAAGTGAATGCACATATATATTATAGTGAGATAAATATCATAATAGAGAAGCTTTTGTTGAAGATTTGAAACTAAATATTGTTTTAAATTATGGAGTTCCATTTGCAAAACAATAATTGTTCTTAATTACAATATCAATGTATAAATGATTTGGGAGACTTCACCTACAAGTATATTTACATCTTTATTGAGAAAATAATTTGCATTGGAATTAAAGTCTTGACCTCACAAATAAAAAAATAACCTGACCATTAATACACTGATCATTGGTAGATGAAATGTGAACAGGACATTGTTATGAGTAAGCTAATGGAATATTTGATAAAGTGTGCATTATGAATTCATCCAGATAATTAATACTTTTTGAATTGTAAAAAAATCAAGGAATTAATGACAATTAACTAAAAGATCATAAAATTGCAAATGGTCTTAAACATTAACTACACACTTGTAAAAACTTGGTCTATATTCATAAATATACAACATTTGGGGTGATTAATCTCTGAGCACTAGCTAATTAATGTTCCATTCTATTATCAAAACCAATCGAATAACATTGCAGACAAAAAAATGAATCAATTTTCAGCTGCTGTAAAGATCTTACATGAGTCATAGGTTAAAACAGTAGGAACTATGAGAATAAATATTAGATCAGCCAAAATATTGTTGCAGCTTATTTGAATTGACTTATATTTACATTTGGAAAGCAGAGTTAATTTCGATTTATTTTAATAATCTTGCAAACAAACCATAAAATATCAAATATATTTCAAAAATTTTACAGCAATAATTAATGTATAACATTTGGAGTAATAAATTTCTGAGCACTTGCTATGCTAATGAAGCGCCCCCTAGTATTAATATCAATCAAATTATAGATAAAAAATGAATCTATTTTCTTTTGCTGTCCAAGTTCTATGAATCACAAAGTTAAAAAATGATAACAATAAGAGTGATTATCAAATCAGCTGAAATAACATCTCAGTTGATTTGATAGTCATTATTATTCTAATCTCCAATTGACATAAAAGATTGACAACAAATGAGTAAATTCATTAGGTGGCATCTAATGAATGTAACCAATATAAAAGATGAATCTCTCCAAATGTTAAATATTTATCAGTGCTGGAAAATTCTAGCACTAGATTTTATTATATACATCAATTAATTTTTAATTTATATTTTTTAATTTTTAGTAACCCTTCAAAAATCTTGAATGGTGTTTTGATTATGTGACACGTAATTCTTTTTAAGGAAGGCGTATGCATTCTGTGAATAAATTCTCTGTTTTACGTCTAACTATAATAATCAAGTTCCTTTGATTCAGTAAAGTTGTTTAAATGTTTATCATAATAATAATTCATTTAATTTAATTACTAAGTAAATAAATTGGCTACAAATAAAGAAATAAGACACATTTAACATACAGGTCTTATTGCAACATGATTGTTCACAGAATAAAAATACATAAAAGGATTTTTACCTAATGCATTAATCAGTGAGCTAAATTTTGGTTTTTTATTTAAGCCAAAAAAGGAACTTTTTTTTTTAGATGTTGGATAGTTTTTAACAGAGACATTGGTTGAGTTTTCTAGAAGGGAGGATGATGTATCTGAATATCCTATTTTATATTTATTACACATCAAACACAAATATATTCTGATTGTTTTTTATCATGGAAGCTCTTAAAGGTGAGTAGTCAAGATTATGGTTAGTGTTCCAAAGTCAATGATATTAAAGTATTAAATTACA